>CM031934.1:43212528-43285028 GCA_018703725.1 Brassica juncea
TACATGAGTACTGAACTCAGGCGTATATATGGTTAACTAGGGATTGGTTGTTGACTTGTTTTTATGCAGGTTCCCGTTACTTGAAGCTAGATCATGGCAGGAGGCCAAGTCTAACTTAGTAACGGTTTGCTTAGCCTTAGCTTTTATTGCATGCTAGGGCTAGATTGATTGTTATTTTGGGTTGTCCGGGTTAGAGTCTAGGTTGCGGGTAGAGGCCGCCAGCTCACTGAGTAACATTAGGTTACTCATCCAACTCCGTTGTCCTTTTTGCAGGTCGCTTTAGGTAAGGATGATCGGATAGCTTGGTGCTGGACGTTAGGACCGCCGGTGTAGATTTTCATGCCTTTTGTAAACGGTATTGTGGATTTGTGTTTAGTTGACTCGATTTGGCATTAGGCCGGGAACGGTCTCGAATTATATCAATGTATGGATATTTCTCGAATCAATAAAGTAATTGTTTTATATGCGCTTCATGAGTACTCTGATATTTGACTAGTCCGGTCTAACACAACGTTAGGTCGTAGTACGGGTTGAAAAGCCTTAGGCCTCGATCTAACGGAAAACGCTAACTCTAGGTACGGGTTGCAAAGCCTTATGCCTTGACGCAGCGGGATGAGTTAGTGGATGAACTGGTCTAGGTCGTGGAGTAAAGTTTGTGACTCTGACCGGATTGTCCCTAGCCCGTCACGTAGCGCTTCCGGACCATGGTGTTGGGTTGGACGGTCAGTCATGTTCTTGTTTGATTGTTGGCTGGCCGGTTGGCCTTTCATCTCCAACCCTGGGTATTGTACGGTCGATCGGTCATGTTCTTGTTTGATTGTTGGCCGGTTGATCGACCATATGTCTAGGACGGTTCGGGGGTGTTACAGGGCATTCGTATTTCATAGTCAGAGGTGAAATTCTTGGATTTATGAAAGATGAACAACTGCGAAAGCATTTGCCAAGGATGTTTTCATTAATCAAGAACGAAAGTTAGGGGCTCGAAGACAATCAGATACCGTCCTAGTCTCAACCATAAACGATGCCGACCAGGGATCAGCGGATGTTGCTTTTAGGACTCCTCTGGCACCTTTTGAGAAATCAAAGGTTTTGAATTCCGAGGGGAGTATGGTCGCAAGGCTGAAACTTAAAGGAATTGGCGGAAGGGCACCACCACGAGTGGAGCCTGCGGCTTAATTTGACTCAACGCGGGGAAACTTACCAGGTCCATACATAGTAAGGATTGACAGACTGAGAGCTCTTTCTTGATTCTATGGGTGGTGGTGCATGGTCGTTCTTAGTTGGTGGAGCGATTTGTGTGGTTAATTCTGTTAACGAACGAGACCTCAGCCTGCTAACTAGCTACGTGGAGGCATCCCTTCACGGCCGGTTTCTTAGAGGGACTATGGCCGTTTAGGCCACGAAATTTTGAGGCAATAACAGGTCTGTGATGCCCTTAGATGTTTTGGGCCGCACGCGCGCTACAATGATGTATTCAACGAGTTCACACCTTGGCTGACAGGCCCGGGTAATCTTTGAAATTTCATCGTGATGGGGATAGATCATTGCAATTGTTGGTCTTCAACGAGGAATTCGTAGTAAGCGCGAGTCATCAGCTCGCGTTGACTACATCCCTGCCCTTTGTACACACCGCCCGTCGCTCCTACCGATTGAATGATCCGGTGAAGTGTTCGGATCGCGGTGACCTGGGTGGTTTTCCGTCTGCGACGTCGCGAGAAGTCCACTAAACCTTATCATTTAGAGGAAGGAGAAGTCGTAACAAGGTTTCTGTAGGTGAACCTGCGGAAGGATCATTGTCGTACCCTGGACACAGAACGACCTGAGAACGATGAAACATCACTCTCGGTAGGCCGGTTTCTTACTGTGCATGCCGATTCCGTAGTTATGCGTTCATCCATGCCCAAGACTACAGTTTTGGTTGGATCGTATGCATAGCTTTCGGATATCACCAAACCCCGGCACGAAAAGTGTCAAGGAAAATGCAACTAAACAGCCTGCTTTCGCCAACCTGGAGACGGTGTTTGTTCGGAAGCAGTGCTGCAATGTAAAGTCTAAAACAACTCTCGGCAACGGATATCTTGGCTCTCGCATTGATGAAGAACGTAGCAAAATGTGATACTTGGTGTGAATTGCATAATCCCGTGAACCATCGAGTATTTGACGCAAGTTGCGCCCCAAGCCTTCTGGCCGAGGGCACATCTGCCTGGGTGTCACAAATCGTCGTCCCCCCATCCTCTCAATGATATGGGACGGAAGCTGATCTCCCGTGTGTTACCGTACGCAGTTGGCCAAAATCCGAGCTAAGGACGCCAGGAGCGTCTTGACATGCAGTGGTGAATTCAATTCTCGTCATATAGTCAGACGTTCCGGTCCAAAAGCTCTTGATGACCCAAAGTCCTCAACGCGATCCCAGGTCAGGCAGGATTACCCGCTGAGTTTAAGCATATCAATAAGCGGAGGAGAAGAAACTAACAAGGATTCCCTTAGTAACGGCGAGCGAACCGGGAAGAGCCCAGCTTGAAAATTGGACATCTTTGGCGTTCGAATTGTAGTCTGGAGAAGCGTCCTCGGCGACGGACCGGGCCCAAGTTCCCTGGAAAGGGGCGCCAGAGAGGGTGGAGTCCCGTCGTGTGCAGACCCTATCGCACCACGAGGCGCTGTCTATGAGTCGGGTTGTTTGGGAATGCAGGCCCAATCGGGCGGTAAATTCCATCCAAGGCTAAATGTGGGTGAGAGACCGATAGCGAACAAGTACCGCGAGGTAAAGATGAAAAGGACTTTGAAAAGAGAGTCAAAGAGTGCTTGAAATTGTCGGGAGGGAAGCTGATGGGGGCCAGCGATTCATCCCGGTCAGATGCAGAACGGAGCAATCCGGTCTGCCGATCAATTCAGGCCGTGGACCGACACGGATTAAGGTGGTGACCAAAGCCCGGGCTTTTGTTACGCCTGCGGAGACGTCGCTGCCTTAATCGTGGTCAGCAGCACGCGCCTCACGGCGTGCCTTGGCATCTGTGTGCTCAGGGCGTCGGCCTGTGGGCTCCCCATTCGACCCATCTTGAAACATGGACCAAGGAGTCTGACATGTGTGCGAGTCAATGGGTGAGTAAACCCGTAAGGTGCAAGGAATCTGATTGGCTGGATCCCTCACGGGTGCACAGCCGACCGACCTTGATCTTCTGAGAAGGGTTCGAGTGTGAGCATGCCTATCGGGATCTGAAAGATGGTGAACTATGCCTGAGCGGGGCGAAGCTAGAGGAAACTCTGGTGGAGGCCCGCAGCGATACTGACGTGCAAATCGTTCGTCTAACTTGGGTATAGGGGCGAAAGACTAATCGAACCATCTAGTAGCTGGTTCCCTCCGAAGTTTCCCTCAGGATAGCTGGAGCTCAGAAATGAGTTCTATCGGGTAAAGCCAATGATTAGAGGCATCGGGGACGTAATGTCCTCGACCTATTCTCAAACTTTAAATAGGTAGGACGGGGTGGCTGCTTTGTTGAGCCATCCCACAGAATCGAGAGCTCCAAGTGGGCCATTTTTGGTAAGTAGAACTGGCGATGTGGGATGAATCAGAAGCCGGGTTACAGTGCCCAACTGTGCGCTAACCTAGAACCCACAAAGGGTGTTGGTCGATTAAGACAGCAGGACGGTGGTCATGGAAGTCGAAATCCGCTAAGGAGTGTTTAACAATTCACCTGCCGAATCAACTAGCCCCGAAAATGGATGGCGCTGAAGCGCGAGACCTATACCTGGCCGTCGGGGCAAGGGCCAGGTCTCGATGAGTAGGAGGGCACGGCGGTCGCTGCAAAACCTAGGGCGCGAGCGGCCGTTGGTGCACATCTTGGTGGTAATAGCAAATATTCAAATGAGAACTTTGAAGGCCGAAGAGGGGAAAGGTTCCATGTGAACGACACTTGCACATGGGTTAGTCGATCCTAAGAGTCGGGGGAAACCCATCTGATAGCGCTTATGCGTGAACTTCGAAAGGGGATCCGGTTAAAATTCTGGAACAGGGATGTGGCGGTTGACGGCAACGTTAGGGTCCAGCGGCTGGAAGAGCACCGCACGTCGCGTGGTGTCCACTGCATTCCCGGTGGTCCTTGAAAATCCGGAGGACCGATTGTCGCTCACGCCCGGTTGTACTCTTAACCACATCAGGTCTCCAATGTGAACAGCCTCTGGTCGATGGAACAATGTAGGCAAGGGAAGTATGCAAAATGGATCCGTAACTTCAGGAAAAGGATTACTCTCAAGGTTCCAAAATAATCACTCACAACTTATTTTATTTCGTTGATCAAATGGCCATTATATAATAGGCAAAGCATACAAAAGGTTGGAATTCAAAAGACTATTCAAACATAGAAATTAACAACATATAAAAACAAGTAAGACTTGACCAAAGACCTTGAATTGACCAAAAATCATAAATGTCTTGACTTGACCGAAATTGAAAGATTGTGGTCGTAAAACTCTTCAGCTCATCTCGTCCTTTTGCATGGTCGACGGGCTCTGAATTACCGTCAAATAGATATATTATTTGGCTATACCTTCTCGTTTCTTGTTGGGCCTTTCTTTCTTTTGGCTGAAGCATGTTCATAAACATATTTTCATAAATCGTCAAGCCCATCTCGTTTAAAACTCAAGTCCAAAAGCCAAACTTTCTTGATTTGTTTCTGCTGCTGATTCAGGGCACATCAGTAAGTCTCCTCATAATCTATTCCTGGTCTCTGTGAGAATCCTTGTGTATCTCACTACTTCTCCTTTCTCATTTCTCTTTCTCACAAAGACCCATTTGTATCCCACTGGTTTGACATCACTAGGTGTCCGGATTATAGGGCCAAAAACGCCTCTCTTTCTCAATGATTCTAACTCCACGTTTATAGCTTCTTTCCATTTGATCCAATCTGATCTTTGCATGCATTCTTGTATGGACGTGGGTTCTAGATCCTCATCTATATTCATGATCTCAAGTGCTACCTTGTATGCAAATATATCATCGACGTCGATATCATTTATGTTCCATTGTGTTCCAGACATCATATAGTTTATAGAGATCTCTTGATTGTCCGGTCCTGGTGTCCCATGAAGTTCGGCGTCCCGAACCCCATGATTTGGAACGGCCGGATCATTTGGTGTAGCCGGCCCACTCGGCTCGACCGTTCTGGACGGTTTGGAACGGCCGGATCCATCAATGTCCTGGACGGTTTCCTTGATGCTCTCGGATCCAGCACCTCTCTTGGATTTCCGAGGCTGTTTATCTTTGGAACCAATAGGTCTACCACATTTCAAATGTTGTTTAGACTCTATAGCAACTTGACATTGTCCCTTCTGGACATCTATTCTTATAGGTGCATTACAAGTCGGTATGTATGACTTTGTCACTCTATTTGGGTCAGCAAATGTATCTGGCAGTTGATTAGCTAGGTTTTGAAGATGTATAATCTTTTGGACTTCCATATCACACTCTTTAGTCTGAGGATCTTGCCAAGATATTGATGGTCGAAACCATTCTATTTCTTTACTCAAGCGGCTGTTATCTCCCCCTAAGGTCGGATATGTGGACTCATCAAACCGTGAGTCTGCGTATAATGGTAGGGGAGTCATATCCAACATATATTCCCATCCTCCTTTGTGTTCCCATCTTAGTTCTCTGTGGTGGAGCAATTGGAACAAAAACGACACATCCAAATGTTTTGATGTGGGAAACGTCTGGCTCATGACCCGTAAGTAACTGGGATGGTGAATATCTATGCTCACTTGATGGCCTGATGCGAATCAGTTCTGCTGCATGTAATACTGCATGTCCCCATGCTGATACCGGGAGTTTAGACTTCATTAGTAATGGTCTGGCTATCAGCTGGATACGTTTAATGAAGGATTCGGCCAAGCCGTTTTGTGTATGTACATGTGCCACGGAGTGTTCTACTCTTACCCCCATGGACATACAGTACTCATTAAGCGCCTGGGACGTAAGCTCACCAGCAGTGTCTAGACGTATAGTCGTTAGAGGGAAATCTGGAAAGTGTGCTCTCAGTCTTATTATCTGAGCAAGCAGGCGTGCAAATGCCAAGTTTCGTTTGGATAGTAGACACACATGCGACCATCTGGTCGATGCATCAATCAGGACCATGAAGTATCTAAACGTCCCACTAGGTGGGTGTATTGGTCCATATATGTCTCCCTGAATCCTTTCCAGAAAATTTATATTAACTTTGGCTGGTGATGGCCTTGTTATGAGTTTCCCTTGTGCACATGCTGCACATGTGAGATTGTACGGGACAACTCCTTTAAATCTGTGCGCTTGTGAGTTCATCATCAACTTTCGCATCATACTAGTACCGGGATGGCCAAGCCGGTTATAACATAGGGTGAATATCTCGCAGGCATTAGCCTCGATCATACTGATCTTTGCATAGTATAGACCAGTTGACATTGCAGGTATGGTCTCTAGGATCTTTCTATTGCCTTTGGTGATCAAAATTATGTTAAGGAACTCTTTGTTTCCTTCTTCCCACGTTTCAAGATGGAAACCATTCAATCTTATATCTTTGAAACTCAATAAGCTTCTCTTAGAACTTGGGAATACAAGGCAGTTTTGATCTCTAGATGAGTGTCCTTAGGCATCAATACATAAGCCTGGCCGTAACCTTCAATCAGGCTGGCTACACCCGCAATGGTGTGTACATTTGCACTTTGCATTGTGAGATTTATGAAATATCTTTTGTCTCTATGTATTGTGTGACTTGTGCCACTATCCACCACGAGTATACTCATCTCATCTTTCATTCTATAAGTAATAAGATTTCTAATCTCAGAGACTTTATAAAACTTTCTTATTAAAATTTCAGAACACCAACAATAAAAGTAAAAACACCAAAGCAAGTAATCATCAAGCAATAAAAACAAGTTATGTCGAAATCTAGTCTTTGAGACAATCAGAAGTCTCAAAATCCATTAGGTCATCTTTAGCAATGTTGGAATCATCCTCAGCATCATATCCTGAATCGTGAACCATGTGAGCCTCCGGGTTCTTGTTCTTAAGACTCTCTTGGTAGAGCTCACATAAGTGCTTAGGGGTTCTACAATTCTTGGCCCAATGGTTGTCCACCCCACATCTGTGACAAACGGATTTGGTCGAGTATGATGGTTTGGATATGCCGCCTCGACCTCGGCCATAACTGCCTCGGCCACGGCCATAGTTGGAACCAGGACCACGGTTATTGTGGTTTCCTTTCCGGCCGGTCGAGTAGTTTTCTCGGCCGTTCGAGTAGTTTTCACGGCCACGCCCCTTGTATCCACCTCGGCCTTTGCCGTGTGATCTCTTATCATTCTGGACGTAGTTGCACTTGTTGGGATCTTTCTTTTCAACCTCATTGGCTTCTGGCAATGCTGTTGTTCCAACAGGTCTAGCTTCACTGTTCTTCATCAGGAGGTCATTGTTTGCCTCGGCCAGTAGTAGGCAAGAGATCAGATCAGTGTATGTGGCGAAACCTTTCACTCTGTACTTCTGTTGCAGTATCACGTTTGATGCATGGAATGTAGAGAAGGTCTTCTCAAGTAACTCTTCCTCGGTTACTTCTTCACCACAAAGTCTCAGCAACAAGATTGTCTTAAACAAAACTGAATTGTACTCATCCACTGACTTAAAATCTAAGAATCTGAGAATCTTCCAGTCATTCCTAGCCTTTAGGAGTAACACTGTTTTCTAGTGATCATATCTATGCTGTAAAGCATTCCAAAGGTCTAGTGGATTTTCCATTGTCATGTACTCATCTTTTAGACCTTCAATGAGATGATGGCGTATATTACTTATAGCCTTGTACCGATTCTTATCAGTGTCATTGTTGTCCTTGGTGATAGTATCACCAAGTCCTCTTGACCTCAAGTTGATCTTTGTATCTAGCGCTCACTGCAAGTAGTTATCTCCGGAGAGATTAAGGGCTGCTTAGTCTCTATTTGAGAGTTTCGACATCTGAATCACATCATCATTCAAAATTTAGGTTCACAATGTAATCGTGTGGCCACAAGATAATCAACAAGCTTGGCCACAAACATGTCTTATGCATTCATGAAAACAAGCAATCTAATCGACCATGGTGTGAGCAATCATAGGCCACACGGCCATCTACTATTATCTATGCAAACAATTTTGAAGTCTACATGCTGGTCGAGATTTTAAAACAGTGTGAATGCAATCCATATTCAGATTTATATGTTATGCAAGCAACCTTAATCAATTTGATTCTACTATATAAAATCTAGGGTTTTGATTTAAACTCTAGCAATATGAGATTAAGGTTTCAAGGCCTTTAGGATTTAAAATCTATATCAGATTTATTCAATCAATCTAACAATCCTAAACCTCAGATTTATCAAATCAATCAATCAAGCAAGAATAAATAAAAATCGGATTCACGCTTTAGGTTTAGGATTTTCAATTCAAATATTAGGGTTTCTCAAATTCAGATCAGAAACAAATAAACAATCAAACATGTTCTAATGGAATCAATTCTTGTTACTAGTTATGAGATTTGTAGATTTTAATTATGTGATTTCTAGGGTTTCATCAAGAACAAAGTTTCCATAATAATGGATTAGGGTTTTGTTCTTTCTAGGTTATCAGATCACGGTATACCTTTGCTTTGTAGGGGTTTAGAACCGGACCACCAAAGAGAGAACGGATGAAACTTCGAGCTGAGAAGGACGGACGCTTGCTGTCTCCTATCGGGTCGCGGAAGAAGGACGGACGCGAGCTGAGGATGGACGCGAGCTTATCTCGGGTGCGAGGTGTCTAGGACGCGAGCTGAGGAAGCGATCTAAGCTGAGGACGTCGGATGCGAACGGTACTGAGGACGTCTGAGTTTTAGAAGGGAGGAAGAACGTCTCTAGGGTTTAAGAGGAGTCGCCGGTTTTAGGCTTTTAGGTTTCTATTTTGTCTCAGGGTTTTAGAGTCTATCGTGCTGATAACGTGTTGTAAAAGAATGGGGAAATCGTGTGTTTTATTTCTGAATAATAAGTTCCCATTATATAGGGGTTACAAGGAAGAGATGAATGGAAAGAGTACAAAACCTAATCCAAGAGGAAATAGGAAAACTACTAATGATAAGGAAAAGGAAAACATCCTAATACTAAGTCGGCCAAAGGAGTGGCCGACTCTCTCTCCCTTGGACGCGGCCGCGGCTGGGCCTGGTCATGGCTGATGGGCTTTTCTTCTGGTATTGGTTAATAGCAATCCACTCCATGCTATTATAACACTTTTAACGTTATTTTACTTACTCCGTGAATCGGAGGCGGGGTAACAACCCCTTCTTTTAGACCCAAGACTCGCTTCGGCATGTCAATCCGGGCGGCGGACATTGTCAGGTGGGGAGTTTGGCTGGGGCGGCACATCTGTTAAAAGATAACGCAGGTGTCCTAAGATGAGTTCAACGAGAACAGAAATCTCGTGTGGAACAGAAGGGTAAAAGCTCGTTTGATTCTGATTTTCAGTACGAATACGAACCGTGAAAGTGTGGCCTATCGATCCTTTAGACCTTCAGAATTTGAAGCTAGAGGTGTCAGAAAAGTTACCACAGGGATAACTGGCTTGTGGCAGCCAAGCAATGATAGCGACGTTGCTTTTTGATCCTTCGATGTCGGCTCTTCCTATCATTGTGAAGCAGAATTCACCAAGTGTTGGATTGTTCACCCACCAATAGGGAACGTGAGCTGGGTTTAGATCGTCGTGAGACAGGTTAGTTTTACCCTACTAATGCCCGCATCGCAATAGTAATTCAACCTAGTACGAGAGGAACCGTTGATTCGCACAATTGGTTATCGCGCTTGGTTGAAAAGCCAGTGGCGCGAAGCTACCGTGCGCTGGATTATGACTGAACGCCTCTAAGTCAGAATCCGGGCTAGAAGCGACGCATGCGCCCGCCGCCCAATTGCCGACCCTCAGTAGGAGCTTCGGCTCCCAAAGGCACGTGTCGTTGGCTAAGTCCGTTCAGCGGAAGCGCACCGCCTTGAATTATAATTACCACCGAGCGGCGGGTAGAAACATTTGCAGACAACTTAAATCCGCGACGGGGTATTGTAAATGGCAGAGTGGCCTTGCTGCCACGATCCACTGAGATTCAGCCCTTTGTCACTAAGATTTGACCCTCCCCCTTTCCAATCACACGTTCCGCCCCAAAACGTTAAAAACAAAAAACCCAAAAAAATTCAAATATATAAGAAAACGTCGTCGGAGGTTCGAGATTTTTACTTGGTGAAATTCACTCTCGCTCTAATATTTCAGATTGGCCGATGAAATGCAGCCCGCATGTGCACAAGTCTCAGCCTAAAGCATCCGGATGGGAGCATTAAAACCCAAAAGAGTTTTCATTCATCCCTTCAGTACGCTTGCCCTTCAATACGCTTGGCCTCGATCATACCACAATAAAAACCAAGGGAAAAATGTTAACACTTGGTGGGATTATGAAAAGTCGAGCCAGCATAAGTACACTTGGACCATCAGTTCATTAGAACTCGGGCTAGCATCAATCAGACTGACTTGGACAGTCCAGTCCATCAAAACTCGAGCTCATGTCCAGATCAGTACACGAACAGTTCACGGAAAGGGCCAGCGTGCTGATATGTGTACTGACATGGTGCATCAGTTGTCCAAAATCAGTACAAGAACAGTCCATGGGAAGGACGAGTATCCTGATATTTGTGGTCAGCGTGCTGATATATGTACTGATTAGCAGTCCCCTGACAGTCTATGGTTGTCCAAAATCAGCCAAGGGAAGGACCAGCGTGCTGATATGTGTACTGATGGACAGCCACGGACGTTCTGTGTGTGCTGACGGACAGCCACAGACGTTCTGTGTGTGCTGACGGACAGCCACAGATGTCCTGTGTGTGCTGACGGATACACACGGACGTCCTGTGTGTACTGAACAGACAGTCCACGTGGGCCAAAATCACCCGAACAGTCCACGGGAAGGGCTAGAGTGCTGAGTCCAAGAACCAGCGCGTTGATATGTGTACTGATGGAAAGCCACGGACGTCCTGTGTGTGCTGACGGACACACACAGACACACACGGACAGCCACGGACGTCCTGTGTGTGCTGATGGACACACACAGACACACACGGACAGCCACATATGTCCTGTGTGTGCTGACGGACAGCCACAAATGTCCTGTGTGTGCTGGCGAACACCCACAGACGTCCTGTGTGTACTGAACAGACAGCCCACGTGGGCCAAAATCACCCGAACAGTCCACGGGAAGGGCCAGCGTGCTGAGTCCAAGGACCAACGTGCTGATATGTGTACTGATGGACAGCCCGGACGTCCTGTGTGTGCTGACGGACACAGAGGGACACACACGGACAGCCACAGACGTCCTGTGTGTGCTGAAGGACACCTACGGACGTCCTGTGTGTACTGAACAGTCAGCCCACGTGGGCCAAAATTACCCGAACAATCAACAGGAATAGTCAGCGTGCTGAGTCCAAGGACCAACGTGCTGATATGTGTACTGATGGACACCCATGGACGTCCTGTGTGTACTGAACAGACAGCCCACGTGGGCAAAAATCACCTGAACAGTCCACGGGAAGGGCCAGCGTGTTGAGTCCAAGGACCAACGTGCTAAGTCCAAGGACCAGGGTGCTGATATGTGTACTGATGGACAGCCACAGACGTTCTGTGTGTGCTGACGGACAGCCACAGATGTCCTGTGTGTGCTGACGGACACACACGGACGTCCTGTGTGTACTGAACAGACAGCCCAAGTGGGCCAAAATCACCCGAACAGTCCACGGGAAGGGCCAGCGTGCTGAGTCCAAGAACCAGCGCGCTGATATGTGTACTGATGGACAGCCACAGACGTCCTGTGTGTGCTGACGGACACACACATACACACACGGACAGCCACAAACCTCCTGTGTGTGCTGACGGACACACACGGACAGCCACAGATGTCCTGTGTGTGCTGACGGACAGCCACAGACATCATGTTTGTGCTGGCGGACACCTACAGACGTCCTGTGTGTACTGAACAGACAGCCCACATGGGCAAAAATCACCCGAACAGTCCACGGGAAGGGCCAGCGTGCTGAGTCCAAGGACCAACGTTCTGATATGTGTACTGATGGATAGCCACGGACGTCATGTGTGTGCTGACGGGCACAGACAGACACACACGGACAGCCACAGACGTCCTATGTGTGCTGGCGGACACCCACGGACGTCCTGTGTGTACTGAACAGTCAGCCCACGTGGACCAAAATTACCCGAACAATCCACAGGAAGGGTCAGCGTGCTGAGTCCAAGGACTAACGTGCTGATATGTGTACTGATGGACACCCACGGACGTCCTGTGTGTACTGAACAGACAGCCCACGTAGGCCAAAATCACCCGAACAGTCCACGGGAAGGGCCAGCATGCTGAGTCCAAGGACCAGCGTGCTAAGTCCAAGGACCAGGGTGCTGATATGTGTACTGATGGACAGCCACGGACGTCATGTGTGTGCTGACGGACACACACGGACAGCCACCGACGTCCTGTGTGTGCTGACGGACAGCCACGGACGTCCTGTGTGCTGGCGGACACCCACGGACGTCCTCTTTCTACTGAACAGACAGCCCACGTGGGCCAAAATCACCCAAACAGTCCACGGGAAGGGCCAGCATGCTGAGTCCAAGGACCAACGTGCTGATATGTGTACTGATGGACAGACAGGGACGTCCTGTGTGTGCTGCCGGACACACACGGACAGCCACGGACGTCCTGTATGTGCTGACGGACAAACACAGACGTCCTGTGTGTGCTGACAGACACCCACGGACGTCCTGTGTGTGCTGACGGACACACAGACACACACAGATAGCCACAGACGTTCTGTGTGTGCTGACGGACAGCCACTGATATCCTGTGTGTGCTGACGGACACACACGGACGTCCTGTGTGCACTGAACAGACAGCCCACGTGGGCCAAAATCACCCAAACAGTCCACGGGAAGGGCCAGCGTGCTGAGTCCAAGGACCAGGGTGCTGATATGTGTACTGGTGGACAGCCACGAACGTCATGTGTGTGCTGACGGACACACACGGACAGCCACGGACGTCATGTCTGTGCTGACGGACAGCCACGGAAGCCCTGTGTGCTGGCGGATACCCACGGATGTCCTGTGTGTACTGAACAGACAGCCCACGTGGGCCAAAATCACCCAAACAGTCCACGGGAATGGCCAGCGTGCTGAGTCCAAGGACCAACGTGCTGATATGTGTACTGATGGACAGCCAGGGACGTCCTGTGTGTGCTGACGGACACACACGGACAGCCACGGACGTCCTGTATGTGCTGACGGACACACACGGATCTCCTGTGCGTGCTGACGGACACCCACGGACGTCCTATGTGTGCTGACGGACACACACGGACAGCCACGGATGTCCTGTGTGTGCTGACGGACAGCCACGGACATCCTGTGTGTGCTGGAGGACACCCATGGATTTCCTGTGTGTACTGAACAGACAGCCCACGTGGGCCAAAATCACCCGAACAGTCCACGGGAAGGGCCAGCGTGCTGAGTCCAAGAACCAGCGCGCTGATATGTGTACTGATGGACAGCCACAGACGTCCTGTGTGTGCTGACGGACACACACATACACACACGGACAGCCACAAACGTCATGTGTGTGCTGACGGACACACACGGACAGCCACAGATGTCCTGTGTGTGCTGACGGACAGCCACAGACATCCTGTTTGTGCTGGCGGACACCTACAGACGTCCTGTGTGTACTGAACAGACAGCCCACATGGGCCAAAATCACCCGAACAGTCCATGGGAAGGGCCAGCGTGCTGAGTCCAAGGACCAACGTTCTGATATGTGTACTGATGGACAGCCACGGACGTCATGTGTGTGCTGACGGGCACAAACACACACACGGACAGCCACAGACGTCCTATGTGTGCTGGCGGACCCCCACAAACGTCCTGTGTGTACTGAACAGTCAGTTCACGTGGACCAAAATTACCCGAACAATCCACAGGAAGGGTCAGCGTGCTGAGTCCAAGGACTAACGTGCTGATATGTGTACTGATGGACACCCACGGACGTCCTGTGTGTACTGAACAGACAGCCCACATAGGCCAAAATCACCCGAACAATCAACAGGAATAGTCAGCGTGCTGGGTCCAAGGACCAACGTGCTGATATGTGTACTGATGGACACCCATGGACGTCCTGTGTCTACTGAACAGACAGCCCACGTGGGCAAAAATCACCTGAACAGTCCACGGGAAGGGCCAGCGTGCTGAGTCCAAGAACCAGCGCGCTGATATGTGTACTGATGGACAGCCACAGACGTCCTGTGTGTGCTGATGGACACACACATACACACACGGACAGCCACAAACCTCCTGTGTGTGCTGACGGACACACACGGACAGCCACAGATGTCCTGTGTGTGCTGACGGACAGCCACAGACATCCTGTTTGTGCTGGCGGACACCTACAGACGTCCTGTGTGTACTGAACAGACAGCCCACATGGGCCAAAATCACCCGAACAGTCCACGGGAAGGGCCAGCGTGCTGATTCCAAGAACCAGCGCGCTGATATGTGTACTGATGGACAGCCACAGACGTCCTGTGTGTGCTGACGGACACACACATACACACACGGACAGCCACAAACCTCCTGTGTGTGCTGACGGACACACACGGACAGCCACAGACGTCCTGTGTGTGCTGACGGACAGCCACAGACATCCTGTTTGTGCTGGCGGACACCTACAGACGTCCTGTGTGTACTGAACAGACAGCCCACATGGGCCAAAATCATCCGAACAGTCCACGGGAAGGGCCAGCGTGCTGAGTCCAAGGACGAACGTTCTGATATGTGTACTGATGGATAGCCACGGACGTCATGTGTGTGCTGACGGGCACAGACAGACACACACGGACAGCCACAGACGTCCTATGTGTGCTGGCGGACACCCACGGACGTACTGTGTGTACTGAACAGTCAGCCCACGTGGACCAAAATTACCCGAACAATCCACAGGAAGGGTCAGCGTGCTGAGTCCAAGGACTAACGTGCTGATATGTGTACTGATGGACACCCACGGACGTCCTGTGTGTACTGAACAGACAGCCCACGTAGTCCAAAATCACCCGAACAGTCCACGGGAAGGGCCAGCATGCTGAGTCCAAGGACCAGCGTGCTAAGTCCAAGGACCAGGGTGCTGATATGTGTACTGATGGACAGCCACGGACGTCATGTGTGTGCTGACGGACACACACGGACAGCCACGGACGTCCTGTGTGTGCTGACGGACAGCCACGGACGTCCTGTGTGCTGGCGGACACCCACGGACGTCCTCTTTCTACTGAACAGACAGCCCACGTGGGCCAAAATCACCCAAACAGTCCACGGGAAGGGCCAGCATGCTGAGTCCAAGGACCAACGTGCTGATATGTGTACTGATGGACAGACAGGGACGTCCTGTGTGTGCTGCCGGACACACACGGACAGCCACGGACGTCCTGTATGTGCTGACGGACAAACACAGACGTCCTGTGTGTGCTGACAGACACCCACGGACGTCCTGTGTGTGCTGACGGACACACAGACACACACAGACAGCCACAGACGTTCTGTGTGTGCTGACGGACAGCCACTGATATCCTGTGTGTGCTGACGGACACACACGGACGTCCTGTGTGCACTGAACAGACAGCCCACGTGGGCCAAAATCACCCAAACAGTCCACGGGAAGGGCCAGCGTGCTGAGTCCAAGGACCAGGGTGCTGATATGTGTACTGGTGGACAGCCACGAACGTCGTGTGTGCTGACGGACACACACGGACAGCCACGGACGTCATGTCTGTGCTGACAGACAGCCACGGAAGCCCTGTGTGCTGGCGGATACCCACGGATGTCCTGTGTGTACTGAACAGACAGCCCACGTGGGCCAAAATCACCCAAACAGTCCACGGGAATGGCCAGCGTGCTGAGTCCAAGGACCAACGTGCTGATATGTGTACTGATGGACAGCCAGGGACGTCCTGTGTGTGCTGACGGACACACACGGACAGCCACGGACGTCCTGTATGTGCTGACGGACACACACGGATGTCCTGTGCGTGCTGACGGACACCCACGGACGTCCTATGTGTGCTGACGGACACACACGGACAGCCACGGATGTCCTGTGTGTGCTGACGGACAGCCACGGACATCCTGTGTGTGCTGGAGGACACCCATGGATTTCCTGTGTGTACTGAACAGACAGCCCACGTGGGCCAAAATCACCCGAACAGTCCACGGGAAGGGCCAGCGTGCTGAGTCCAAGAACCAGCGCGCTGATATGTGTACTGATGGACAGCCACAGACGTCCTGTGTGTGCTGACGGACACACACATACACACACGGACAGCCACAAACGTCCTGTGTGTGCTGACGGACACACACGGACAGCCACAGATGTCCTGTGTGTGCTGACGGACAGCCACAGACATCCTGTTTGTGCTGGCGGACACCTACAGACGTCCTGTGTGTACTGAACAGACAGCCCACATGGGCCAAAATCACCCGAACAGTCCACGGGAAGGGCCAGCGTGCTGAGTCCAAGGACCAACGTTCTGATATGTGTACTGATGGACAGCCACGGATGTCATGTGTGTGCTGACGGGCACAAACACACACACGGACAGCCACAGACGTCCTATGTGTGCTGGCGGACCCCCACAAACGTCCTGTGTGTACTGAACAGTCAGCCCACGTGGACCAAAATTACCCGAACAATCCACATGAAGGGTCAGCGTGCTGAGTCCAAGGACTAACGTGCTGATATGTGTACTGATGGACACCCACGGACGTCCTGTGTGTACTGAACAGACAGCCCACATAGGCCAAAATCACCCGAACAATCAACAGGAATAGTCAGCGTGCTGGGTCCAAGGACCAACGTGCTGATATGTGTACTGATGGACACCCATGGACGTCCTGTGTGTACTGAACAGACAGCCCACGTGGGCAAAAATCATCTGAACAGTCCATGGGCAGGGCCAGCGTGCTGAGTCCAAGAACCAGCGCACTGATATGTGTACTGATGGACAGCCACAGACGTCCTGTGTGTGCTGACGGACACACACATACACACACGGACAGCCACAAACCTCCTGTGTGTGCTGACGGACACACACGGACAGCCACAGATGTCCTGTGTGTGCTGACGGACAGCCACAGACATCCTGTTTGTGCTGGCGGACACCTACAGACGTCCTGTGTGTACTGAACAGACAGCCCACATGGGCCAAAATCACCCGAACAGTCCACGGGAAGGGCCAGCGTGCTGATTCCAAGAACCAGCGCGCTGATATGTGTACTGATGGACAGCCACAGACGTCCTGTGTGTGCTGACGGACACACACATACACACACGGACAGCCACAAACCTCCTGTGTGTGCTGACGGACACACACGGACAGCCACAGATGTCCTGTGTGTGCTGACGGACAGCCACAGACATCCTGTTTGTGCTGGCGGACACCTACAGACGTCCTGTGTGTACTGAACAGACAGCCCACATGGGCCAAAATCACCCGAACAGTCCACGGGAAGGGCCAGCGTGCTGAGTCCAAGGACGAACGTTTTGATATGTGTACTGATGGATAGCCACGGACGTCATGTGTGTGCTGACGGGCACAGACAGACATACACAGACAGCCACAGACGTCCTATGTGTGCTGGCGGACACCCACGGACGTCCTGTGTGTACTGAACAGTCAGCCCACGTGGACTAAAATTACCCGAACAATCCACAAGAAGGGTCAGCGTGCTGAGTCCAAGGACTAACGTCTTGATATGTGTACTGATGGACACCCACGGACGTCCTGTGTGTACTGAACAGACAGCCCAAGTAGGCCAAAATCACCCGAACAGTCCACGGGAAGGGCCAGCATGCTGAGTCCAAGGACCAGCGTGCTAAGTCCAAGGACCAGGGTGCTGATATGTGTACTGATGGACAGCCACGGACGTCATGTGTGTGCTGACGGACACACACGGACAGCCACGGACGTCCTGTGTGTGCTGATGGACAGCCACGGACGTCCTGTGTGCTGGCGGACACCCACGGAAGTCCTCTTTCTACTGAACAGACAGCCCACGTGGGCCAAAATCACCCAAACAGTCCACGGGAAGGGCCAGCATGCTGAGTCCAAGGACCAACGTGCTGATATGTGTACTGATGGACAGACAGGGACGTCCTGTGTGTACTGCCGGAAACACACGGACAGCCACGGACGTCCTGTATGTGCTGACGGACAAACACGGACGTCCTGTGTGTGCTGACGGACACCCACAGACGTCCTGTGTGTGCTGACGGACACACAGACACACACAGACAGCCACAGACGTTCTGTGTGTGCTGACGGACAGCCACGGATATCCTGTGTGTGCTGACGGACACACACGGACGTCCTGTGTGCACTGAACAGACAGCCCACGTGGGCCAAAATCACCCAAACAGTCCACGGGAAGGGCCAGCGTGCTGAGTCCAAGGACCAGGGTGCTGATATGTGTACTGGTGGACAGCCACGAACGTCATGTGTGTGCTGACGGACACACACGGACAGCCACGGACGTCATGTCTGTGCTGACGGACAGCCACGGAAGCCCTGTGTGCTGGCGGATACCCACGGATGTCCTGTGTGTACTGAACAGACAGCCCACGTGGGCCAAAATCACCCAAACAGTCCACGGGAATGGCCAGCGTGCTGAGTCCAAGGACCAACGTGCTGATATGTGTACTGATGGACAGCCAGGGACGTCCTGTGTGTGCTGACGGACACACACGGACAGCCACGGACGTCCTGTATGTGCTGACGGACACACACGGATGTCCTGTGCGTGCTGACGGACACCCACGGACGTCCTATGTGTGCTGACGGACACACACGGACAGCCACGGATGTCCTGTGTGTGCTGACGGACAGCCACGGACATCCTGTGTGTGCTGGAGGACACCCATGGATTTCCTGTGTGTACTGAACAGACAGCCCACGTGGGCCAAAATCACCCGAACAGTCCACGGGAAGGGCCAGCGTGCTGCGTCCAAGAACCAGGGCGCTGATATGTGTACTGATGGACAGCCACATACGTCCTGTGTGTGCTGACGGACACACACATACACACACGGACAACCACAAACGTCCTGTGTGTGCTGACGGACACACACGGACAGCCACAGATGTCCTGTGTGTGCTGACGGACAGCCACAGACATCCTGTTTGTGCTGGCGGACACCTACAGACGTCCTGTGTGTACTGAACAGACAGCCCACATGGGCCAAAATCACCCGAACAGTCCACGGGAAGGGCCAGCGTGCTGAGTCCAAGGACCAACGTTCTGATATGTGTACTGATGGACAGCCGAGGACGTCATGTGTGTGCTGACGGGCACAGACAGACACACACGGACAGCCACAGACGTCCTATGTGTGCTGGCAGACACCCACGGACGTCCTATGTGTGCTGGCGGACACCCACGGACGTCCTGTGTGTACTGAACAGTCAGCCCACGTGGACCAAAATTACCCGAACAATCCAAAGAAAGGGTCAGCGTTCTGAGGCCAAGGACTAACGTGCTGATAGTTGTACTGATGGACACCCACGGACGTCCTGTGTGTACTGAACAGACAGCCCACGTAGGCCAAAATCACCCGAACAGTCCACGGGAAGGGCCAGCATGCTGAGTCCAAGGACCAGCGTGCTAAGTCCAAGGACCAGGGTGCTGATATGTGTACTGATGGACAGCCACGGACGTCATGTGTGTGCTGACGGACACACACAGACAGCCACGGACGTCCTGTGTGTGCTGACGGACAGCCACGGACGTCCTGTGTGCTGGCGGACACCCATGGACGTCCTCTTTCTACTGAACAGACAGCCCACGTGGGCCAAAATCACCCAAACAGTCCACGGGAAGGGCCAGCGTGCTGAGTCCAAGGACCAACGTGCTAATATGTGTACTGATGGACAGACAGGGACGTCCTGTGTGTGCTGACGGACACACACGGACAGCCACGGACGTCCTGTATGTGCTGACGGACAAACACAGACGTCCTGTGTGTGCTGACGGACACCCACGGACGTCCTGTGTGTGCTGACGATCACAGACACACACAGACAGCCACAGACGTTCTGTGTGTGCTGACGGACAGCCACGGATATCCTGTGTGTGCTGACGGACACACACGGACGTCCTGTGTGTACTGAACAGACAGCCCACGTGGGCCAAAATCACCCGAACAGTCCACGGGAAGGGCCAGCGTGCTGAGTCCAAGGACCAGGGTGCTGATATGTGTACTGGTGGACAGCCACGAACGTCATGTGTGTGCTGACGGACACACACGGACAGCCACGGACGTCATGTCTGTGCTGACGGACAGCCACGGAAGCCCTGTGTGCTGGCGGATACCCACGGACGTCCTGTGTGTACTGAACAGACAGCCCACGTGGGCCAAAATCACCCAAACAGTCCACAGGAATGGCCAGCGTGCTGAGTCCAAGGACCAACGTGCTGATATGTGTACTGATGGACAGCCAGGGATGTCCTGTGTGTGCTGACGGACACACACAGACAGCCACGGACGTCCTGTATGTGCTGACGGACACACACGGATGTCCTGTGCGTGCTGACGGACACCCACGGACGTCCTATGTGTGCTGACGGACACACACGGACAGCCACGGACGTCCTGTGTGTGCTGATGGACAGCCACGGACATCCTGTGTGTGCTGGCGGACACCCATGGATTTCCTGTGTGTACTGAACAGACAGCCCACATGGGCCAAAATCACCCAAACTGTCCACGGGAAGGGCCAGCGTGCTGAGTCCAAGGACCAACGTGCTGATATGTGTACTGATGGACAGCCACGGACGTCCTGTGTGTGCTGACGGAAACAGACGGACACACACGGACACACACGGACAGCCACGGACGTCCTGTGTGTGCTGGCGGACACCCACGGACGTCCTGTGTGTACTGAACAGACAGCCCACGTGGGCCAAAATCAGCCGAACAGTCCACGGGAAGGGTCAGCGTGCTGAGTCCACGGACCAACGTGTTGATATGTGTACTGATGGACAGCCACAGACGTCCTGTGCGTTCTGACGGACACACACGGACAGCCATGGACACACACAGACGTCATGTGTGTGCTGACGGACACCCACGGACGTCCTGTGTGTACTGAACAGACAGCCCACGTGGGCCAAAATCACCCGAACATTCCACGGGAAGGGCCAGCGTGCTGCGTCCAAGGACCAGCGTGCTGAGTCCAAGGACCAGGGTGCTGATATGTGTACTGATGGACAGCCACGGACGTCATTTGTGTGCTGACGGACACACACGGACAGCCACGGACGTCCTGTGTGTTCTGACGGACAACCACGGACAGCCACGGACGTCCTGTGTGCTGGTGGATACCCACAGACGTCCTGTGTGTACTGAACATACAGCCCACGTGGGCAAAAATCACCCAAACAGTCCACGGGAAGGGCCAGCGTGCTGAGTCCAAGGACCAACGTGCTGATATGTTTACTAATGGACAGCCACGGACGTCCTGTGTGTGCTGACGGACACACACGGACACACACGGACAGCCACAAACGTCCTGTATGTGCTGACAGACACACACGGACGTCCTGTATGTGCTGACGGAAACACACGGACGTCCTGTGTGTGCTGACGGACACCCACAGACGTCAATGTGTGCTGACGGACACACACGGACAAACACGGACATCCACGGACGTCCTGTGTGTGCTGATGGACAGCCACGAACATCCTGTGTGTGCTGGCGGACACCCACGGAGTTCCTGTGTGTACTGAACAGACAGCCCACGTGGGCCAAAATCACCCGAGCAGTCCACGGGAAGAGCTAGCGCGCTGAGTCCAAGGACCAGGGTGCTGATATGTGTACTGATGGACAGCCAGGGACGTCCTGTGTGTGCTGACGGACACACACAGACAGCCACGGACGTCCTGTATGTGCTGACGGACACACACGGATGTCCTGTGCGTGCTGACGGACACCCACGGACGTCCTATGTGTGCTGACGGACACACACGGACAGCCACGGACGTCCTGTGTGTGCTGATGGACAGCCACGGACATCCTGTGTGTGCTGGCGGACACCCATGGATTTCCTGTGTGTACTGAACAGACAGCCCACATGGGCCAAAATCACCCAAACAGTCCACGGGAAGGGCCAGCGCGCTGAGTCCAAGGACCAGGGTGCTGATATGTGTACTGATGGACAGCCAGGGACGTCCTGTGTGTGCTGACGGACACACACGGACAAACACGGACATCCACGGACGTCCTGTGTGTGCTGATGGACAGCCACGAACATCCTGTGTGTGCTGGCGGACACCCACGGAGTTCCTGTGTGTACTGAACAGACTGCCCACGTGGGCCAAAATCACCCGAGCAGTCCACGGGAAGAGCTAGCGCGCTGAGTCCAAGGACCAGGGTGCTGATCTGTGTACTGATGGACAGCCAGGGACGTCCTGTGTGTGCTGACGGACACACACAGACAGCCACGGACGTCCTGTATGTGCTGACGGACACACACGGATGTCCTGTGCGTGCTGACGGACACCCACGGACGTCCTATGTGTGCTGACGGACACACACGGACGGCCACGGACGTCCTGTGTGTGCTGATGGACAGCCACGGACATCCTGTGTGTGCTGGCGGACACCCATGGATTTCCTGTGTGTACTGAACAGACAGCCCACATGGGCCAAAATCACCCAAACAGTCCACGGGAAGGGCCAGCGTGCTGAGTCCAAGGACCAACGTGCTGATATGTGTACTGATGGACAGCCAGGGATGTCCTGTGTGTGCTGACGGACACACACGGACTGCCACGGACGTCCTGTATGTGCTGACGGACAAACACAGATGTCCTGTGCGTGCTGACGGACAGCCACGGACGTCCTATGTGTGCTGACGGACACACACAGACAGCCACGGACGTCCTGTGTGTGCTGACGGACAGCCACGGACATCCTGTGTGTACTGGCCGACACCCATGGATTTCCTGTGTGTACTGAACAGACAGCCCACATGGGCCAAAATCACCCAAACTGTCCACGGGAAGGGCCAGCGTGCTGAGTCCAAGGACCAACGTGCTGAAATGTGTACTGATGGACAGCCACGGACGTCCTGTGTGTGCTGACGGAAACAGACGGACACACACGGACAGACACGGACAGCCACGGACGTCCTGTGTGTGCTGGCGGACACCCACGGACGTCCTGTGTGTACTGAACAGACAGCCCACATGGGCCAAAATCAGCCGAACAGTCCACGGGAAGGGTCAGCGTGCTGAGTCCACGGACCAACGTGTTGATATGTGTACTGATGGACAGCCACAGACGTCCTGTGCGTTCTGACGGACACACACGGACAGCCATGGACACACACAGACGTCATGTGTGTGCTGACGGACACCCACGGACGTCCTGTGTGTACTGAACAGACAGCCCACGTGGGCCAAAATCACCCGAACATTCCACGGGAAGGGCCAGCGTGCTGCGTCCAAGGACCAGCGTGCTGAGTCCAAGGACCAGGGTGCTGATATGTGTACTGATGGACAGCCACAGACGTCATTTGTGTGCTGACGGACACACACGGACAGCCACGGACGTCCTGTGTGTTCTGGCGGACAACCACGGACAACCACGGACGTCATGTGTTCTGGTGGATACCCACGGACGTCCTGTGTGTACTGAACATACAGCCCACGTGGGCCAAAATCACCCAAACAGTCCACGGGAAGGGCCAGCGTGCTGAGTCCAAGGACCAACGTGCTGATATGTTTACTAATGGACAGCCACGGACGTCCTGTGTGTGCTGACGGACACACACGGACACACACGGACAGCCACAAATGTCCTGTATGTGCTGACAGACACACACGGACGTCCTGTATGTGCTGACGGAAACACACGGACGTCCTGTGTGTGCTGACGGACACCCACAGACGTCAATGTGTGCTGACGGACACACACGGACAAACACGGACATCCATGGACGTCCTGTGTGTGCTGATGGACAGCCACGAACATCCTGTGTGTGCTGGCGGACACCCACGGATTTCCTGTGTGTACTGAACAGACAGCCCACGTGGGCCAAAATCACCCGAGCAGTCCACGGGAAGAGCTAGCGCTGTAAGACCCGATCCCGGCCGACCAGGCCGCGGTCGATGCGTCACGTCGCTCGGTCTATACACTGACCGAACCTCTAAAAATTTTGCCCTTTATTTAAAAACATCGCCCATAGGCGAGGGCTAACTCAGATCTTAGCTCAAGACTACCTTAGTCATTCCCTAGCTTAGATCATTTCAACTTATGCACAGCGGAATAACATCTATCATCCATTGGACTAAATCCAATCTAACACTTGTCTGATCAGATCACCTCAGCTACTGGTCAGTAAACACAACTGCCAGCTAGCTCCAAGGTCGAATCTGAACCTAGACCAAGTCATACAATCAGAGGTTCTGTTCCCCTAAGCCATTCTATCTAGATCTATGCAACATTGACAGATCATACCTGCATAAACTCTTCCCTTGGGTACTTAGTCATTCAGCCAACCATCCCCACAGACATAAGTAACCTTTGGGAAGTCTTCAATCAGCTAAGGACATGCATCTGGCCCTTACCGGTTCATGCACTGTTCCACATCCTTTTGCCTTATCAACTTATGATACCAAGTCCAGCTCATGGACTAATCATACCAAGTCCTCTCATGGACTAACCAGATCAAGTCCTCACAAAGACTAACAATGCCCATCAGATCCTGAGTCAATCAACCAACCACCCCACATGACTCAGAACTGATGAGTCTTCATACTTCCTAATCAGTCATGGAACCATGTCCCACTGAACCTGATTAGTGTTGCTCTTACCACCGGTGCATCCTTTGATCAATCAGATCAGACACCTTGATCCATCATCCAAGGATCAGGTCGTCCATCCTTGCCAATGATCAGACCACACACGGCCTGCCTTACCAACACCAAGGTTGATAACCAGCAATTCCTTATGATCAATATCATAAGTGACAATATGTTCCAGCACACAACATATGATCAGATATCCTAACACAAGGATCTGACCCCAATATGCCCTCAGGTGCAATTTCGACCGCAAGCAACCCTGCTCCAAAAATCAATTATCATTCATGACAATTCATGATAAATCATAACTAAGAGAATGGTCCAATCAGATTTCCCAGAACCGGCCTCCATCCCATAGATCTCGGCCAAGACCAGCCAAACCGGCCCAAGGGACCATCTCTAAATCAATCCCTAAAAACTCATTAGGATTCATGATAATTCATGATAAATCTTAACTAAGAGAATGGTCAAGTCAGAATTCCAAGAACCGATCTCGATCCTATGGATCTCGACCTAGAACAGCCCCACCGGCCACATTGACCATCTCGAAATCAATCAGACAAAAATCCCCTAATACCATGATAATTCATGATAATTCACCACTAAGAGGATTCCAAAGTCAGATCGCCATAAATCCATCAGGAAGTAGGAGATCCAGACTTAGCTGCCAAACCAAGGCCATGGAGGGTTCTTCTGAACCGGCCAAGCCATGGATCAGTGCTACTATGTCTAATCATCAATCTCAATCATAAGAACAATGAATAATATGATTAATAATCATAAAACAGAGTAAGGTGTAACTGCTGGACCAGATCAACCCATAGTGTACCAGACTATGTCCAATGGTCTGCAGTCCCCACCTGTTACCTCATCAGGGGCGTCCATGCTCCTCCTAGCACGCCTTCATCAAACCCTTATCACATACTCCCAGTATTGATAAGATCTAACCATGGTTCGTGCCCATCACTCCTTCCATGAAACTTCCATGAAACCAGTTTCTATACTGCATCCATCTTCAAGGCTGTTCATGCCTTTGAGAGTGGAGTCAAGCCTTCCCCCTCCTCTCCTAACCAATTGCGTGTGTTCCCAAGACACATAGGAAGCGTTAGACATGATCATCCATGATCAATCACCATCCAAGGGTCGTGCATCACTTCCCTCTTTGTTCCCCATGAAACTGCTTTCCACACCAATCTCCCTTTAAGGCTGCATTGGCCCTTGGGAATGGATTCCGGCCAACTCCCTCCTTTCCTCACCATTTACGTGTGTTCACAGGCTCCAGATAAGTCTTTGGGTGTTGTCAACAATGATCAAAACCGTTCAGAGGGTCGTTCTCAACTTCCCCCTTGATCTGCCCCAAAACTGTCTCTTTATGGCCTTCACACCACCATGGGTCTTGGATTGGGAATCCGACCAACTCTCTGTATTTTTCTCTGGATTCTTTGTGTTTCAGGATGTAGAAATCGACCAGAATTCTCAGAAATGAGAGAGAGAGGACGATTTAAACTGTCCCCAACCGCCTGGGCGAACAGTTACCAAAATCCCATCCCTTCTTCCCAAAACCGTCCCATAACCGCCCCATAACCGCCCATTGGCGGTTTCTCCCCTTTTCTTCCTTTGGAAAATCGATCACTGAGCCTCAGCTCACACTCTGGAAGCTTGGCCACTCCCTGTCCCAAGACTAAGACCCATTTGGTCGAACCGTCCTGCACCCGGACCATCGGCTCGCCCAGTAACCGTCCCGGACTCGCCCACACTGATCCGAACCAGAACGCACCGTTCACCGGATTGAGCTGACCTCCAGCTGTTCCCAGCTGAGTTAGCTAGTCTACCAGCTCCTGTGAGCTGAACAGATCATGGTGAACTGAATACCAGCTGAACCGAGCTGATTGAACTCAAGCCAACACTCGTACAGCTGCCTAAACACTCACCCAGCTCCTTTACCCTTATTTCCATCGTATCCTGGTTAAGTCTCAGCTGACTGATGCCCTTAACCCTCATTCAGGACCATGACACACTTGTCCTTAGGTCATGTGACCTGACTGGTGCGTTTCCTTGCACCGCAGTCCGTCCGGACGATCCTATCCAGGATCGGGGACATGACAAGCGCGCTGAGTCCAAGGACCAGGGTGCTGATATGTGTACTGATGGACAGCCACAGACGTCCTATGTGTGCTGACGGACACACACGGACAGCGATGGACGTCCTGTGTGTGCTGACGGACACCCACGGACATCTTGTGTGTGTTGAAGAACACCCACGGACGTCCTGTGTGTACTGAACAGACAGCCCACGTGGGCCAAAATCACTCTAACAGTCCACGGGAAGGGTCAGCGTGCTGAGTCCATGGACCAACGTGCTGATATGGACAGCCACAGACGTCATGTGTGTGCTGACGGACACACACGGACACACACGGACAGCCACGGACGTCCTGTGTGTGCTGACGGACACCCAAGGATGTCATGTGTGTACTGAACAGACAGCCCACGTGGGCCAAAATCAGCCGAACAGTCCACGGGAAGCATATGCGTGCTGATTCCAAGGACCAACGTGCTGATATGTGTACTGATGGACAGCCACAGACGTCCTATGTGTGCTGACGGACACACACGGACACACAGGACAGCCACTGACGTCCTGTGTGTGCTGACGGACACCCACGGACGTCCTGTGTGTGCTGACGGACACCCACGGACGTCCTGTGTGTACTGAACAGACAGCCCACATGGGCCAAAATCACCCGAACAGTCCACGGGAAGGGCCAGCGTGCTGATTCCAAGAACCAGCGCGCTGATATGTGTACTGATGGACAGCCACAGACGTCCTGTGTGTGCTGACGGACACACACATACACACACGGACAGCCACAAACCTCCTGTGTGTGCTGACGGACACACACGGACAGCCACAGATGTCCTGTGTGTGCTGACGGACAGCCACAGACATCCTGTTTGTGCTGGCGGACACCTACAGACGTCCTGTGTGTACTGAACAGACAGCCCACATGGGCCAAAATCACCCGAACAGTCCACGGGAAGGGCCAGCGTGCTGAGTCCAAGGACGAACGTTTTGATATGTGTACTGATGGATAGCCACGGACGTCATGTGTGTGCTGACGGGCACAGACAGACATACACAGACAGCCACAGACGTCCTATGTGTGCTGGCGGACACCCACGGACGTCCTGTGTGTACTGAACAGTCAGCCCACGTGGACTAAAATTACCCGAACAATCCACAAGAAGGGTCAGCGTGCTGAGTCCAAGGACTAACGTCTTGATATGTGTACTGATGGACACCCACGGACGTCCTGTGTGTACTGAACAGACAGCCCACGTAGGCCAAAATCACCCGAACAGTCCACGGGAAGGGCCAGCATGCTGAGTCCAAGGACCAGCGTGCTAAGTCCAAGGACCAGGGTGCTGATATGTGTACTGATGGACAGCCACGGACGTCATGTGTGTGCTGACGGACACACACGGACAGCCACGGACGTCCTGTGTGTGCTGACGGACAGCCACGGACGTCCTGTGTGCTGGCGGACACCCACGGAAGTCCTCTTTCTACTGAACAGACAGCCCACGTGGGCCAAAATCACCCAAACAGTCCACGGGAAGGGCCAGCATGCTGAGTCCAAGGACCAACGTGCTGATATGTGTACTGATGGACAGACAGGGACGTCCTGTGTGTGCTGCCGGAAACACACGGACAGCCACGGACGTCCTGTATGTGCTGACGGACAAACACGGACGTCCTGTGTGTGCTGACGGACACCCATAGACGTCCTGTGTGTGCTGACGGACACACAGACACACACAGACAGCCACAGACGTTCTGTGTGTGCTGACGGACAGCCACGGATATCCTGTGTGTGCTGACGGACACACACGGACGTCCTGTGTGCACTGAACAGACAGCCCACGTGGGCCAAAATCACCCAAACAGTCCACGGGAAGGGCCAGCGTGCTGAGTCCAAGGACCAGGGTGCTGATATGTGTACTGGTGGACAGCCACGAACGTCATGTGTGTGCTGACGGACACACACGGACAGCCACGGACGTCATGTCTGTGCTGACGGACAGCCACGGAAGCCCTGTGTGCTGGCGGATACCCACGGATGTCCTGTGTGTACTGAACAGACAGCCCACGTGGGCCAAAATCACCCAAACAGTCCACGGGAATGGCCAGCGTGCTGAGTCCAAGGACCAACGTGCTGATATGTGTACTGATGGACAGCCAGGGACGTCCTGTGTGTGCTGACGGACACACACGGACAGCCACGGACGTCCTGTATGTGCTGACGGACACACACGGATGTCCTGTGCGTGCTGACGGACACCCACGGACGTCCTATGTGTGCTGACGGACACACACGGACAGCCACGGATGTCCTGTGTGTGCTGACGGATAGCCACGGACATCCTGTGTGTGCTGGAGGACACCCATGGATTTCCTGTGTGTACTGAACAGACAGCCCACGTGGGCCAAAATCACCCGAACAGTCCACGGGAAGGGCCAGCGTGCTGAGTCCAAGAACCAGGGCGCTGATATGTGTACTGATGGACAGCCACATACGTCCTGTGTGTGCTGACGGACACACACATACACACACGGACAACCACAAACGTCCTGTGTGTGCTGACGGACACACACGGACAGCCACAGATGTCCTGTGTGTGCTGACGGACAGCCACAGACATCCTGTTTGTGCTGGCGGACACCTACAGACGTCCTGTGTGTACTGAACAGACAGCCCACATGGGCCAAAATCACCCGAACAGTCCACGGGAAGGGCCAGCGTGCTGAGTCCAAGGACCAACGTTCTGATATGTGTACTGATGGACAGCCGAGGACGTCATGTGTGTGCTGACGGGCACAGACAGACACACACGGACAGCCACAGACGTCCTATGTGTGCTGGCAGACACCCACGGACGTCCTATGTGTGCTGGCGGACACCCACGGACGTCCTGTGTGTACTGAACAGTCAGCCCACGTGGACCAAAATTACCCGAACAATCCAAAGAAAGGGTCAGCGTTCTGAGGCCAAGGACTAACGTGCTGATAGTTGTACTGATGGACACCCACGGACGTCCTGTGTGTACTGAATAGACAGCCCACGTAGGCCAAAATCACCCGAACAGTCCACGGGAAGGGCCAGCATGCTGAGTCCAAGGACCAGCGTGCTAAGTCCAAGGACCAGGGTGCTGATATGTGTACTGATGGACAGCCACGGACGTCATGTGTGTGCTGACGGACACACACAGACAGCCACGGACGTCCTGTGTGTGCTGACGGACAGCCACGGACGTCCTGTGTGCTGGCGGACACCCATGGACGTCCTCTTTCTACTGAACAGACAGCCCACGTGGGCCAAAATCACCCAAACAGTCCACGGGAAGGGCCAGCGTGCTGAGTCCAAGGACCAACGTGCTAATATGTGTACTGATGGACAGACAGGGACGTCCTGTGTGTGCTGACGGACACACACGGACAGCCACGGACGTCCTGTATGTGCTGACGGACAAACACAGACGTCCTGTGTGTGCTGACGGACACCCACGGACGTCCTGTGTGTGCTGACGATCACAGACACACACAGACAGCCACAGACGTTCTGTGTGTGCTGACGGACAGCCACGGATATCCTGTGTGTGCTGACGGACACACACGGACGTCCTGTGTGTACTGAACAGACAGCCCACGTGGGCCAAAATCACCCGAACAGTCCACGGGAAGGGCCAGCGTGCTGAGTCCAAGGACCAGGGTGCTGATATGTGTACTGGTGGACAGCCACGAACGTCATATGTGTGCTGACGGACACACACGGACAGCCACGGACGTCATGTCTGTGCTGACGGACAGCCACGGAAGCCCTGTGTGCTGGCGGATACCCACGGACGTCCTGTGTGTACTGAACAGACAGCCCACGTGGGCCAAAATCACCCAAACAGTCCACAGGAATGGCCAGCTTGCTGAGTCCAAGGACCAACGTGCTGATATGTGTACTGATGGACAGCCAGGGACGTCCTGTGTGTGCTGACGGACACACACAGACAGCCACGGACGTCCTGTATGTGCTGACGGACACACACGGATGTCCTGTGCGTGCTGACGGACACCCACGGACGTCCTATGTGTGCTGACGGACACACACGGACAGCCACGGACGTCCTGTGTGTGCTGATGGACAGCCACGGACATCCTGTGTGTGCTGGCGGACACCCATGGATTTCCTGTGTGTACTGAACAGACAGCCCACATGGGCCAAAATCACCCAAACTGTCCACGGGAAGGGCCAGCGTGCTGAGTCCAAGGACCAACGTGCTGATATGTGTACTGATGGACAGCCACGGACGTCCTGTGTGTGCTGACGGAAACAGACGGACACACACGGACACACACGGACAGCCACGGACGTCCTGTGTGTGCTGGCGGACACCCACGGACGTCCTGTGTGTACTGAACAGACAGCCCACGTGGGCCAAAATCAGCCGAACAGTCCACGGGAAGGGTCAGCGTGCTGAGTCCACGGACCAACGTGTTGATATGTGTACTGATGGACAGCCACATACGTCCTGTGCGTTCTGACGGACACACACGGACAGCCATGGACACACACAGACGTCATGTGTGTGCTGACGGACACCCACGGACGTCCTGTGTGTACTGAACAGACAGCCCACGTGGGCCAAAATCACCCGAACATTCCACGGGAAGGGCCAGCGTGCTGCGTCCAAGGACCAGCGTGCTGAGTCCAAGGACCAGGGTGCTGATATGTGTACTGATGGACAGCCACGGACGTCATTTGTGTGCTGACGGACACACACGGACAGCCACGGACGTCCTGTGTGTTCTGACGGACAACCACGGACAGCCACGGACGTCCTGTGTGCTGGTGGATACCCACGGACGTCCTGTGTGTACTGAACATACAGCCCACGTGGGCAAAAATCACCCAAACAGTCCACGGGAAGGGCCAGCGTGCTGAGTCCAAGGACCAACGTGCTGATATGTTTACTAATGGACAGCCACGGACGTCCTGTGTGTGCTGACGGACACACACGGACACACACGGACAGCCACAAACGTCCTGTATGTGCTGACAGACACACACGGACGTCCTGTATGTGCTGACGGAAACACACGGACGTCCTGTGTGTGCTGACGGACACCCACAGACGTCAATGTGTGCTGACGGACACACACGGACAAACACGGACATCCACGGACGTCCTGTGTGTGCTGATGGACAGCCACGAACATCCTGTGTGTGCTGGCGGACACCCACGGAGTTCCTGTGTGTACTGAACACACAGCCCACGTGGGCCAAAATCACCCGAGCAGTCCACGGGAAGAGCTAGCGCGCTGAGTCCAAGGACCAGGGTGCTGATATGTGTACTGATGGACAGCCAGGGACGTCCTGTGTGTGCTGACGGACACACACAGACAGCCACGGACGTCCTGTATGTGCTGACGGACACACACGGATGTCCTGTGCGTGCTGACGGACACCAACGGACGTCCTATGTGTGCTGACGGACACACACGGACAGCCACGGACGTCCTGTGTGTGCTGATGGACAGCCACGGACATCCTGTGTGTGCTGGCGGACACCCATGGATTTCCTGTGTGTACTGAACAGACAGCCCACATGGGCCAAAATCACCCAAACAGTCCACGGGAAGGGCCAGCGCGCTGAGTCCAAGGACCAGGGTGCTGATATGTGTACTGATGGACAGCCAGGGACGTCCTGTGTGTGCTGACGGACACACACAGACAGCCACGGACGTCCTGTATGTGCTGACGGACACACACGGATGTCCTGTGCGTGCTGACGGACACCCACGGACGTCCTATGTGTGCTGACGGACACACACGGACAGCCACGGATGTCCTGTGTGTGCTGATGGACAGCCACGGACATCCTGTGTGTGCTGGCGGACACCCATGGATTTCCTGTGTGTACTGAACAGACAGCCCACATGGGCCAAAATCACCCAAACAGTCCACGGGAAGGGCCAGCGTGCTGAGTCCAAGGACCAACGTGCTGATATGTGTACTGATGGACAGCCAGGGATGTCCTGTGTGTGCTGACGGACACACACGGACAGCCACGGACGTTCTGTATGTGCTGACGGACAAACACGGATGTCCTGTGCGTGCTGACGGACAGCCACGGACGTCCTATGTGTGCTGACGGACACACACGGACAGCCACGGACGTCCTGTGTGTGCTGACGGACAGCCACGGACATCCTGTGTGTACTGGCCGACACCCATGGATTTCCTGTGTGTACTGAACAGACAGCCCACATGGGCCAAAATCACCCAAACTGTCCACGGGAAGGGCCAGCGTGCTGAGTCCAAGGACCAACGTGCTGATATGTGTACTGATGGACAGCCACGGACGTCCTGTGTGTGCTGACGGAAACAGACGGACACACACGGACAGACACGGACAGCCACGGACGTCCTGTGTGTGCTGGCGGACACCCACGGACGTCCTGTGTGTACTGAACAGACAGCCCACATGGGCCAAAATCAGCCGAACAGTCCACGGGAAGGGTCAGCGTGCTGAGTCCACGGACCAACGTGTTGATATGTGTACTGATGGACAGCCACAGACGTCCTGTGCGTTCTGACGGACACACACGGACAGCCATGGACACACACAGACGTCATGTGTGTGCTGACGGACACCCACGGACGTCCTGTGTGTACTGAACAGACAGCCCACGTGGGCCAAAATCACCCGAACATTCCACGGGAAGGGCCAGCGTGCTGCGTCCAAGGACCAGCGTGCTGAGTCCAAGGACCAGGGTGCTGATATGTGTACTGATGGACAGCCACAGACGTCATTTGTGTGCTGACGGACACACACGGACAGCCACGGACGTCCTGTGTGTTCTGGCGGACAACCACGGACAACCACGGACGTCATGTGTTCTGGTGGATACCCACGGACGTCCTGTGTGTACTGAACATACAGCCCACGTGGGCCAAAATCACCCAAACAGTCCACGGGAAGGGCCAGCGTGCTGAGTCCAAGGACCAACGTGCTGATATGTTTACTAATGGACAGCCACGGACGTCCTGTGTGTGCTGACGGACACACACGGACACACACGGACAGCCACAAACGTCCTGTATGTGCTGACAGACACACACGGACGTCCTGTATGTGCTGACGGAAACACACGGACGTCCTGTGTGTGCTGACGGACACCCACAGACGTCAATGTGTGCTGACGGACACACACGGACAAACACGGACATCCATGGACGTCCTGTGTGTGCTGATGGACAGCCACGAACATCCTGTGTGTGCTGGCGGACACCCATGGATTTCCTGTGTGTACTGAACAGACAGCCCACGTGGGCCAAAATCACCCGAGCAGTCCACGGGAAGAGCTAGCGCTGTAAGACCCGATCCCGGCCGACCAGGCCGCGGTCGATGCGTCACGTCGCTCGGTCTATACACTGACCGAACCTCTAAAAATTTTGCCCTTTATTTAAAAACATCGCCCATAGGCGAGGGCTAACTCAGATCTTAGCTCAAGACTACCTTAGTCATTCCCTAGCTTAGATCATTTCAACTTATGCACAGCGGAATAACATCTATCATCCATTGGACTAAATCCAATCTAACACTTGTCTGATCAGATCACCTCAGCTACTGGTCAGTAAACACAACTGCCAGCTAGCTCCAAGGTCGAATCTGAACCTAGACCAAGTCATACAATCAGAGGTTCTGTTCCCCTAAGCCATTCTATCTAGATCTATGCAACATTGACAGATCATACCTGCATAAACTCTTCCCTTGGGTACTTAGTCATTCAGCCAACCATCCCCACAGACATAAGTAACCTTTGGGAAGTCTTCAATCAGCTAAGGACATGCATCTGGCCCTTACCGGTTCATGCACTGTTCCACATCCTTTTGCCTTATCAACTTATGATACCAAGTCCAGCTCATGGACTAATCATACCAAGTCCTCTCATGGACTAACCAGATCAAGTCCTCACAAAGACTAACAATGCCCATCAGATCCTGAGTCAATCAACCAACCACCCCACATGACTCAGAACTGATGAGTCTTCATACTTCCTAATCAGTCATGGAACCATGTCCCACTGAACCTGATTAGTGTTGCTCTTACCACCGGTGCATCCTTTGATCAATCAGATCAGACACCTTGATCCATCATCCAAGGATCAGGTCGTCCATCCTTGCCAATGATCAGACCACACACGGCCTGCCTTACCAACACCAAGGTTGATAACCAGCAATTCCTTATGATCAATATCATAAGTGACAATATGTTCCAGCACACAACATATGATCAGATATCCTAACACAAGGATCTGACCCCAATATGCCCTCAGGTGCAATTTCGACCGCAAGCAACCCTGCTCCAAAAATCAATTATCATTCATGACAATTCATGATAAATCATAACTAAGAGAATGGTCCAATCAGATTTCCCAGAACCGGCCTCCATCCCATAGATCTCGGCCAAGACCAGCCAAACCGGCCCAAGGGACCATCTCTAAATCAATCCCTAAAAACTCATTAGGATTCATGATAATTCATGATAAATCTTAACTAAGAGAATGGTCAAGTCAGAATTCCAAGAACCGATCTCGATCCTATGGATCTCGACCTAGAACAGCCCCACCGGCCACATTGACCATCTCGAAATCAATCAGACAAAAATCCCCTAATACCATGATAATTCATGATAATTCACCACTAAGAGGATTCCAAAGTCAGATCGCCATAAATCCATCAGGAAGTAGGAGATCCAGACTTAGCTGCCAAACCAAGGCCATGGAGGGTTCTTCTGAACCGGCCAAGCCATGGATCAGTGCTACTATGTCTAATCATCAATCTCAATCATAAGAACAATGAATAATATGATTAATAATCATAAAACAGAGTAAGGTGTAACTGCTGGACCAGATCAACCCATAGTGTACCAGACTATGTCCAATGGTCTGCAGTCCCCACCTGTTACCTCATCAGGGGCGTCCATGCTCCTCCTAGCACGCCTTCATCAAACCCTTATCACATACTCCCAGTATTGATAAGATCTAACCATGGTTCGTGCCCATCACTCCTTCCATGAAACTTCCATGAAACCAGTTTCTATACTGCATCCATCTTCAAGGCTGTTCATGCCTTTGAGAGTGGAGTCAAGCCTTCCCCCTCCTCTCCTAACCAATTGCGTGTGTTCCCAAGACACAAAGGAAGCGTTAGACATGATCATCCATGATCAATCACCATCCAAGGGTCGTGCATCACTTCCCTCTTTGTTCCCCATGAAACTGCTTTCCACACCAATCTCCCTTTAAGGCTGCATTGGCCCTTGGGAATGGATTCCGGCCAACTCCCTCCTTTCCTCACCATTTGCGTGTGTTCACAGGCTCCAGATAAGTCTTTGGGTGTTGTCAACAATGATCAAAACCGTTCAGAGGGTCGTTCTCAACTTCCCCCTTGATCTGCCCCAAAACTGTCTCTTTATGGCCTTCACACCACCATGGGTCTTGGATTGGGAATCCGACCAACTCTCTGTATTTTTCTCTGGATTCTTTGTGTTTCAGGATGTAGAAATCGACCAGAATTCTCAGAAATGAGAGAGAGAGGACGATTTAAACTGTCCCCAACCGCCTGGGCGAACAGTTACCAAAATCCCATCCCTTCTTCCCAAAACCGTCCCATAACCGCCCCATAACCGCCCATTGGCGGTTTCTCCCCTTTTCTTCCTTTGGAAAATCGATCACTGAGCCTCAGCTCACACTCTGGAAGCTTGGCCACTCCCTGTCCCAAGACTAAGACCCATTTGGTCGAACCGTCCTGCACCCGGACCATCGGCTCGCCCAGTAACCGTCCCGGACTCGCCCACACTGATCCGAACCAGAACGCACCGTTCACCGGATTGAGCTGACCTCCAGCTGTTCCCAGCTGAGTTAGCTAGTCTACCAGCTCCTGTGAGCTGAACAGATCATGGTGAACTGAATACCAGCTGAACCGAGCTGATTGAACTCAAGCCAACACTCGTCCAGCTGCCTAAACACTCACCCAGCTCCTTTACCCTTATTTCCATCGTATCCTGGTTAAGTCTCAGCTGACTGATGCCCTTAACCCTCATTCAGGACCATGACACACTTGTCCTTAGGTCATGTGACCTGACTGGTGCGTTTCCTTGCACCGCAGTCCGTCCGGACGATCCTATCCAGGATCGGGGACATGACAAGCGCGCTGAGTCCAAGGACCAGGGTGCTGATATGTGTACTGATGGACAGCCACAGACGTCCTATGTGTGCTGACGGACACACACGGACAGCGATGGACGTCCTGTGTGTGCTGACGGACACCCACGGACGTCTTGTGTGTGTTGAAGAACACCCACGGACGTCCTGTGTGTACTGAACAGACAGCCCACGTGGGCCAAAATCACTCTAACAGTCCACGGGAAGGGTCAGCGTGCTGAGTCCATGGACCAACGTGCTGATATGGACAGCCACAGACGTCATGTGTGTGCTGACGGACACACACGGACACACACGGACAGCCACGGACGTCCTGTGTGTGCTGACGGACACCCAAGGATGTCATGTGTGTACTGAACAGACAGCCCACGTGGGCCAAAATCAGCCGAACAGTCCACGGGAAGCATATGCGTGCTGATTCCAAGGACCAACGTGCTGATATGTGTACTGATGGACAGCCACAGACGTCCTATGTGTGCTGACGGACACACACGGACACACAGGACAGCCACTGACGTCCTGTGTGTGCTGACGGACACCCACGGACGTCCTGTGTGTGCTGACGGACACCCACGGACGTCCTGTGTGTACTGAACAGACAGCCCACATGGGCCAAAATCACCCGAACAGTCCACGGGAAGGGCTAGCGCGCTGAGTCCAAGGACCAGGGTGCTGATATGTGTACTGATGGACAGCCACAGACATCATGTGTGTGCTGACGGACACCCACGGATGTCATGTGTGTATTGAACAGTCAGCCCACGTGGGCCAAAATCAGCCGAACAGTCCACGGGAAGCGTATGCGTGCTGATTCCAAGGACCAAAGTGCTGATATGTGTACTGATGGACAGCCACAGACGTGCTATGTGTGCTGACGTACACACACGGACACACACGGACAGCCACAGACGTCCTGTGTGTACTGACGGACACCCACGGACGTCCTGTGTGTGCTGACTGACACCCACTGATGTCCTGTGTGTACTGAACAGACAGCCCACGTGGGCCAAAATCACCCGAACAGTCCACGGGAAGGGCTAGCGCGCTGAGTCCAAGGACCAGGGTGCTGATATGTGTACTGATGGACAGCCACACACGTCCTATGTGTGCTGACGGACACACACGGACAGCCACGGACGTCCTGTGTGTGCTGACGGACACCCACGGACATCCTGTGTGTACTGAACAGACAGCCCACGTGGCCCAAAATCACCCTAACTGTCCACGGGAAGGGTCAGCGTGCTGAGTCCATGGACCAACGTGCTGATATGGACAGCCACAGACGTCCTGTGTGTGCTGACGGACACACACGGACACACACGGACAGCCACGGACGTCCTGTGTGTGCTGACGGAGACCCACGGTTGTCATGTGTGTACTGAACAGACAGCCCACGTGGGCCAAAATCAGCCGAACAGTCCACGGGAAGCATATGCGTGCTGATTCAAAGGACCAACGTGCTGATATGTGTAGTGATGGACAGCCAGGGACGTCCTGTGTGTGCTGACGGACACACACGGACAGCCACGGACGTCCTGTATGTGCTGACGGACACACACGGATGTCCTGTGCGTGCTGACGGACACCCACGGACGTCCTATGTGTGCTGACGGACACACACGGACAGCCATGGATGTCCTGTGTGTGCTGACGGACACACACGGACATCCTGTGTGTGCTGGAGGACACCCATGGATTTCCTGTGTGTACTGAACAGACAGCCCACGTGGGCCAAAATCACCCGAAAAGTCCACGGGAAGGGCCAGCGTGCTGAGTCCAAGAACCAGCGCGCTGATATGTGTAATGATGGACAGCCACAGACGTCCTGTGTGTGCTGACGGACACACACATACACACACGGACAGCCACAAACGTCATCTGTGTGCTGACGGACACACACGGACAGCCACAGATGTCCTGTGTGTGCTGACGGACAGCCACAGACATCCTGTTTGTGCTGGCGGACACCTACAGATGTCCTGTGTGTACTGAACAGACAGCCCACATGGGCCAAAATCACCCGAACAGTCCACGGGAAGGGCCAGCGTGCTGAGTCCAAGGACCAACGTTCTGATATGTGTACTGATGGACAGCCACGGACGTCATGTGTGTGCTGACGGGCACAGACAGACACACACGGACAGCCACAGACGTCCTATGTGTGCTGGCGGACACCCACGGACGTCCTGTGTGTACTGAACAGTCAGTCCACGTGGACCAAAATTACCCGAACAATCCACAGGATGGGTCAGCGTGCTGAGTCCAAAGACTAACGTGCTGATATGTGTACTGATGGACACCCACGGACGTCCTGTGTGTACTGAACAGACAGCCCACGTAGGCCAAAATCACCCGAACAGTCCACGAGAAGGGCCAGCATGCTGAGTCCAAGGACCAGCGTGCTAAGTCCAAGGACCAGGGTGCTGATATGTGTATTGATGGACAGCCACGGACGTCATGTGTGTGATGACGGACACATACGGACAGCCACGAACGTCCTGTGTGTGCTGACGGACAGCCACGGACGTCCTGTGTGCTGGCGGACACCCACGGACGTCCTCTTTCTACTGAACAGACAGCCCACGTGGGCAAAAATCACCCAAACAGTCCACGGGAAGGGCCAGCGTGCTGAGTCCAAGGACCAACGTGCTAATATGTGTACTGATGGACAGACAGGGACGTCCTGTGTGTGCTGACGGACACACACGGACAGCCACGGACGTCCTGTATGTGCTGACGGACAAACACAGACGTCCTGTGTGTGCTGACGGACACCCACGGACGTCCTGTGTGTGCTGACGATCACAGACACACACAGACAGCCACAGACGTTCTGTGTGTGCTGACGGACAGCCACGGATATCCTGTGTGTGCTGACGGACACACACGGACGTCCTGTGTGTACTGAATAGACAGCCCACGTGGGCCAAAATCACCCGAACAGTCCACGGGAAGGGCCAGCGTGCTGAGTCCAAGGACCAGGGTGCTGATATGTGTACTGGTGGACAGCCACGAACGTCATGTGTGTGCTGACGGACACACACGGACAGCCACGGACGTCATGTCTGTGCTGACGGACAGCCGCGGAAGCCCTGTGTGCTGGCGGATACCCACGGACGTCCTGTGTGTACTGAACAGACAGCCCACGTGGGCCAAAATCACCCAAACAGTCCACGGGAATGGCCAGCGTGCTGAGTCCAAGGACCAACGTGCTGATATGTGTACTGATGGACAGCCAGGGACGTCCTGTGTGTGCTGACGGACACACACAGACAGCCACGGACGTCCTGTATGTGCTGACGGACACACACGGATGTCCTGTGCGTGCTGATGGACACCCACGGACGTCCTATGTGTGCTGACGGACACACACAGACAGCCACGGACGTCCTGTGTGTGCTGATGGACAGCCACGGACATCCTGTGTGTGCTGGCGGACACCCATGGATTTCCTGTGTGTACTGAACAGACAGCCCACATGGGCCAAAATCACCCAAACAGTCCACAGGAAGGGCCAGCGTGCTGAGTCCAAGGACCAACGTGCTGATATGTGTACTGATGGACAGCCAGGGATGTCCTGTGTGTGCTGACGGACACACACGGACAGCCACGGACGTCCTGTATGTGCTGACGGACAAACACGGATGTCCTGTGCGTGCTGACGGACACCCACGGACGTCCTATGTGTGCTGACGGACACACACGGACAGCCACGGACGTCCTGTGTGTGCTGACGGACAGCCACGGACATCCTGTGTGTGCTGGCGGACACCCATGGATTTCCTGTGTGTACTGAACAGACAGCCCACATGGGCCAAAATCACCAAAACTGTCCACGGGAAGGGCCAGCGTGCTGAGTCCAAGGACCAACGTGCTGATATGTGTACTGATGTACAGCCACGGACGTCCTGTGTGTGCTGACGGAAACAGACGGACACACACGGACACACACGGACAGCCACGAACGTCCTGTGTGTGCTGGCGGACACCCACGGACGTCCGGTGTGTACTGAACAGACAGCCCACGTGGGCCAAAATCAGCCGAACAGTCCACGGGAAGGGTCAGCGTGCTGAGTCCACGGACCAACGTGTTGATATGTGTACTGATGGACAGCCACAGACGTCCTGTGCGTTCTGACGGACACACACGGACAGCCATGGACACACACAGACGTCATGTGTGTGCTGACGGACACCCACGGACGTCCTGTGTGTACTGAACAGACAGCCCACGTGGGCCAAAATCACCCGAACATTCCACGGGAAGGGCCAGCGTGCTGCGTCCAAGGACCAGCGTGCTGAGTCCAAGGACCAGGGTGCTGATATGTGTACTGATGGACAGCCACAGACGTCATTTGTGTGCTGACGGACACACACGGACAGCCACGGACGTCCTGTTTGTTCTGACGGACAACCACGGACAGCCACGGACGTCCTGTGTGCTGGCGGATACCCACGGACGTCCTGTGTGTACTGAACATACAGCCCACGTGGGCCAAAATCACCCAAACAGTCCACGGGAAGGGCCAGCGTGCTGAGTCCAAGGACCAACGTGCTGATATGTTTACTAATGGATAGCCACGCACGTCCTGTGTGTGCTGACGGACACACACGGACAGCCACAAACGTCCTGTATGTGCTGACAGACACACACGGACGTCCTGTATGTGCTGACGGAAACACACGGACGTCCTGTGTGTGCTGACGGACACCCACAGACGTCAATGTGTGCTGACGGACACACACGGACAAACACGGACAGCCACGGATGTCCTGTGTGTGCTGATGGACAGCCACGAACATCCTGTGTGTGCTGGCGGACACCCACGGATTTCCTGTGTGTACTGAACAGACAGCCCATGTGGGCCAAAATCACCCGAGCAGTCCACGGGAAGAGCTAGCGCGCTGAGTCCAAGGACCAGGGTGCTGATATGTGTACTGATGGACAGCCATAGACGTCCTATGTGTGCTGACGGACACACACGGACAGCAATGGACGTCCTCTGTGTGCTGACGGACACCCACGGACGTCTTGTGTGTGTTAAAGGACACCCACAGACGTCCTGTGTGTACTGAACAGACAGCCCACGTGGGCCAAAATCACTCTAACAGTCCACGGGAAGGGTCAGCGTGCTGAGTCCATGGACCAACGTGCTGATATGGACAGCCACAGACGTCATGTGTGTGCTGACGGACACACACGGACACACACGGACAGCCACGGACGTCCTGTGTGTGCTGACAGACACCCAAGGATGTCATGTGTGTACTGAACAGACAGCCCACGTGGGCCAAAATCAGCCGAACAGTCCACGGGAAGCATATGCGTGCTGATTCCAAGGACCAACGTGCTGATATGTGTACTGATGGACAGCCACAGACGTCCTATGTGTGCTGACGGACACACACGGACACACAGGACAGCCACTGACGTCCTGTGTGTGCTGACGGACACCCACGGACGTCCTGTGTGTGCTGACGGACACCCACGGACGTCCTGTGTGTACTGAACAGACAGCCCACATGGGCCAAAATCACCCGAACAGTCCACGGGAAGGGCTAGCGCGCTGAGTCCAAGGACCAGGGTGCTGATATGTGTACTGATGGACAGCCACAGACATCATGTGTGTGCTGACGGACACCCACGGATGTCATGTGTGTATTGAACAGTCAGCCCATGTGGGCCAAAATCAGCCGAACAGTCCACGGGAAGCGTATGCGTGCTGATTCCAAGGACCAAAGTGCTGATATGTGTACTGATGGACAGCCACAGACGTGCTATGTGTGCTGACGTACACACACGGACACACACGGACAGCCACAGACGTCCTGTGTGTGCTGACGGACATCCACGGACGTCCTGTGTGTGCTGACTGACACCCACTGACGTCCTGTGTGTACTGAACAGACAGCCCACGTGGGCCAAAATCACCCGAACAGTCCACGGGAAGGGCTAGCGCGCTGAGTCCAAGGACCAGGGTGCTGATATGTGTACTGATGGACAGCCACAGACGTCCTATATGTGCTGACGGACACACACGGACAGCCACGGACGTCCTGTGTGTGCTGACGGACACCCACGGACGTCCTGTGTGTACTGAACAGACAGCCCACGTGGCCTAAAATCACCCTAACTGTCCACGGGAAGGGTCAGCGTGCTGAGTCCATGGACCAACGTGCTGATATGGACAGCCACAGACGTCCTGTGTGTGCTGACGGACACACACGGACATACACGGACAGCCACGGACGTCCTGTGTGTGCTGATGGACACACACGGACGTCCTGTATGTGCTGAAGGACACCCACGGACGTCTTGTGTGTGTTGAAGGACACCCACGGACGTCCTGTGTGTTCTGAACAGATAGCCCACGTGGGCCAAAATCACTCTAACAGTCCACGGGAAGGGTCAGCGTGCTGAGTCCATGGACCAACGTGCTGATATGGACAGCCACAGACGTCATGTGTGTGCTGACGGACACACACGGACAGCCACGGACGTCCTATGTGTGCTGACGGACACACACGGATACACACGGACAGCCACAGACGTCCTGTGTGTGCTGACGGACACACACGGACAGCCACAGACGGCCTGTGTGTCCTGACGGACACCCACATACGTCATGTGTGTGCTGATGGACACCCACGGACGTCTTGTGTATACTGAACAGACAGCCCACGTGGGCCAAAATCACCCGAACAGTCCACGGGAAAGGCTAGCGCGCTGAGTCCAAGGACCAGGGTGCTGTTATGTGTACTGATGGACAGCTACGGACATCATGTGTGTGCTGACGGACACATACGGACAGCCACGGACGTCCTGTGTGTGCTGACGGACAGCAACGGACAGCCACAAACGTCCTGTGTGCTGGCGGACACCCACAGACGTCCTGTGTGTACAGAACAGACAGCCCAAGTGGGCCAAAATCACCCAAACAGTCCACGGGAAGGGCCAGCGTGCTAAGTTCAAGGACCAACGTGCTGATCTGTGTACTGATGGACAGCCACGAACGTCCTGTGTGTGCTAACGGACACACACGGATACACAAGGACAGCCACGGACGTCCTGTGTGTGCTCACGGACACACACGGACGTCCTGTATGTGCTGAAGGACACCCACGGACGTCATGTGTGTGCTGACGGACACAGACGGACACACACAGACAGCCACAGACGTCCTGTGTGTGCTGACGGACACACACAGACGTCCTGTGTGTGCTGACGGACACCCACGGACGTCCTTTGTGTACTGAACAGACAGCCCACGTGGGCCAAAATCACCCAAACAGTCCACGAAATGGGCCAGCGTGCTGAGTCCAAGGAGCAACGTGCTGATATGTGTAGTGATGGACAGCCACAGACATCCTGTGTGTGCTGACGGACACAAACAGAACAGCCACAGATGTCCTGTGTGTGCTGACGGACACAAACGGACACACACGGACAACCACGGACGTCCTGTGTGTGCTAACGGACACCCACGGACGTCCTGTGTGTACTGAACAGTCAACCCACGAGGGCCAAAATCACCCGAACAGTCCAGGGGAAGGGTCAGCGTGCTGAGTCCAAGGAGCAACGTGCTGATATGTGTACTGATGGACAGCCACAGATGTCTTGTGTGTGCTGACGGACACACACGGACGTCCTGTGTGTGCTAACAGACACCCACAGACGTCCTGTGTGTACTGAACAGTCAACCCACGTGGGCCAAAATAACCTGAACAGTCCACGGGAAGGGTCAGCGTGCTGAGTCCAAGGACCAACGTGCTGATATGTGTACTGATGGACAGCCACAGACGTCCTGTGTGTGGTGACGGACACACACGGACACACACGGACAGCCACAGACGTCCTGTGTGTTATGACGGACACCCACGGACGTCCTGTGTGTGCTGATGGACACCCACGGACGTCCTGTGTGTACTGAACAGTCAACCCACATCGGCCAAAATCACCTGAACAGTCCACGGGAAGGGTCAGCGTGCTGAGTCGAAGGACCAACGTGCTGATATGTGTACTGATGGACAGCCACAGACGTCATGTGTGTGCTGATGGACACACACGGACAGCCACAGACGTCCTGTATGTGCTGACGGACACCCACGGACGTCCTGTGTGTGCTGACGGACACCCACGGACGTCTTGTGTGTACTGAACAGACAGCCCACGTGGGCCAAAATCACCCGAACAGTCCAAGGGAGGGCTAGCGTGCTGAGTCCAAGGACCAGCGTTGTCACGCCCCCAATCCTGAATAGGATTGTTGGGACGGCCATGGTTCGAGCAAACGTACAAGCCAGTCTTGAGACATGAAGGCAAGCGTTCCATGGTCGAGAAAGAAGGTTAAGGATATAAGGAAACTTAGACTTAACCTTATACGAGCTAAGTGCCAGCTAGGACGAGTAAGACGGTAGCTAGGACGAAGTGGACGAGTAGCTCGGCCAGCTCAAGGAAGCTAGGTTCAGTTCACTCCAGCTCAGTCCCTACTAAGTCAGCTCCACTAGCTGGACCCAAGTTGGGGAACGCAGCATGATTGGTCCGGAGATTGTCGAAGAGACAACCGAAAAGATCAAGTTCTTGAGGGATAAGATGAGACAGGCACAAGATCGCCAAAAGAACTATGCAGATCGAAGAAGGAAAGATCTCGAGTTTCAAGTAGGTGACTTGGTGTATCTCAAAATGATTACATTCAAAGGACGAGTCCGAATTTCCAGGAGACGGAAGTTAGACCCGAGATACTTGGGGCCGTTCAAGGTCATTGAAAGAGTTGGGATGGTGGCCTACAAGTTGGACTTGCCGGCCAAGATGGACGCATTTCATAATGTGTTCCACGTCTCCCAAATTCGGAAATGTTTGACGGACCAAGACATCGCTCTCCCTGCCATTCCAGACGATCTTGGTAAGAACTTAACCTTGGAAACAAGGCCAGTTCGAATCATAGATAGGATGGAAAAAGCAACAAGGAAGAAGACGGTCCAGATGGTCAAGGTCGTCTGGGACTGTAATGGTCAGGATATAATCACTTGGGAGACCGAAGCTAGAATGAAAGCAGAGTACCCAGAGTGGTTGGACCAGTTTGTTTCCGAGGAAGCATTCGATTCGGATTCGAGGACGAATCCATCCCAAGGGGGGGGAGACTTGTCACGCCCCCAATCCTGAATAGGATTGTTGGGACGGCCATGGTTCGAGGAAACGTACAAGCCAGTCTTGAGACATCAAGGCAAGCGTTCCATGGTCGAGAAAGAAGGTTAAGGATATAAGGAAACTTAGACTTAACCTTATACGAGCTAAGTGTCAGCTAGGACGAGTAAGACGGTAGCTAGGACGAAGTGGACGAGTAGCTCGGCCAGCTCAAGGAAGCTAGGTTCAGTTCACTCCAGCTCAGTCCTTACTAAGTCAGCTCCACTAGCTGGACTACTAGCTCACTCAGCTGAGGCAGCTGAGTGTCAGCTCATCTCAGCTAGACGGACTCTCCGGGCTTTAGGCCGATGGTCCGGGTCTGGGTCAGTGGCGGGCTGGGAGGTCCGGCCATGAGGCCATGGGCTGTTGGGTCCTTGGGAAAGGCTGTGGGCTGTGTCCAGGAGGCCTGGGGCGTGGGTTGGGCTTGTGGCCGACCCCAAACCCAATCAGAAAGGGCGAAGGGATGCAAGTGGCCGAAAGGGGGCAACTCTTGGCCGATGGTGCCCATTCGCTAGCAAGTCGTGCCTGTTCGTGGGGCAAGACTTACCCCCTCGTTTTCTATAAATATAGGGGCTCTCTGGTCGATTTCATTATCCAATTCCAGAGTAAAATACTCAGAGAAAAACGTAGAGAGAAAGAAAGAGAGAAAGAGAGAGTTCCGGCCAAGAGAAAGGCTGATTGTGGTGGTGTTGTGTTCCGGCGACTCTGATCGTTTGAGAACTAACTCCAGTCAAGAATGGGAGATCAAGACAAGGAGAAGAGAATGTAGAACCCAGATGTGGTTCACAAGGTATGTGATGGGCCGTGGCTCCATCAGACCGAACGGACGGTCCATGCGACCGCACCGCGGCTCTGGTCGGTTCCTAAGTCCCATCCGGCTCTCCTTATCTATTTCAATTCGTTTCTCTTCTCTTCTCTCTGGTTAAACACGAAAGGTTGTGTTGGTTGAGTCCAAGGGACACGTCCCTAGGCTTTGGCCGAACATAACCAGACCGCTAGCCTTGACACGGGTCGGTTAGACGGATGATCCGATCGCACCAAGACTGGGCGGTTAGGACGAACGGTTGGGAATGACCCAAAGGGCACGAGTTGTCAAGAGTCATGAGTGTTCAAAGTTTGTGAGTTGCCAAAGCGTGTCAGGGACCAAAAGGTACGAGTTACCAAAGGTTGCGAACATCAAAAGGTACGAGAACCAGGAGGCACGATTGGCCAAAGGGTGCATGTTCCAAACGGTGTCTTTTGGGACAGGTTAGGACCGATCCTTATGGATCAGCCTATGACTTGTCTAGTTAAGACAAGGTCACGGTTTGTCTAAGCCAAGGTAGAGTCGCAAGGTCTGACCGGTTGCTAAGCCTTCCGGATTAGGCTTGAGGCTTACTAGGCCGATTGGATCCAGGCCTAAGGCCGGATCAGGTAAGGGAGTCCGTTGGGCCATTGAGCCGGACTCCATTGGCCGGTCGCACCTAGATTCTATCCGGATAGACGGATTGGTCTTTGGGGACGATCCGGATCTGTTCGTGTGTTCTGTTATCTATTCTGGACTATCTATCTGATTCTAAGTCAAGGGGTGGTTGGTTGAATGACTTAGGATACGGTAGGTAGGTTCATACGTTTTGTGATTATGTTGACTGAGGTTTATCTAAGTTCTAGGAACCAAGCCAAGCATTGTAGAATCAATCCATTCTATTCTCGGTTATGATTAATGCTTATCTGGTTGTGGTTTCAGGAACTAAGGATGGTTCTGGTCAAGCCAAGGAGCCGTGAAGGCTCGGTCAGTGAGAGGCTGTGTAACGTGTGGTTAGATGATGCTAGGGATGAACTAGTGATTGTCTATGAGACTGTTAAGAAGTTGTGTATTGAACCTCATATTCGAATATGACTTAGTAACTAATAGACTTAAAAATGGATCAAACAAGCAGAGAAATTAATAAGTAAGCCTGTGGACTCCATCAGGTCGAGAGGCCAGGGTTCGGGTCTTACAAGTTGGTATCAGAGCATGCTTGATTCTAGGATAGTTGGGTTAGGCAGTCCACACACACACACGCAGCCAGCTGATTAGGTCTCACGGTGAGGTTTGATTGCTTAGTCTAGGGATTGTTTTGTTTTGTTTATGTTAGTGTGTTTCGTACTAACATTGTCTGAATCCTTAGGCTGGAAAAAGCAAATCGGGAAAGTCCCGAAAGAGTAAGAAAACAGCCGGTCAGTCTAGTCAAGTGGCCATGGACGGGACCAATCTATCCGGATTGCAAACCGATCCGGCCGCAGCTGACACTAGAGACGTGTTGCCAACTGATCAGGCTAATCTTACGGGGATGCAACAGGATGGTCAGGAACATCGGGAGAGTGATGAGGAAGTGGAATCCTCGAACGCTAACCGTGATGGTGACCAGCATGAGAGAGTGTCCGATGGAACGGCTAATGTGCCCGCAACACTGTCCAAAGAGGACTTGTTAGAGGCCATGAAGGTAATGGGGACTCAGGTTGCGGCTATAGCGCAACTGTTCACGCCACTAGTGAAATCCTCGGTTGGCCAGGCTACGCCTGTGGCTACGACCACCCCCAACACCAATGGTCCAGTTGTGGAAACGGTTTAGGTGATCGAGATCGATCCACCGGAAAAGTCTGGAAAGAAGGTGGACTATCTGAGTCTGCTTCAACATTTATCCAGGTTGGGTACGAAGCATTTCTCCGGTAGCACCGACCCTATCGTGGCAGACGAGTGGAGGAGTAGGTTGGTCCGAAACTTTCAATCAACTCGCTGTCCAGTGGATTACAGACGCGACATTGCGGTTCACTTCCTGGAAGGGGACGCGCATAACTGGTGGCTTGCAGTGGACAAGCGCACCAATGGGAGTCTGGAAAGTTTTGCGGACTTTGAAGTTGAATTCAACTGCAAATACTTCCCTGCTGAGGCTTGGGATCGTCTGGAAGCTCAGTTTCTAGATTTGGCCCAAGGCCGCAGGACCGTACGGGAGTACGAAGAAGAGTTCAACCGGCTCAGACGGTTTGTTGGAAGGGAGCTGGAGGACGAGGCAGTCCAGGTCCGTAGGTTCATCCGAGGCCTAAGGCCCGAACTGAAGACCCATTGCTCGATCCGCACTTTCAACACCGTCGGAGAACTGGTGGAACGGGTGGCTTTGCTAGAGTCTAACTTGGCTGAAGAAGCTAAGCTTAAGGCTAAGTCACAGTCTGGCCCGTCGGGCAAAACAAATGATAAAAAAAGGAAGTGGGACTAGGTGGACGGAGGTAAGACCTCTGGTGGCCGACCTACATGTCCCAAGTGTGGAAAGAATCATCCCGGTGAGTGCTGGAAGGCCATGGGGGCTTGTGTGCGATGTGGCAGCATGGATCACACGATCCAAAACTGCACTCGACCAAACCGATTCTAAGACCAGTCCAGTGGCAGCGGCTCCGTGACTTGCTTCCTATGTGGCAAGACTGGACACTACAAGTCGGATTGTCCTAAGCTACAAGGAGGACAAGGGATGGGCCGTGGAGACACAGGCAAGTCGACCCAGAGTAGGCCGACCACAACACCAAGGGTGTATGAGCTGTCCCGGGACGACGGCGCTTCTGGATCGTTTGATTCGATCTCTGGTAATTCCTAAATTTTTCTTTTTACATTCAAGTAGAAAATGCTTGGTATGGAACCTAGAATGTCTAGGGGATTCTGATGAGGGTCTCTGTTAGGAACCCTCATGATTGGTGGTGTGGAAACCCACGTACTTTTCGACACAGGGGCTACACATAGTTTTGTGAGTCCGGGACTGGTCGGAAAGGGTCTGTTCTGTCTGGACGCTGGAGATAATTTTGGGATAGTGAGGGCGGCCGGAGGGCAAGCCATGAACTCACTAGGTCTCATGTCAAATATCCCAGTGTCAATACAGGGAATGGTATTCCCTGTGGATTTGGTCTTTGTCAACCTAAAGAATCACGAAGTGGTCCTAGGTATGGACTGGTTGGGAAAGTATCGGGCCACTCTCGATTGCCATAGAGGTCGTGTGCAATTGGAGACTGGGCTTCGACCGATCCAGTACCAATGTCTGTGTCCGGCTCAAGAGAAAGTAGTGGTTTCAGCAGTTCGAGCGATTCGGATGTTGGAACAGGGTTGTCAGTCCTTTTTGGCTACAATTACAACTACAGAGCCGGGCAGTTCTGTCTGTCTGAAAGACCTTTCAGAGGATTCGTTGGTGTCGAAGTTCCCAGATGTGTTCCAGGTACCTCAGGGTGTCCCCCCCTGATAGGTCGGATCCATTTACGATTGAACTAGAGACAGGGACAGCTCCGCTGTCCAAGAGTCCGTACCGGATGGCTCCGGCCGAGATGGCCGAGCTAAAGAAGCAATTGGAAGAATTGCTTGACAAGGGGTTCATACGGCCAAGTAGCTCCCCTTGGGGTGCACCAGTCCTCTTCGTGAGAAAGAAGGATGGTAGCATGTGTCTGTGCATCGACTATCGAGGGTTGAACAGGGTCACTGTGAAGAACAAGTACCCGTTGCCCAGGATAGACGAACTGTTGGATCAACTCAAAGGAGCCAAGTGGTTTTCCAAGATTGATTTGGCTTCAGGGTATCATCAGATCCCTATAGAGCCAAATGATATTAGGAAGACGGCATTTAGGACCAGGTACGGTCATTACGAGTTCGTAGTGATGCCGTTCGGTCTGACCAATGCACCTGCCGCTTTCATGAAAATGATGAACAGCGTGTTCCGAGATTTCTTGGATGAATTCGTGATTGTAAGACCCGATCCTGGATTCCTCAATCCAACCAGACCGCGGCCTCACTAAACAACACAACCAGTTCCATCTTTCATATTCAAGTTCAAGTGTTAAATAATTCTAAGTCTTTTTCAGAGTTTTGGAGGTTCCAACATTCACACTTAAACAATCAAGCAACAACTAGTGCAAATAGATATTTCATAGATATTAACCAAGGTTCATACATCATTCATCATCCTATTAAATATAATACACACTAGAATCGCATAAGTTCACAAGTTGCACAATAGGCTACAATAATCACACAATTTTCAGTATCAACCCAATCACCACACATCTTCCCATGGCCGCGGTCCTCATGGTGCTTTTCCCTTACCACGGTCCATTTCTGGTCCTGGATCCAACACAAACGAACACACAATCGCAAGGTTAGATTACAAAACAAGAATCAATCACATTGCATGGTCGGATCCAATCTAATCAAGAACAATCATCAAAAATGTCAAATCTGACCCCTCTAAAAAGAGATCCAAATACCAAATAAAATTCATGAAAACTCATGATAATTCAGAAGAAAAATATTCCCATAATCAGATTCAAAAGAATCGGCTCAGATCATAGTGATCTCGGCCATGAACAGCCCGCACAAGAGCAAGGGACTTTCATGGGACTTTGATCAGGCCAAGGCCTTAAGATCAATGGATCCTTCCCTGTACATCATAAAACAACCCACAACACAACATATATAAAGAAACAGAGTAGAAGAAGTCAGAGTAAGGAGTGGCCAATCGATCCAAACCGGCCAGGCTCACACGGCCATCATCCGCGGCCTTGCCCGGTTACTCTTGGCCACACCTCTCACCTTAGGAGTTCGGTCTCCCGGGGCGACTTCCTTCTCTTTCTCCTTTGCCTTCTCCTTGTCTTTCTGTCTCAAATCCATTCTCTTGATCACACGCCCAAACACACCAGGAACACTCAAGAGCAATCTCTTGGATCAAATCGGCCAATCCAAGGTTTGTGTCTCTCTTTCTCTCTTGAATTTTCTCTGTGTTTCTCTCTGTGTCAAGTTGAGTAAAAATCGACCAGAATGGCAGAAATGAGAGGGAGAAGACGATTTAAACTGTCCCCAACCGCCTGGGCGAACAGTTACCAACCAATCACATCCCTTCTTCCCAAAACCGTCCCATAACCGCCCCATAACCGCCCATTGGCGGTTTCTCCCCTTTTCTTCCTTTGGCAAATCGATCACTGAGCCTCAGCTCACACTCTGGAAGCTTGCCCACTCCCTGTCCCAAGCCTAAGACCCACTTGGTCGAACCGTCCTGCACCCGGACCATCGGCTCGCCCAGTAACCGTCCCGGACTCGCCCACACTGATCCGAACCAAAACGCACCGTTCACCGGATGGAGCTGACCTCCAGCTGTTCCCAGCTGAGTGAGCTAATCCACCAGCTCCTGTGAGCTGGACAGATCATGGTGAACTGAATACCAGCTGAACCGAGCTGATTGAACTCAAACCAACACTCGTCCAGCTGCCTAAACACTCACCCAGCTCCTTTACCCTTGTTTCCATCATATCCTGGTTAAGTCTCAGCTGACTGATGCCCTTAACCTTCATTCAGGGCCATGATACGCTTGTCTCAAGGTCTAATGACCTGACTGGTGCGTCTTCCCGCACCATGGCCCGTCCGGCCGATCCTATCTAGGATCGGGGACATGACAAGTCTCCCCCACTAACTTGGGATTCGTCCTCGAATCTATGTTAAGTGTTTCATCAGGAAGAAATTGTCTGTACCAATCCGGATACATACTTTTCATTTTTGCTTCCGTTTCCCAAGTGATGAGGTCTTTACCATTGTAATCCCACACCACTTTGATCATGGGAACTGTCTTCTTTCTCATAGCTTTCTCTGACCGATCCACAATCCGAACCGGCAAAGTTTCCAAAGTCAAGTTCCTACCAAGGTCAGCAGGAACCTCAGGCAAGACAATGTCTTGTTCAGACAAGCATTTCCGGAGTTGGGATACATGGAACACATTGTGGTATGCATCCATTGCTGATGGCAAGTCCAACTTGTATGCCACTGCACCCACTCTCTCTATGATTCTGAATGGACCCAAGTACCTAGGATCCAGTTTCTTTCGTCCAGAAACCCTGGTCCTACCCCTAAAGGTAATCATCTTGAGATACACCAGGTCATTGACCTCAAACTCAAGATGTTTTCTACGCTTGTCTGCATAGCTCTTTTGGCGGTCCTGCGCCTCTTTCATCTTCTCTTTGACCATCCTGATTTTCTCAGTGGTCTGTTCTACAATCTCAGGACCCAACATGCTACGCTCCCCCACTTGGGTCCAGCATAGGGGTGTCCTGCACGGCCTACCATACAAAGCCTCATATGGCGACATACCAATGCTTGTATGGAAGCTGTTGTTGTAAGCAAACTCCACTAAGGGTAAGTGTTTTTCCCAAGACTCTCCCCAGTCTAACACACACGCCCTTAGCATATCCTCCAAGGTTTGGATTGTCCTTTCAGACTGCCCGTCTGTTTGAGGATGATAAGATGTGCTCATATTCACTCTTGTTCCCAAGGCCTTTTGGAAAGCCTGCCAGAAATAAGATGTAAATCTTGGATCCCTATCCGAGACAATGCTTGCTGGAACACCATGCAACCTCACTATCTCGTCTATGTACACTTGCACAATCCTGTCGACCCCATCCCCTTTCTTGATGGGCAGGAAATGAGCCGACTTGGTCAGCCGATCAACCACAACCCATACCGCATCTTTCTTATTCCTGGTTGTGGGAAACCCAGTCACAAAATCCATTGTGATGTGATCCCATTTCCATTCTGGTATGGGTAGGTTTTGGAGTAGACCACTGGGAACCTGATGTTCTGCCTTCACCAGTTGACAAGTGGGACACTTAGCCACCCACTCTGCAACATCAGATTTCATCCTCACCCAATGGTAGTACCTTTTCAGATCCCTATACATCTTGTTCAGTCCAGGATGAACTGAAAACTTAGACTTATGAGCCTGTCTCATAATCTCTTCTTTGAGTTCCTTATCATTAGGAACACTGACCCTCCCATTGACCAAGATGGTACCATTCTCAGTTGTCTGGTACTCAGTCTTGTCATTGGCGGCTACCTTCTTTAGGTTTTCATCCAGGCCCTGTGCTTGCCTGATCCTGGTCAGGAGATCGGCCTGGTTCACTGCCTCCAACCCCAATGGCTCTTCTGAACCAACCAAGGTGTTGAGGTTCAAGGACCTGATCATCCCTTCCAGTTCATCCGCCTCCCTCTCAGATGACACTTCAGCCCTTCTGCGGCTCAAAGCATCAGCCACTAGGTTAGCTTTCCCAGGATGATAAGCTATGTCCAGATCATAATCTGCAACAAACTCCATCCATCGCCTCTGCCTTAAGTTTAACTCAGGCTGAGTGAATATGTACTTCAAGCTCTTATGGTCTGTGAGTATTTGCACCTTGGCACCATAAAGATATGATCTCCATATCTTTAATGCAAATACTACAGCAGCCATCTCCAAATCATGAGTCGGATAGTTACCCTCATGCTTCCTTAGCTGTCTGGAAGCATAGGCTATCACCTTCCCATGTTGTGTCAAAACACAACCAAGACCAGTTATGGATGCATCCGTATACACCACATAAGGCTGATCAGCCTCAGGCAACACCAGGACAGGTGCATTAGTCAACATGTTCTTGAGTGCTGCAAAACTTTCCTCACACTCCTCAGACCATGTGAACCTCACGTCCTTGCCTGTCAGCTTAGTCATAGGTTGAGCTATGCTCGAGAACCCCTTGACATATTTCCTATAATATCCAGCCAACCCCAAGAAGCTTCTAACTTCCGTAGCATTCTTTGGCTGTGGCCATTCCTGAATACATTTGATCTTATCTTGATCCACTGAGACTCCTTTATCAGACACCACATGTCCAAGGAACCCAATGCTCTTCTGCCAGAAGCTACACTTGCTTAGCTTAGCAAAGAGCTTCTGTTCTCTCAGGCGGCCCAACACCGCCCTAAGGTGTCTTTCATGGTCCTCCTTTGTCTTGGAATACACGAGTATATCATCAATGAAGATGATCACAAACTCGTCCAAGTATTCCCTGAAGATGCCGTTCATCATCTTCATGAATGCAGCAGGTGCATTGGTCAGTCCGAACGGCATAACCACAAACTCATAGTGGCCATACCTGGTCCGGAACGCTGTCTTTCTCACATCATCTGGTGCAATGGGGATCTGATGATACCCAGAGGCCAGGTCAATCTTGGAGAACCACTTGGCTCCACGGAGTTGATCTAACAACTCATCAATCCTGGGTAAAGGGTACTTGTTCTTCACAGTCACCCTGTTCAAACCCCTATAATCAATGCACAACCTAAAGCTACCATCCTTTTTCTTTACAAATAGGACTGGTGCTCCCCAAGGTGATACACTAGGGCGTATGAACCCCTTCTCAAGCAACTCCTCAAGTTGCTTCTTCAGCTCTGCCATCTCAGCTGGTGCCATTCTATATGGACTTTTTGATAATGGGGCCGTTCCAGGTTCCAATTCAATGATGAATGGGTCAGCCCTATCAGGGGGAATGCCCTGTAGTGCCCCAAACACATCCTGAAATTCCCGAACCAACGGTATACCCTCTGGGTCACAGGCCCCTACAACCTCATCAGTGTAAATGGTAGCCAAAAAGGCCTCACAACCATTTCCAAGCATCCGTTCTACTTGGACTGCTGAAACCACCAAACTACAAGAGGTTGGCTTGATTCCTTGGTACTTGATCGGGGGTCCAAACTCGTTCTCAAGTTGCACCCTTCCCCGGTGACAATCTAGAGTTGCCCGATACTTTCCCAACCAGTCCATGCCCAAGATCACTTCGTGATGCTTGAGGGGGACAACAATCAGATCTATAGGCATCGGCCTATCCAAGATCACCACAGGGATGTCCCTAACCAGACCGAGTGAGTTCATAACCTGTCCTCCGGCCGCACTCACTCGTTCAGGACCATCCCATGTTCCATACTGGAACAAACCTTTTCCTATCATACTTGGACTCACAAAACTATGTGTAGCTCCAGTATCAAATAATGTGTGTGTTTCCACACCACCAATACTTAAGGTCCCTACACAAGACCCATCAAAGTATATCTATCCATCCTAGATTCCATACCATGCAATTCTACTGGAATTGTAAAAGTAGTAGTCTAGAATGTTACCAGTGATCGCTTGGAAAGGCTGAGTCCCAACCACCTCCTTGGATAGCTCATACACACGAGGTGTTGAGATCTGGCCTCTTCCCTGGACTGGCCTGCTAGCCTCCCCACGTCCCTTACTTTGGTTGCCTTGCAGCTTAGGGCAGTCCCTGCGGTAGTGGCCCTTCTGGCCGCAGTGGTGACAGGTCCTGGACTCACCCAACGGACTTGGACAATCCTTGGCTGAGTGATCCATCTTACCACATCGAGTACAGGCACCCATGGCCTTCCAGCACTCTCCACCGTGGTATCGTCCACACTTAGGGCACTCTGACCTACCACTTGAGGTTTTACCCTCCTCGGTCGAGTCCCTCTTCCTCTTCTTGTCACCACTCTGACCCGAGGATACCACCACACTCTTCATCTTCTGCTTACCCTCCTCGGTGAGGTTGGTCTCCAGCAAGGCCATCCTCTCAACCAACTCAGAAACCGTGTGGAACTTACAAACAGAACAGTAGGTTCGAAGTTCCACCCTTAGGCCTCGGATGAACCTTCGGACTTGAACCTTCTCATCCTCCAGTTCTCTTCCCACATACCTCCTGAGTCGGTTGAACTCTTCTTCATACTCACGAACAGTCCTCCGTCCCTGAGTCAAGTCCAGGAACTTGGACTCCAAACGATCCCACGCCTCAGCAGGAAAGTACTTATGGTTGAACTCAACCTCAAAGTCAGCAAAGTGCTCAATGGTACCATTGGTACGCTTGTCCAAAGCTAACCACCAGTTATGTGCATCTCCCTCCAGGAAGTGTACTGCTATGTCCTTCTGGTAATCCTCAGGACATCGTGTGGACTTGAAGTTTCGAACCAACCTGGTTCTCCACTCGTCCGCCTTCATAGGATCAACACTTCCAGCAAAGTGTTTGGTTCCCAACTTGGAGATATGCTCCAGCACCTTCAGGTAGTCCATACCACGCACTGGCCTGACCGGTGGGTCTATCTCAATCACCTCAGCCACACGGCCAGCACCAACATCAGCCACTCCAGCAGCAACCCGAACCGGGGGATTAGCCTGTCCCACGGACGAGTTCACCAAGGGTGTGAAAGCCTGTGTCAAGGAGGCTATCTGAGCTCCCATGATCTGCATAGCCTCCACCAAGCCCCTTATGGTCGGTTCAATGACCTCCTCGGCACCAGTGACCCGAACATTGTTTGCATCAACATTCTGGCCACTCCCAGCACCAACATTGGACGACCCAGTATCGTCTCCATGGACTTGCTCTTGCTGCTCGTCCACATTAGTTTCATTAACCTCAGTAGGAAGAGTTGGACCCACTGGAAGTCCGGTTGCATTGTCCACCTGCTCCACCAGAGCGGGTAGCACCGTGGTTGGAATGGTTCCAGCTGGTAACACCCCGGTCTGTTCAGCACCATCCTGCCCCACTGCTCCAGACACTCCAGTTGCCTCCTTTCCTTTCCGAGATTTGTACCTTCTTGTACCCTTAGGAGTTACAAACACAAACAAAAGGTTAGTCCAAAACTGAACACACAAACCTCAATCACTCCTAAGTTAATCAGTACAAAAGATTACTTATAACCCCACTATCTCACCATGAGTCCATACGGCCAAGTGTGTGGTGAACCAATAACCCAACAAATCCTAGAATCAAGAATGCTCTGATACCAACTTGTAAGACCCGATCCTGGATTCCTCAATCCAACCAGACCGCGGCCTCACTAAACAACACAACCAGTTCCATCTTTCATATTCAAGTTCAAGTGTTAAATAATTCTAAGTCTTTTTCAGAGTTTTGGAGGTTCCAACATTCACACTTAAACAATCAAGCAACAACTAGTGCAAATAGATATTTCATAGATATTAACCAAGGTTCATACATCATTCATCATCCTATTAAATATAATACACACTAGAATCGCATAAGTTCACAAGTTGCACAATAGGCTACAATAATCACACAATTTTCAGTATCAACCCAATCACCACACATCTTCCCATGGCCGCGGTCCTCATGGTGCTTTTCCCTTACCACGGTCCATTTCTGGTCCTGGATCCAACACAAACGAACACACAATCGCAAGGTTAGATTACAAAACAAGAATCAATCACATTGCATGGTCGGATCCAATCTAATCAAGAACAATCATCAAAAATGTCAAATCTGACCCCTCTAAAAAGAGATCCAAATACCAAATAAAATTCATGAAAACTCATGATAATTCAGAAGAAAAATATTCCCATAATCAGATTCAAAAGAATCGGCTCAGATCATAGTGATCTCGGCCATGAACAGCCCGCACAAGAGCAAGGGACTTTCATGGGACTTTGATCAGGCCAAGGCCTTAAGATCAATGGATCCTTCCCTGTACATCATAAAACAACCCACAACACAACATATATAAAGAAACAGAGTAGAAGAAGTCAGAGTAAGGAGTGGCCAATCGATCCAAACCGGCCAGGCTCACACGGCCATCATCCGCGGCCTTGCCCGGTTACTCTTGGCCACACCTCTCACCTTAGGAGTTCGGTCTCCCGGGGCGACTTCCTTCTCTTTCTCCTTTGCCTTCTCCTTGTCTTTCTGTCTCAAATCCATTCTCTTGATCACACGCCCAAACACACCAGGAACACGCAAGAGCAATCTCTTGGATCAAATCGGCCAATCCAAGGTTTGTGTCTCTCTTTCTCTCTTGAATTTTCTCTGTGTTTCTCTCTGTGTCAAGTTGAGTAAAAATCGACCAGAATGGCAGAAATGAGAGGGAGAAGACGATTTAAACTGTCCCCAACCGCCTGGGCGAACAGTTACCAACCAATCACATCCCTTCTTCCCAAAACCGTCCCATAACCGCCCCATAACCGCCCATTGGCGGTTTCTCCCCTTTTCTTCCTTTGGCAAATCGATCACTGAGCCTCAGCTCACACTCTGGAAGCTTGCCCACTCCCTGTCCCAAGCCTAAGACCCACTTGGTCGAACCGTCCTGCACCCGGACCATCGGCTCGCCCAGTAACCGTCCCGGACTCGCCCACACTGATCCGAACCAAAACGCACCGTTCACCGGATGGAGCTGACCTCCAGCTGTTCCCAGCTGAGTGAGCTAATCCACCAGCTCCTGTGAGCTGGACAGATCATGGTGAACTGAATACCAGCTGAACCGAGCTGATTGAACTCAAACCAACACTCGTCCAGCTGCCTAAACACTCACCCAGCTCCTTTACCCTTGTTTCCATCATATCCTGGTTAAGTCTCAGCTGACTGATGCCCTTAACCTTCATTCAGGGCCATGATACGCTTGTCTCAAGGTCTAATGACCTGACTGGTGCGTCTTCCCGCACCATGGCCCGTCCGGCCGATCCTATCTAGGATCGGGGACATGACAGTGATCATCTTCATTGATGATATCCTAATTTATTCCAAGGATGAGGAATCTCATAGGAAACACTTGAGAGCCGTGCTGGAACGATTACGAGAACACAAACTCTATGCTAAACTTAGTAAATGTAGCTTTTGGCAGAAGAGTATTGGGTTCCTCGGCCATATTGTTTCCGATCAGGGCATCTCGGTGGATCCAGAGAAGATCAGGGCAATCAAGGATTGGCCCCGACCACGCAGTGCTACGGAAGTAAGAAGCTTCTTAGGGCTGGCAGGTTACTATAGAAAGTTTGTGAAAGGATTCGCAAGCTTGGCTCAGCCTATGACGCGGTTGACTGGGAAGGACGTTAAGTTCACATGGGCTGAAGAGTGTGAGGAATGTTTCTCCGCACTTAATAACATGCTGACTAGCGCACCCGTCCTAGTGCTTCCGGAGGCCGATCAACCATATGTGGTCTATACGGACGCGTCCATCACTGGACTAGGTTGCGTATTGACCCAGCATGGGAAAGTCATTGCCTATGCGTCCAGGCAGTTGAGGAAACATGAGGGAAACTACCCCACCCATGATCTCGAAATGGCTGCGGTAGTATTCGCCTTAAAGATTTGGCGATCATACTTGTATGGCGCCAAAGTTCAGATACTTACGGACCATAAGAGTCTTAAGTATATATTCACCCAGCCTGAGTTAAACTTAAGGCAGAGGAGGTGGATGGAATTCGTAGCTGACTACGATTTGGACATCACCTACTATCCGGGAAAGGCTAATCTGGTAGCAGACGCTTTGAGCCGGAAGAGGGCTGATGTATCGGCCGAACGGGAGGCGGACGACCTGGACGGTATGGTCCGTGCTCTGCGGCTGAATGTGCTGACTACGACAACCGAAGCTTTGGGGTTGGAGGCGGTTAACCAAGCCGACCTGCTTACTCGAATCCGGTTGGCTCAAGGTCAGGACGAGAACCTGAATAAGGTTGCTCAGAATGATAGGACGGAGTACCAGATCGCAAAGGATGGTACCATCCTAGTAAACGGTCGGATCAGTGTTCCTAATGATAGGAGACTAAAGGAAGAGATTATGAGGGAGGCTCATAAGTCCAGATTCTCGGTTCATCCTGGTGCGACTAAGATGTACCAGAACCTTAAGAAATTCTATCATTGGATCCGTATGAAGGCAGATGTAGCGGAATGGGTGGCCAAGTGTTCCACTTGCCAACTCATCAAAGCAGAACATCAGGTGCCTAGTGGGTTATTACAAAGCTTGCCTATTCCGGAATGGAAATGGGATCACATCACAATGGACTTTGTGACCGGGTTCCCTACCACGAGGAATAAGAAGGATGTTGTCTGCATACTAACCGTTGAGACACGAGATCTTTTCGGTTGACCAGTGGTACATGCGACAGCTGATCACTGAGTTAAGCGAATGAGCTCTAATATATCATGCATGCAACAGTTAGGCATCTATAGGTATTATAATCTCCAACACCTGAATAGTGGCCCTGCATCTAATATCATTTCCAACCAAGTTACATTTATTATTTACTCGCTTGTTACTATTGCTATTTCATTTAAACATTTACAACCTTTAGAATTAATAAACACTAGATTTAATTGTTCCCTAGCTCCTTGTGGATTCGATCCCTAAGTACTACATCTGAACCTCTTTTTATGACAGTAACACTCCTTAGGGTAATTTGAGTGGTATCAAATTTGGCGCTGTTGCCTAGGAGCTTTGATCGCCATTAAATTTAGTTTTATTGATTCTTATTCTTTTCTTTACCCCTTTTCTAATAATCTTTTCTTGTCTTTTCAGGTGCATGCCCAGCGGTACCAGAAGCAACAAGGAGAAAGACCTTCTGTTCTCAGACGATCCTGCTCATTTGGAACGCACCATCCGTAGAGGTCAACGTTCCACATCGCTCGACGCAACCACTTCGTCGTCGATCGATACGCACAACCAACCATCGACCGACACCAGACCATCATCGTCGATCGATCCCAATCGTTCGACAACGATCAATACTACACCGCATACGTCGATCGATACCGTGTCGTCAAAAATGGAAAACATTATTATTCTAACTCAGGACGAGAACGGAAACCTATATGACCAGGCCGGTCATCTGCGTAATGCAACATGTCAGAAAATAGATGCTCAGGGAACTGTAATCCTTGATGCTGATGCTACAGGAGCTGCTCAACCTGTAGATGAGGACGCTCGGTCGAAACCACTGGCCGACTACAATCGCCCAGATGAGTACTATTCCAACAGATCAGCTATTCGACTTCCGGAGATCCAGAAGCAGAATTTCGAGCTGAAGCCTCAATACTACACTCTCGTGTCGCAGATACCCTACTCTGGGTTACCGCACGAGCATCCTATGGACCATTTGGAACGGTTCGAGGATCTAATCGCTGCTATTCGGATGGAAGGAGTCCCCGAAGACTACCTGCTGTGCATGCTCTTCAGATACACGCTGAATGGAGAAGCGATGCACTGGCTTAGGCAGCAACCCACAGGATCTTTAACATCCTGGAGCGACATCAAGAATGCTTTCTTACGAAACTTCTTCGATGAGGAGCGCGCTGAAGAACTTCGGAACAAAATTTCCACATTCTCGCAGAAGGCTGGAGAGTCCTTCAAAGATGCGTGGATTAGATTTAGGTTCTTCCAGCGAGACTGTCCACACCACGGATTTAATGAAGTGTAGCTGCTAAGCACTTTCTTCCGAGGTCTCGCCTTACAGTTCAGCTGAAGGAGAAGTAGCAGATACGGAAGAAGAAGAAAATGTGAACTACATCGGAGGTACCGGATTCCAGAAATTTGGAAACCAGGGCGGAAACAGAAACTTCTTTGGAAATGGCCTAAGAAGTAACCAAAGTTCACAATTTCAAAAACCCTTCAACAACAGCAAGAGCTACTCAAACTCTTACTACCAAAATCCACTACCCCAGACTCAGGAAAGCAAGATCGAAGAGATGCTTGATAGAGTACTGTTGGGACAACAACAAATCACTGTGGATTTCAACGGTAAGATAGACTCCACCTACAACAATCTGAACACCAAAATCGAGACCTTAGGGACTCAGGTGAGAAAACTTGAAACCCAAGTAATTCAGATGGGCGAGACTATAAAGAGGCAAGAAGCTTTCGCTAGAGAGGCAGGAGCCGACAAAGGAAAACGCCACGTAAATGCAATCATAGATGATGATTTCTGGAAGTGGTGAGAAATGAAAAGCTTGAGGAAGGAGATTTCGAAATCGAAAGCTCCATGAGTCTCGGCGGATCCCAATGGTGTCGACCGATGTCGATGAACTCGCATCGATCGACAGACCATGATGAAGATCGATGGACGGATTACTCCAGTCATCGATCGAGGTCGTCTGCCAAATCGACTGAATGCAATGCGGTTTGAATTCTAACTCATAAAAATGCGCAGCTAAGCATCCTCACCCACCCTCCTCTTTCTATGAAAAAAACGATCTATCGGTTGAGCCAACCATCGATCGACAGATTGAGTCCAACGTCGACCGTCACAACACACCTCCCATCGATCGACATGCACCTTTGACATACCAAGTGCGGTTACCCTCAATCGATAATGATTACATCAACGCACTCAGACCACCACCTAAACCATTAGCAAACCAACCCGAAGCAAAACCCAACCCTTTAAAAAATTCACCAGAATCAGTTCAAGAAGAACAAGAATCTGAAGGGAGAAGGTTAAGGAAAAGAAAGGAGAAGATTCCTAAAAACCTTAAGAGGGAAGCTAACGATAAGGAGATGGATGGTTTCACTAAACGAGTCCTCAGAATCCCAATCGAAAAACCTTTTGATGAAGCTTACTTCACACACCGGTTGTGGATGTTCTTCAGAGAAACAAAGGTAACCGACGAGGAAAGTAGGAGAATGTTTCATCAAGTCAGAGAGAAGATGAAACACATGATCACATTGACGAAGAAGAGTGATCCTTGGAAGTTTGCAATACCATGCGTAGTCAAGGGTGTTGAATTTCCCCATTCAATGTGTGACACATGAGCATCAGTTAGTATCCTCCCTAGGATCATGGCAGACCAGCTTAGTTTGACCATCGAACCCTCAACGGAATCCTTCACGTTCGTGGATCTTTCAGAGAAACGATCAGGAGGTATCATAAGAGATCTGGAGGTACAGATTGGTAATGCCCTTATCCCTGTAGATTTTCATGTCCTAGACATCGAGCTTAACTGGAAAAACAGAAAGGTTGGTCGATCTAGTATTTAGAAGTAATAGACGGGTTGGAAGGGATGGAAGCAATGCAAGACTTGTTTATGGATGACCTGAACAAGGGAAGTAACATGGACCAGAGAGTGGCTTTGGTTGAAATAAACGTTCAGCATTCTACTGAAGTTAAGTGTTATCCCTTGATGGCTGTTCATAATAAGTAAAGCATATGCAATGTTAAATCTGACTCAAAGGAGACACTACATGACCAGTACACGAGTGGACTTGTGATCAGATGGATCAGCTAGGACTCAGTATAAGTCGAGGTAGGTTTCTTTAGATCTAGTTGGATGGAATGAATCAATTCCAATCTGAATCCGTCCAAAGAAAGAATGAGGAAACTCAGGGTGTTCATTCCAATCAATGGAAGAACATGATCTTAGCTACCATAGTATGATGGGGATTGAGGTATATTAAAATTGCTCTTGTGAATGGTGTGAGCATTCGCAAAAGTAAGACGCCTTGGAGAATGGTATGGGACGTTTTCCAAGTGTGTGGTCAAACAGAGATCTTACTCAACTAGGAACGTAATGGTAGTGGAAGTATTAAGTGATTGGAGACTTCATGAGGGATGTTGTGGGACGTTCCTTGTGGTGTGGTCATGAACTGAGATATTTTCCACAAGTGGATTTGTGGTGTGGAAACACACGTACTTTTTGACACAGAGGCTACACATATTTTTGTGAGTCTGGGACTGGTCGGAAAGAGTCTGTTCTGTCTGAGTTTTGGGGATGATTCGAGACTAGTGAGGGCAGCCGGTGGGCAAATTATGCATTCACTAGGGCTCATGAAAAATATCCCGGTGATGATCCAGGAGAGAAATCTGCCTGTAGATCTGATCGAGAAAAATATCCACGCGCCTATAGAATCACGAGATGATCCTAGGCATGAATCTGTTTGGGAAAGTATCGGGCCACTCTCGATTGCCACAAACTTCGTGTGCAATTGGAGACTGGACCTCACCCGATCCAGTACCAAAGTCTGAGTCTGAGTCCGGCTCTAAGGAAAGTAGGGGTGTCAGCAGTCCAAGTGAATCGGATGCTTAGACAGGGTTGTGAAGTATTTTTGACCACAACTACCACTACGGAGCACGGCAATTCTGTTGATCTGTATGGGATCTCGTTGGTATCGAGATCCATTGTGTGAGTCCGGCTTTAAGGAAAGTAGTGGTGTCAGCATTCCGTGTGGATCGGATGCTTAGACGGGATTGTGAAGTATTTTTTTTTTACCACAATTACCAATATGGAGTGCGGAAAATTCTGTTGATCTGAAAGATCTGTTTGAGGACCCGTTGGTGTCCGAGTTCCCAGATGTGTTCCGTTCGCTACAGAGTGTCCCCTCTGGCAGGTCGGATCCATTTATGATTGAACTAGAACCAGGGACAGCACCACTGTCCTAGAGTCCGTTTCTGTCGGCTCGGGCCGAGATGGCAGAGCCGAAGTTGACCACGTCCGAGAGAGGACCATGGTCGCAGTACAACCAAGTCGGAGTTTGACCTAAGGTTGAGAATGATCAAGTCCAGTAAAGGACGAGGATCAGGCTACGACCTATTCGGAGATGGACCTATGGTTGGGGTGAAACGGTCGAGTCCCTGAGTGGACCAGGACCAGAGTACGATCGAGTCCAAGGAAGGACCAGGATCGAATTATGACAAAGTCCAGTGAAGGACAGAAGTCAAGTCTGAGGCGTTTTTAGTCTGGAGGGACTAAGATCGCAATGTGGCCAAGCCTGAAAAGGTTGTGGTCGGTTAAGGGGATGATCCAGTACGTTGTGGCTGAGGTCATGAACCTTATTGTCCATGAAGGACAAAAGAACCATAACAATCTGTTAGGACTCGTTGTAGGACGAGCAGCCTAAAGATTGGAAAAAGTTTGTGAGGACTTGACTGGTACATCGAGTGGTGTGGGGATTGGCCAAATTTACTAAGGCTCGAGTATGCAGCATGTTCGTTGGGAGTGATTATGATCTAGTCTTGGACTATGATCAGAGATAGAATAAAATCTGAAAAAGATGCTATTCAAAGGAAAGACATAGACTTGTTGGATACTAGGACCGCAACCTGGAGAGTTCGGCCAGTGACACAAGGAATGTCTTTGGATGGATTTTCAAGTATCACTTGAATGGGTGCTTGATGGACCCTCAACTATGGTCGAAGTAGTAAGGGTGCCATCAGCAAAATCAGAAAGGACCACTTGATAGGATCTTTGTGGTTAAATCCTTATCAAGTGGGGAGACTTGTACAACGATGGTCAAAGGAATTTGATCATCGAAGTGGTCATTTGGTTGTTTTGAATCAAGCTTGTTCTATTCTCTGATCAATTCAAGAATAAGTTCTGTTGGAATATTTTGTGTTGGGACATGGTATAATCATCACCGGATTCGAGGACGAATCCATTACAAGTGGGGGAGACTTGTCACGCCCCCAATCCTGGAAAGGATTGTCGGGACGGCCATGGTTCGAGGAAAAGTACCAGCCAGTCTTAGGACATCAAGGCAAGCGTTCCATGGTCAAGAAAGAAGGTGAAGTACATAAGGAAACTTAGACTTAACCTTATAAGAGCAAAGAGACAGCTAAGACGAGTAAGACGATAGCTGGACGAGATAGAGAAGTAGCTCGACCAGCTTAACGAAGCTAGGTTGAGTTCACTCCAGCTCAGCCACTACTAAGTCAGCTCCACTAGCTGGACTACTAGCTCACTCAGCTGAGGCAGCTGGGAGTCAGCTCATCTCAGCTAGACGGACTGTTCGGGTTTTAGGCCGATGGTCCAGGTCCGGGTCAGTGGCGGGCTGTGAGGTCCGGCCATGAGGCCATGGGCTGTTGGGTCCTTGGACAAGGCCGTGGGCTAAGTCCAGGAGGCTTGGGGCGTGGGTTGGGCTTATGACCGACCCCAAACCCAATCAGAAAGGGCGAAGGGATGCAAGTGGCCAAGAGGGCACAACCCTTGGCCGATGGTGCCCATTCGCTAGCAAGTCGTGCCTGTTCGTGGGGCAAGACTTACCCCCTCGTTTTCTATAAATATGGGGGCTATCCTGTTGATTTCATTATCCAATTCCAGAGTACAATACTCAGAGAAAAACGTAGAGAAAGAGAGAGAGAGAGTCTCGGCCAAGAGATCGGCCGGAAAAGGGCCGGTCGTGGTGGTTTTGTATCTCCGGCAAGGAGAACGGTTTAGGAGAGTGGAGGCCGTGTGGTTGTGAATACCCAAGGAATAGAGAATGGTCTGGAGAAGGACTCCAAAGCCGTGGTTCAGTCAGATAGGGTCAGTGGGGTAACCACCGACTCATCGGCTAAGACAATCGGACAGTCCGAACCGGTCTAGCCATGGGCGTTTGGATTGTGTCCTATTCTTCTTATTCTTTTCATCTATTTTTTCTTCTACTCCTTCTGTACATTGGCGTGGCCTTGTTGATGTGTTGGGATTGGTTATAACCGTGGTTCTGGTTGAGTAATGGGGTCGCGGTCCATAACCGATGAGTTAGGCGCGTGCATGGTCTAAACCGGCCTCAGGTGATCCGATTGGATAGGGGCGGTTCTGTTCTGTTCTGAACGGTTGCAACCCTTCCCTGAACAGTCACAATGGTTCATGACTTGTGTAAGTTAAGGCGTGGTCCTTTGGCCATAGGCCGGACACACGCACGGACCAGACAGTCCAGACGGACGGTTAGGTCGAACGGTTGGAACATCTGAATGGGTGCGACATGCCAAGGGTCATGAGTTGCCAAGAGGCACGAGTGTCCAAAGGGTACTAGTTCCCAAAGGGTGTGAGTTCCAAACGGTGCCATTGGTTCAAGTCTTAGGCCGAACCAAGTGGACAATCCGCGGCTACATAGTCGAACAGACGGATGGTTCGTTTAACCGGAGTGTTGTGTAGCAAGGTCTGATCGGTTGCAAGGCAATCCGGTTTGGTCTTGGGCCATAATCTATGGCAGGATCAAGGATTTGGGTTGGATCAGATGAGAAGGACCGTGAGCCATTGGGCCGGACTTATAACTGGCCGATCGCACCTAGATCTTAACCAGACGGTTAGACAAGACTATGGACGATCCGGCTATGGTTGGATGGTTCTAGCCGCAAAGGCTAAGTAGGATATCTTACAATCAACTTTGGGTTGGTGAATAGGATAGGCGCCATATGCCTTATGTAGGGAGTAGACCCACATGATGGCAATGGAAGGCCGGTTATGTCAATACCTGCCAAGTAGGCGATGGCTTATCAAGTTTAGTGGTCGGATCATGTTTCATGACGATGATTCGATGGCCGAGCACTAGTATGGATGGTCACGTTGCTGGAGTAAGAGTGTTGGTGTGATGCTTCTAGATATCAACCTTGGTGTTAGTAACTTCGAGATTGGCTAAGAGTCATGACGAAGAGTATGGCTAGTACTATGTGTCGTAGACCATAGATACTGAGCCTAAGTGTGGTTGTTCAAGGAAGGCCGTGTAAGATCTGATCATGGTTGAGTATGGACGACCTGACCTCTGGATGATGGTCTGAGGTGTCAGTACTAACCTGATTAATGAATGCATCGGTTGGTATGAACAAGTCATATCTGTTGTCTGGGTTAAGTCCCAAGGCCAGTGAGGCCAGATGATGACTCATCAGTTCCAAGTCATGTGAGGAAGGTTGGTTGATTGACTTAGGATCTCATGAGCTTTGTCAGTCCAGAAGATGGACTTTGTACTATTGCCTATAAGGCAAAAGGATTTCGGATTGTGCATGAGCCGAGAAAGGCCAGATGTATATCCTTTTCCTTTAGAAGACTTCTCAAAGGTTACTTATGTCTGTGGGGATGGTTGGTTGAATGACTAAGTACCTAGGGGAGCTGTTTGACGCAGGAGTCAAGATAAGTACCATAAGTAAGATCATTGAGTGATCATGGTCCAGCTGTTAAGCAAGAGCAATTCGAGTCAATGGAGGACCGATGAGCTAATAAGCTCCATAGATGTGGCAAAGGTATGATCTAGCATTTACTTATGTAGTTCTAGATAGAATGGTTTAGGGGAATGGAACCTCAGAATCGTATGTCTTGGTTTGGGTTTAGGATTGACCTTTAAGCTAATTGGTAGTTGAGTAAACTGACCAAGGCTAAGGTGATTCAACCAGACAAGTGTTAGATTGGTTTTAGACCAATGGTTAACTAGAGAATATTCCGCTGCGTATCTGTTGAAAGGATCTAGGCTATTAATGACTAGGGAAGTCTTTAGCTAAGATTTAAGTTAGCCCTCGCCTTTAGGCGATATTATAAATAAAGGGCAAAAATTAAGAGGTTCGGCCAGGAAGTGGACCGAGCAACGTTAGGCATCGACCGCGGCCTAGGCGGCCGGGATTGGGTCTTACAGGCGGACACCCACGGACATCCTGTGTGTACTGAACAGAGAGCCCACGTGGGCCAAAATCACCCAAACAGTCCACGGGAAGGGCCAGCGTGCTGAGTCCAAGGACCAACGTGCTGATATGTGTACTGATGGACAGCCACGGACGTCCTGTGTGTGCTGACGAACACGGACAGACACACACAGACACACACGGACAGCCACAGATGTCCTGTGTGTGCTGGCGGACACCCACGGACGTCCTGTGTGTACTGACCAGACAGCCCACGTGGGCCAAAATCACTCGAACAGTCCACGGGAAGGGTCAACATGCTGAGTCCAAGGACCAACGTGCTGATATGTGTATTGATTGACAGCCACGAACGTCCTGTGTGTGCTGACGGACACACACGGACATCCAGGGACGTCATGTGTGTGCTGACGGACACACACGAACGTCCTATGTGTGCTGACGGACACCCACGGACGTCCTGTGTGTACTGAACAGACAGCCTACGTGGGCTCAAATCACCCGAACGGTCCACGGGATAGAGTCAGCGTGCTGAGTCCAAGGACCAACGTGCTGATATGTGTACTAATGGACAGCCACATACGTCCTGTGTGTGCTGACAGACACACACGGACACACACAGACAGCCACGGACGTCCTATGAGTCCTGATGGACACCCACGGACGTCCTGTGTGTGCTGACAGACACCCACGGACCACCTATTTGTACTAAACAGACAGCCCACGTGGGCCAAAATCACCCGAACAGTCCACAGGAAGGGCCAGCATGCTGAGTCCAAGGACCAGCAAAATGATATGTGTATTGATGGACAGCCATGGACATCATGTGTGTGCTGACGGACACACACCGACACACACGGACAGCCACAGACGTCCTGTGTGTGCTGACGAACAGCCACGGACATCCTGTGTGTGCTGGCGGACACCCACGGATGTCCTGTGTGTACTGAACAGCCAGCCCACGTGGGCTAAAATCACCCAAACAGTCCATGGCAAAGGCCAGCGTGCTGAGTCCAAGGACCAGTGTGCTAATATGTGTACTGATGGACAGCCACGGACGTTATGTGTGCTGAGGGACACACACGGACACACAAGGACAGCCACGCACGTGCTGTGTGTGCTGACGGACACACACGGACGTCCTGTGTGTGCTGACGGACACACACGGACGTCCTGTGTGTGCAGACGGACACCCACAGACGTCCTATGTGTACTGAACAGACAGCCCACGTGGGCCTAAATCACCCAAAGAGTCCACGGGAAGGGCCAGCGTGCTGAGTCTAAGGACCCGCGTGCTGATATGTTTACTGATCGACAGCCACGGACGTCCTGTGTGTGCTGACGGACACACACGGACACACACAGACGTCATGTGTGTCCTGACGGACACACACGGACGTCCTGTGTGTGCTGGCAGAGACCCACAGACACACACGTACAGCCAAAAACTTCCTGTGTGTGCTGACGGACAGCCACGAACAGCCTTAGACGTCCTGTGTGTGCTGGCGGACACCCACAGACGTCCTGTGTGTACTGAACAGGCAGCCCACGTGGGCCAAAATCACCCAAACAGTCCACGGGAAGGGCCAGCGTTCTTAGTCTAAGGACCAACGTGCTGGTATGTGTACTGATGGACAGCCACAGACGTCCTGTGTGTGCTGACGGACACAGACAGACACACACGGACACACACGGACAGGCACAGATGTCATGTGTGTGCTGCCGGACACCCACGGACGTCCTGTGTGTACTGACCAGACGGCCCACGTGGGACAAAATCACCTGAACAGTCCACGGGAAGGGTCGGCGTGCTGAGTCCAAGGACCAACGTGCTGATATGTGTATTGATGGACAGCCACAGACGTCATGTGTGTGCTGACGGACAAAGACAGACACACACGGACAGCCTGGGACGTCCTGTGTGTGCTGACGGACACACACGGACGTCCTGTGTGTTCTGACGGACACCCATGGACGTCCTGTGTGTACTGAACAGACAGCCCACGTGGGCCAAAATCACCCGAACGGTCCACGGGATAGGGTCAGCGTGCTGAGTCCAAGGACCAAAGTGCTGATATGTGTACTGATGGACAGGTACAGACGTTCTGTGTGTGCTGACAGACACACACGACAGCCTCGGACGTCCTGTGTGTGCTTACGGACAGCCACAGACGTCCTGTGTGTGTTGACAGATACCCACGGACGTCCTGTGTGTACTGAATAGACAGCCCACGTGGGCCAAAATCACCCGAACAGTCCACGGGAAGGGCCAGCTTGCTGAGTCCAAGGACCAGCGAAATGATATGTGTACTGATGGACAGCCACAGACGTCCTGTGTGTGCTGACGAACAGCCACGGACGTCCTGTGTGTGCTGGCAGACACCCACGGACGTCCTGTGTGTACTCAACAGACAGCCCACGTGGGCCAAAATCACCCAAACAATCCACGGGAAAGGCCAGCGTGCTGAGTCCAAGGACCAGCGTGCTAATATGTGTACTGATGGACAGCCACGGACGTTCTGTGTGCTGACGGACACACACGGACAGCCACACACGTGCTGTGTGTGCTGACGGACACACACGGACGTCCTGTGTGTACTGAACAGACAGTCCACGTGAGCCAAAATCACCCACAGACAGCCAAAATCACCCGAGAAGCCAAAAATTCAAAAATTAATACTTTTGAAGAAAGTTTTCTGAAAGGAAACATCAAAAATATGTCAGCAAAGAGTTGAGGATGTCAAGTGTTGATCAAAAGTTTCTGTAGACATCCGTTTAGACTACAGAACCCCAAACTTTGTAGCATGCAAAAGACATGGTTAGAAGCAAAAGAAAATAGTGAAAATTTACCAGAAAATAGCTTTAACCCTTCTTACGAAGCATGTAAAAAATCAGATTGAAATTCGAAGTATTTTTTTTTTTTACATTTAAAATACTCCCGGAACACAACCAATGTCTACTGGTGACAGACTGAAAAAAGTGTTTTGTCTATATAACGGGTAGGCACTCCTCTGAGCCTACCCTCAGTACCCGAAGGGGTATGTAGTGTTGGACTGCTCGGTCCAACACTATCGATGTCTGGGTTAAGGTCGATGGTCGGATTGTCTCCGGTGAATTTTCCGGCGGACAGTTTTGCCCCTAACTTCAAATTT
>CM031934.1:43287528-43295028 GCA_018703725.1 Brassica juncea
GCCTCTCTTTGATGGGTTTTAGTGTTAACCTTAGGTCTTTTGCTTTTGGAGCTGTTGTGCGGTTTGTGAAGTCTTAGGTGGGTTTCCCTGGTTGTGTTGTGTGTTCTAACCATGTGTTGTTTGTGTGTGTGTGTGTGGGAGATTGGTAGTCCCCATACTTGAGTGTTTACTTTCTTGCATGCATTAGTTGTATTTGTGCATTGCATGTCTTGTGGTGGTGAACATATTCATCTAGGGGTGATGATATGTTAGACATGCATTGTGTTGTTAGGTCGTTAGTTGCATGCATGCACTCATTTGATTAGTTGTAGCTTATGAGTTGTTGTTGTGAAGCATGAAGATTTGAGTGTAACTCTCTCATGTAGTTCATATGCTCATGCATTGTAGTGTAGTTTGGGGTTGCAAAGAGATTTGAGTGAGACTCTCTCTTTTGCCGGGTAGTTGTAGTGTGTCGCTCGCTTTAGTTGTTTTAGGTTGAGTCTAGGCTTAGGTTTGTATTGAGGTTTGTGGCTTTGCCCCCTCATGCTAGTGTGTTTGTGCTTTTTCTAGGCTAGGGCGAGTGTGAGATGTGTTGTGCATTTAGTCTAGTTGTGCGTGGAGGTTAGAGGTGGAGCTCCCTCACGCTTGATTATTGTTTTGATGTGTTGTGTTGCATCTAGACTAAAGTGCATGGCTGTCTCGGAGTTAGATTGGGAGATACCCAATTCTCCAGTGGTGGAGTGACCTTCTCTCCATGGCTTGTCATGTGAAGTGGGTCGCGCCCATTGACAAGCGCTGCATGACGATGCGGCCCGAGTTAGATTGGGAGATGCCCAATTCTCGGAGATGATGTTTTCCGATCATGTGACTTATGTGTTTGTGGTCGGGAGTGTTCAGTTTGGAGAGTTAGGGCTCTGTGTTGTGAGGGATCCCGGGATGTGTTGCGTGTGGCGCCATCCTTTGAGTGTGTTTGTTTTGTAGTGTTTGAGTCTAGGATTGAGTCTAGATCGTGTCTTAGTTTTGTAGTTAAGTCTCGGTGGGAGACTTGGGTGTAGAGTAGTTGCATTGCATTCATGTTTAAGTTTTTGCATTGCATTCATGTTTAAATTCTCGCATTGCATATTTAATTTCTGTTGTTGTTATTGCATTGCTTGGTTGTGTTGCTCTTGTTGTTTGAGCATCGGCTGAAGGGGGTAGTTGTTGTTTTGTTTTTGGAACTCACTGAGTGATTTCGATTACTCATTCCCTCTTCTACTATGCAGGTAACCTTAGGGGATTGGGCATTTGCGGGGTGAAGAGGACGAGGCCAGGCGTAGATTTCCGTTGTTGTTTGCAAGGCGCAAGATGTTGATGTTTTCACTCGTTCTGTTTTTCATGGGTACCCGTTGACTCGTTTGTTTTTATTTTCTGCTGCGTTTATATTTAAGGACTTTAGTCGAGTTCCCGACTTTGTAAGATAAATATAATTATGTTTGTTTTAATAAAATCTCCGTGGAACGCTGATATTTGAGTTTAGTCCAAAATTAACACAACTCTTGACCGAGGTACGGGTTGGCAAGCCTTTGGCCGAGGTTGAGAGGGACGGTACAGTGGTCGGACTGGTCGAGACTTTGAATTTGTTTTGAAGTCTTAACTGGTACGACTGCGGTACTGTCAACCCTTGTAACGCTTCCGGGACGTTCCGGGTTGGTCCGGCCTAGGACGGTCTGGGGGTGTTACAAATGGTGGTATCAGAGCAATGGTTGAGATACCATTACTTTCGTTTGCGGGTTTTCAAATGTTTTATCGAGTCAAAACGAGTCGCAAACAACATCATTAAGGAACTGGCACGTCCTCTGCTTAGGATTAGGATTAGGTATGTTAGATCAGTTTTTGGGAATTTAGGACCTTACCCTTTTACCTTGTGTTGTAGTTTCTGGTGCAGGCAGTCGACAGGTTGGGAGTGGATCGAGGATGAGGAATGTGGTACGGTTACGGAGGGTTGGACAAGTGTCTGGAGCTGCCGGTTATGATGAATCAAGTGTGTCAAGCTCATCCAGCGAGTCAGCGTCTGATTCTAACTTTGAAGATGAGAATGTGGTCGAGAGCACCGAGAGTTCACATGAGACTGGTCATCTGAATTTGAAGAAGCTGAAGTACTTGAAGAAGTTGAAGAAGAATCTGATCACCTGGAAGGCATGAACGTTTTCGCAGGAACGGGAGCAATTCCGCAAGCATCCGACTCATTCAACTACCAGTATGGTTATGGCAATGAGTATTGGGAAGCAATGGACATCAGCTCGTCCGACGTGGAGATCATTAAACCACCAGCGCCAGAAGTTATTGAGATCTCATCAGACAGCACAGTTGCCGTCAACATCATTGACATCAGTTCTCGTGAAAGCAGTCTGTGGATTTCGATGCCAGCTTGGAGTCCAGCATTTTCACTTGGAGGATCTCTTGATTACAGTTTGGAGAGCATCGGACAATCTTTTGATCCATACTATGAGTATCACAACTCACCAATGCCAATGGAGTCACCGCCAGCAAATCCTAAAGTCAGAACTGGAGCAAGGGAAATAGACATGGAAGTTCAACCAGAGATCGTAAGAGATGTTCAGATGATGGAGAGTACTCAGAATGGAAGGACCAGACCAAATGGAGCTCTAGGTGGACAAGTGGAAAAAGGAAGTACCAGTAGAAGACCAGCATCAAATGTTCAAGACTCTCGCAACATTCCAACCGAAGAAGAATGCAATGTGTGTGGAGCGGATGATCATCATACTCGGGCTTGCACAAGGATTAGGAGTCAGCCAGACTTGAGCGCATATCTGATTTGCAGCTCATGTGAGACGCGTGGACACTTCATCGCAGATTGTCCAATGACCAACGTGACCAGAGCCGTACCCATCTCCGTTGTTCCTCCTACCAGCCCTGCTCGATCAGCCTCATCTACAACAGAAGGATCAAACCTTAGAGACCTTGACCTTACTAGGAGTCCTGATTGGGGTTCTCGTGGCGGCTAAGGTAAGTGGGCGCTGATCCTTTCTCTTGGGTGTTGTAGTAGTAGTTGTTGCTTTGCTTTGCTTTGCTTTGCTTTGCTTTGCTTGCTTGTTTTGGTTTTGTGTTGTTGAGCGTTGCGTGTGCAACCTTGTTGTGTTGTGGACGGTGTGTCCTTATAGCAAGTGCGGTTAATGAGTAACCCTTGCTAGGTTGTGGTAGTTAGGTTTAGTTTCTTTTAGAAGCCTTGTTAGTTTAGGATAGAGTGAACCCTAGGATTTAGGAACCGATCCCTGTTTATAGCCATAAGTTGAGATGTGTTGTGAGCGTTGATGGTGTCGGAAGGACATGATCCTTGACATATTGTTACCAAAAGATTCGTGCATGTGTGGGGAAGATCTGGAATCAGAGGCAACCGTGGTATAGATCAGCAACGAGTGTGCAACGGTTCAGAGTCGTCAATGTGAAGGTTCAGAGTCGTCAGTGTATGTTCAAGAGTCGTCAAGCAGTGTGGGGATTCAAGAGGAGCGATGGTGTGATCTTTCTCCCAAGAAGGATTTTCGTGCAATCCGTGCTTGGTCATGTGTGCAAGACCAGAGCAATCAGTGATCGAGCTAGTGAGGAAGCAACGACGGCAGTAACTGAAGCGTGAAGACCATAGTGTATGATGTTTGAAATGGTGATGTCATGAGGAGATGAAGTTAATAAAAAGCCCAGAAGCCGAAGAATCAAAGAAGAGATGTCAAGAGAAAGACCAAACCAAGAAGATGTCGTGGTGAAGACCAAACAGTGTAAAGCCAAGAAGAAAGATTGTGATGAGAGTAGAAGATGAAGCCTAGTCAAGTCTAAGACTAGAAGAAGACGAGAAGAGTTGAAGGAGAAAGCCTAGACAAAGAAGAGACGGAATGTTGAAGATCAAGATGGAGTTGTTTCCTAAGGAGGGGAGACAAGGGTAAAGCAGTTGAGTTGATCGTACCGCAACAAGCAGTCATGATATGAGTAAATGGTGGTAGAATAATTTATTTATATCAAATGGTGGTAAAAGATTTTCGAATCAAATGGTGGAATCAGATGGTGGCATGAGGTCAAATGGTAGAAGAGTTTAGACCTACATGGAGGAGTATCAGACAGAAGCAGCCGGAGTACAAAGGAAGAAGAAGATAGTGAGAGCAGATAGCGGCATGAATGACAGAAAGTCAAGGAGCAGATCGAGGAAGCTGAAGCAGTAAAGAAATGGTGATATCAAGGAAAGTCAAAGCAAAAGAAGAAGAGAGGAAGAAGATTATCAATGATCGGAGTAGAATCGAAGAAGCTAGAAGACGATGAAGAGTTGAAGTAGCCAACAAAAGGTGGTAGAAGAAAGTTCGGCGTAACTTGTGAATTCGGGGACGAATTCATTTTAAGGAGGGGAGAATGTAATAACCCTGACCTTAGAGGACAAGTCAACGCAAAGTCAACAACATGGAATCATCCAGAAACCAAAGTGGAAAGGTGTATGAAGATGTTTATGGAGGTTCGATCGAGGAGTTTTGAAGAACTATCGAGCAGAAGTAAAAATGGTTCGAGAAGTTAGAAACTAAGCTACGGAATGGTGATGGTCAAACATGGAGGATTTCCAAAGTCAGCAACTCAAGTAAGACTTAATCTCAATCATCAAGTTGAGATAGGAGAAGACATTTGGTCGAGTCAGAATCAAGTTTGTTCGAGAGCGTAAGGAAGCAGTCGAAAAGCAGTACCGGAGATAGTCTACATCAGAGGTTCGGTAGCAGCATGAAGACAAAGGTGATCCACATAAATCAAGGAGTTAAGGAGTCAACCTAGAAACCTTATTTAAGGTATTTGAAGACATATTAGAGAGTCTAGCCAAGACATAACCAAGATGATCCGGAGAAAAGCAGTTTTGGTCGATATGGTCAAAATGAGCTGGAGGAAAGCTAAGGAAGCCAAATGATGATGTGCAAAGATTAGAAAGGAGTTCAAAGGGATGTTTTACACATTTCCTCAGGTTTTGAAAGTGGTCAACTCAGAAGTCAAAGTCAACCAAAGTCAAAGGAGAGAGAAAGTGCCTTATTGGTCCATTTACCACTTCCGAGCAACCAATAGGAGCATGCCACGTGTAGGAGACAAAATTCCTTCAAACCTGTACAAGGTGTGGAATAAATCAAGGGATTTTTGAGTAAAGAAATCATGGGCAAAAGACATCTAGAGAGCAAGGAATCATGAAGACACATTTTATACCCGAAATGGGCTATAAATGGCAAAGAAGACATGGACTGGAGAAATGGGTTTCTACCTCAAAACTTCGAAATCTAAGGTTCATTTAGGACCCAAATGAAGTAATGGAGCAGGCTGGGGCAATCATTTGAAGCCTGGAGTAAGTGGAGCAGTCCATAACCAAAAGTGGTAAAAAAGCCCTTCATGAAGAAAAATTATTTGGATTGGTTTCACGTCAGGCACGAAGGAGAGCATGCATTGGTCAATTCAGCACCTCATGGAGTCTACAGGAATAATGGGGAACAAACCTAAGGAGTAGTTTTACCATGTGTTTTGCAAATAGCTCATTTAAGCCTTAAAAATGGGTTATGTGGCAAAGTAACTTACCGATCAATTTTGGAACTGATATTTAGTACACTTGAATGTCAAGGTAAAGTAAGTGACCTTCCAGAAGCTCAGAAGAAAAAGAGTAGATTAAGTGTATTTACCCACATGCATGAACTTCGGGTTTAAATTGGTGACAAGTGTGTGAACATGTGTCAAGTGCTCCCATCCCTCCCTTTGGCTATAAATAGAACCCTTAGGATGTGTTTTTGAAGTTTAGAAACCCCTGAGCTTTCTCTCTCAGTCGATCTTATGGTTTGTTCTAGAGAGAGAAAATGGCTTAAAACCGATAAAATTTTTGAGTGTGTGAGGTGAGTGTGGAAGGCTTTTTCGTGGCTTGATCCTTGCTCTAGGATCAGTTGTGGAGTGCTAGGAGTGGTGGTAAGACCTTAGTTTACCGTTTGTAGGTTCCCTTTCCCTCTTAGCCTTTAATCTCTCTTTGATCGGTTTTAGTGTTAACCTTAGGTCTTTTGCTTTTGGAGCTGTTGTGTGGTTTGTGAAGTCTTAGGTGGGTTTCCCTGGTTGTGTTGTGTGTTCTAACCGTGTGTGTGTGCAGGTGGAGGAACAAGAAACGTTTTAGTTCTTGTGATTGAACCACATTTGTGGCTATGATTGTTTGTGTGTATGTGTGTGGGAGATTGGCAGTCCCCATACTTGAGTGTTTACTTTCTTGCATGCATTAGTTGTATTTGTGCATTGCATGTCTTGTGGTGGTGAACATATTCATCTAGGGGTGATGATATGTTAGACATGCATTGTGTTGTTAGGTCGTTAGTTGCATGCATGCATTCGTTTGATTAGTTGTAGCTTATGAGTTGTTGTTGTGAAGCATGAAGATTTGAGTGTAACTCTCTCATGTAGTTCATATGCTCATGCATTGTAGTGTAGTTTGGGGTTGCAAAGAGATTTGAGTGAGACTCTCTCTTTTGCCGGGTAGTTGTAGTGTGTCGCTTGCTTTAGTTGTTTTAGGTTGAGTCTAGGCTTAGGTTTGTATTGAGGTTTGTGGCTTTGCCCCTTCATGCTAGTGTGTTTGTGTTTTGTCTAGGCTAGGGCGAGTGTGAGATGTGTTGTGCATTTAGTCTAGTTGTACGTGGAGGTTAGAGGTGGAGCTCCCTCACGCTTGATTATTGTTTTGATGTGTTTTGTTGCATCTAGACTAAAGTGCATGGCTGTCTCGGAGTTAGATTGGGAGATACCCAATTCTCCAGTGGTGGAGTGACCTTCTCTCCACGGCTTGTCACGTGAAGTGGGTCGCGCCCATGGACAAGCGCTGCATGATGATGCAACCCGAGTTAGATTGGGAGATGCCCAATTCTCGGAGATGATGTTTTCCGATCATGTGACTTATGTGTTTGTGGTCGGGAGTGTTCAGTTGGGAGAGTTAGGGCTCTGTGTTGTGAGGGATCCAGGGATGTGTTGCGTGTGGCGCCATTCTATGAGTGTTTTGTTTTGTAGTGTTTGAGTCTAGGATTGAGTCTAGATCGACTCTTAGTTTTGTAGTTAAGTCTCGGTGGGAGACTTGGGTGTAGAGTAGTTGCATTGCATTCATGTGTAAGGTTTTCAATTGCATTCATGTTTAAATTCTCGCATTGCATATTTAATTTCTGTTGTTGTTATTGCATTGCTTGGTTGTGTTGCTCTTGTTATTTGAGCATGGGCTGAAGGGGGTAGTTGTTGTTTTGTTTTGGGAACTCACTGAGTGATTTCGATTGCTGATTCCCTCTTCTACTATGCAGGTAACCTTAGGGGATTGGGGGTTTGTGGGGTGTGGAAGACGAAGCCAGGCGTAGATTTCCGTTCTTGTTTGAAAGGCGCAAGATGTTGATGTTTTCACTCGTTTTGTTTTTCATGGGTACCCGTTGACTCGTTTTTTTTTATTTTCTGCTGCGTTTATCTTTAAGGACTTTAGTCGAGTTCCCGACTTTGTAAAATAAATAAAATTAT
>CM031934.1:43302528-43660028 GCA_018703725.1 Brassica juncea
GTAAGACAAAATAGGAGTTTTACGGAAAAATAAATATGGTTTACGGAGAATTAATGGAGAAAGCAGATTCTTTGGAGAAGTAATCCCAAAATTAGAAGGTCAAGTAGCTTGGATTGCAACTGCCATAAAAAGAGATGCAGGATGTCTTCCCGGGAGAACTTATTTAAACTCGAGACGTCAAGTCAGTGCCGTAATGTTGCGCAGCGGGAAAAATCTCGCAGCAGATACAAGGATTAACACAGATGTTGGAAAACCTGACGACACTGATAAAACCGGCAAAAGCAACTCTCATCCTATTATTCTTAACGATCTTGACCCAAATCCATCTCAAGAAAACCGGAAAACCACCGCTGAAAATGCTAAGGAAAAGGCACTAGAATTAGAATTAGAAGAAGATACGGAGATCGAGGACGAAATCGATCGACAATACGGAACTGACGTCGATCGACCTAAAAGACCTACCATCGATCGACAACCTGAAAAACTCCTCGATCGACGGTCTACTCAACCCGAACCCATAACTGAAAGAGTCTATAGAACTTTACCCCCTTTCCCTCCTAAAACGCAAACTAAGAAATCATTAGAGAACGCGATCTGCAAGAAAGCCTTAGATAGGATTTCTGTTGAGATGTCCCTTAGTGATGCTATAAAAATAGCACCTTCGATTAAGAAGTATATAAAGGACATGACATCTTCAAACTACCCAATTGCAGAACATAGCGTGATGATGATTTCAGAAGAAGTAAGTGCTATGATTAGAGGAGAAACTCCAAAAGAGACCAGATCCTGGTAGTTTCGTCCTAGATTGTAAAATAGAAAAGACGCGTTTTCCTAGATCATTATGTGACCTCGGCTCTAGCGTGAACCTTATGCCTTACTCTGTTGCAGTAACTTTAGGATATAAAGAGTTTATGCCAACTCCGATCACCCTGGTTTTAGCTGATAGATCTATCAGGGTACCCGAAGGAATTCTCGAAGATGTTCCCATAAAGATTAATGATTGCATCGTGCATTCGGATTTTGTTGTGTTAAAATACAGACATGAACCTAAAGACCCCTCATTCTGGTTCGGCCATTCCTAGCTACAGCTGGAGCAATCATTGACGTCAAAGAAGGACAAATTAATTTGAACATAGGGGATATCTCGATGACTTTTGATATGGAAAAACTGATTAAGCCACCCCTAATAGATGACCAGGCCTTCTATGTAGAAAAAATTTCTGAGGATGAAAAAGACTCTTTCATAAAAATGTGTTCAGACAACCTCTTAGAAGACAACCTTAACCACGTGGAAAATATAATTTTCAGCATATCAGATAGGACAGACGATTACATGCGACTAATGGACACTAGCATCGAAGTTGCAAACGTAGAAGAAAATGACGACTCAGAAGTTGTCATCGATTGATACCTTCAAGATACCGTCGATCGACAACCTCCCTCGCAATCAAATTGGTCTAAAGATAAAGCACCAAAGGTAGAATTAAAACCTCTACCCAGCGGTCTTAAGTACGCTTACCTTTATGACCAGTCGTACCTTGTTATCGTCAACGCCAATCTCACTAGTGGAGAACTTGCTTTATTGCTAAATAAATTGCGCAAGTACAGGAAAGCGATCGGATATTCTCTCGATGACATTCCTGGAATATCTCCCGATCTTTGCATGCACCGAATCAACTTGGAAGATGACGCTAAAACGTCAATAGAGCAGCAAAGGAGATTAAATCCGAATCTAAAGGAAGTAGTCATAAAGGAAATTGTAAAACTCTTTGATGCTGGAGTTATTTACCCTATTTCGGATAGCAAATGGGTAAGCCCCGTACATGTTGTACCCAAAAAGGGAGGTATAGTGAAGAATGAAAAGGACGAACTTATTCCGACTCGTACCGTTACTGGTCATCGGATGTGTATTGATTATAGGAAATTGAATGCCGCGACTAGGAAACACCATTTTCCCCTTCCCTTTATTGATCAAATGCTGGAGAGATTATCTAATCATCAGTATTACTGTTTTCTTGATGAATATTCCGGATTTTTCCAAATTCCTATGCACCCGGATGATAAGACAACGTTTACATGCCCCTATGGAACTTTCGCATATCGCAGAATGCCATTTGGTCTTTGTAACGCCCCGCCACTTTACAACGTTGCATGATGTCGATCTTTACGGATATGATCAAGGACTTCATGGAAGTATTCATGGATGACTTTTCAGTCTACGGATCAGATTTTAAGAGTTGCCTCGATAATTTATGCAAAGTGTTGGAAAGATGCGAAGAAAAGAACCTTGTCCTAAACTGGGAAAAATGCCATTTCATGGTTAACTATGGAATAGTGTTAGGACATAAGGTTTCCGCTACTGGTATAGAGGTAGATAGAGCTAAGATTGAAGTAATGACCAGTTTACCTCCACCCAAAACTGTTAAAGATGTGCGAAGTTTTCTCGGACACGCCAGATTTTACAGGAGATTTATACTGGACTTCAGCGAAATCGTTAGACCTCTAAATAACCTGTTATGCAAGGATATTAAATTCGATTTTACCCCTGAATGCATGAAAGCTTTTGAAGATTTAAAGAAATCCCTTATCACTGCCCCCGTCGTACAAGCCCCCGACTGGAATCTTCCTTTCGAAATCATGTGCGATGCGAGTGATTTCGCAATTGGAGCAGTTTTAGGCCAAAGGAAAGATAAAAAGCTACACGCCATTTACTACGCCAGCCACACGCTTGATGAAGCGCAACGGAATTACGCAACAACAGAAAAGGAACTATTAGCTGTAGTTTACGCTTTTGAAAAATTCCGTCAATACTTGATTGGCTCACGAGTGATAGTTCACACTGATCACGCTGCCATCAAATATTTAATGCAAAAGAAAGATGATAAACCCGACTCATACGCTGGATTCTACTACTCCAAGAGTTTGACATTGAGATTAAGGATAAGAGAGGAGTAGATAATGGAGTCGCTGACCATCTTTCCCGGATCAGAATAGAGGATGATGTCCATATAGACGATTTCTTCCCCACAGAGAATGTTGCACACATAGATACATCTTTCGTCGGTCAAATATCTCTCACATCTGAAGACCTATAGATCGATGAAAGGGATGGCATATCGGTCGATTTACGTAGTGATACATCGATCGATGACGAAAATGATGTAACTTCTCAACTCTCCAATAACCAAGATCACGAACCCCCGTTTATTAAAATCAACTTCAATTTACAAGTTAATGTTTCCGGTGATGAGATTAATCTTACACCTGAGGAATTATCACAACGGGAGGTGGACGCGATTGGTAGAAACTCGAATAACCGACCCTGGTATGCCGACATAGTTAACTATTTGGCAGCTGAGGTTGAGCCAGACGAACTCAAGGGATATATGAGGAAAAAAAATTTCAGAGAAGTAAGACGCTATCATTGGGATGAACCTTACCTCTATAAGCATTGTTCTGATGGCATATATAGACGATGCGTATCCGAAGCTGAAATTCTGGACATTATTTACCAATGTCACGGAGCTGATTATGCAGGACATTTGGCTACCTTTAAAACGGTTTCGAAAATCCTCTAGGCATGATTTTGGTGGTCGACCACTTTTCGCGATGTCCACGCATTTATAACCCAATGTGACAGATGCCAAAGACGTGGAAAATCAGCAAAAGACACGAAATGGAACAGAAGTTCATTCTTGAAGTTGAAGTCTTTGATTGATGGGGTATTGATTTTATGGGACCCTTCCCGTCTTCATATGGAAACAAATATATACTAGTCGCTGTAGACTACGTATCCAAATGGGTCGAAGCAGTAGCTTCTCCTACCAATGACGCATCTGTGGTTATTAAACTCTTCAAGAGTACAATCTTTCCAAGATTTGGAGTTCCAAGAGTAGTCATTAGTGACGGTGGAACTCATTTCATTAACAAAATCTTTGATAAATTGCTTAAAAAGAATGGTGTTCATCATAAAGTAGCCACACCTTACCACCCACAAACCAGTGGACAAGTAGAAGTCTCTAACTGGCAAATTAAAGAAATCTTAGAGAAAACCGTAGGAACCTCCAGAAAAGATTAGTCTAGGAAACTAGATAATGCATTTTGGGCCTACAGGACCGCCTACAAAACGCCGCTAGGAACAACCCCATTCCACCTATTTTATGGCAAATCATGTCGTTTACCAGTCGAACTGGAGCACAAAGCAGCTTGGGCTACCAAACTTTTGAACTTTGATATCAAGACTGCTGCAGAAAGGAGACTCATCCAGCTTAAACAGCTTGATGAAATCAGACATTTAGCTTTCGAAAATTCGAAAATTTATAAAGATAGGACTAAAGCTTATCACGATAAAAAGATCATATCCCGGCACTTCGAACCGGATAATCAAGTCCTCCTTTATAACTCTAGGTTAACTTTATTTCCTGGAAAGCTAAAATCCCGTTTGTCTGGACCCTTCACCGTACCAAACGTTCAACCTTCCGGAGCTATCACTTTACAAAATGATAAAGGCCAGGAATTTACAGTGAACGGCCAACGAGTTAAGCATTATTGGGCGAAACCGCCAGCAAAAGCGCCCATGATGCTGTATGAACCTGATAATTAGTTTAATCAGGAAGTCGAGCTCAACACTTAAAATTTAAGCGCTGAATGGGAGGTAACCCATTTTATTTTATAAAAAAAAAAAAGAGAATTTTTATATTTAATAGTAATTTCCATATTTCTTCTTATTATTAGCATTATTTAGGAGATTTAGAAATTAGGATTTGTCTTTGAGAAGGACATCGATCGACGAGGCATCACTGCCATCGATCGATGTGGGTATATCGACGGTTAAAACCCTTATTTCATTCGATATCAGTCCGTTCCTCTCCCTCATTCGCAACCGAAACCGAAAACAAAAACAACCCTTTTCTCTCTCGTTTCTTGACGGATTTCGTCCGTTCGTCGCCTTAATCTACTCGATTTTCCACTCTGTAACTGTTAAATCCACTCTCGAAACCCTCCATCAAGGTATGAACTCGCAATTTTCTATTTTTCGGAAAAATTAGGGTTTTCGTTTTGAGTTGGACTAGAACGCTTGATTTGGTGTGATTGAGAGATGTTTTTGTAGTTCATATTGCTTATCTAGAGTTCGGTTTGTGATTTCTATGCCTTTTAATTGATGGTTTTGCAGGTTTCGCGATTTGGAGTTGATTGATGTTGCAGGTTTCGCGATTCGACATCGGTCGATACGAACTAGTTCGCATCGACCGATGCTCTCTCTCTTGTTCGATTGTTCCGACTCGACAATATCGATCGATGTTCAGTATAACCCATCGATCGATATAACCTTTAATCATCATAGCTTGGTTTCAGAAACAAACACACGAAACAGAGAAATCAGGTCGAAAAGGAGACTCGACGAAACTAGCAGCTCCCCCAACCCACAGCGTCCTCCATGGCCTCGCACCGAAAACACACCCTTTGATGTCTCGAGCTATGATGATCCTAAAGCAGCAATCAACAGCGACGAGTGTCGCCAACGTCCCCTGTCCAACAACTGGGACGACTTCGACAGTCTCTTCTACAATGCTTGGCTGGGAGTCTCTATCGAGTCCACCAAATTCCTCGACCGACTCATCCTAAAGAAGCTCGGGATCGAGAGAGATGTTCACAAAATGATCACACAGCTCGGACTCGGCACCATGCCCTCTCGCGCTTACGACCTCTACCCTGATCTTGTCCGCCAGTTCATGGCCACTGTCGAGGTCACCTAAAGGACTTCATCAGCGAGGGTAGCGGGAGATGGTACTTTGACCTTCTTCGCCAGAGGGATACACCACAGGATCACTATCCCCGAGCACTGCCGCATCTACGGTTTCTCAGACAGCATCGCCTCCCACACGATCCCACCATTTCGACACCTCGAGAGATTCCGGGACATCGTCGGCACAGGAGTTTGGGACACAAACATGGCCGTGCTATCAGACATCCGCCATCCTGCACTTCGCTACTTCCTACGGATCCTTGCAAACACACTGGTTTGCAAGATAGAGCCCAACAAGGTCAGGATAAAGGAGCTCACATTATTTTTCTGTGCAGTGAATGGCGTGGTGGATATGGTTGAGCTGGATGAGGACGGCGAAGTGAACCCGCCAAACCTCGGGGCTGTATTTGCCGAGCACTTGGTGGAGTTGAAGAAGAAGCCTTTCACCAGCAGGGGTAAGAAGAAGGAGACAGTTGCGAGTCTTCTGACCCTGATTTTCCAGTACCTCGGCATTTGCCTCGACCCTCGCTCTGCCGAACGCGACCATGCTTTCCTCGACGAGAAGCATTTGGTGCACTCACTATTGCTCGAGGAAGGGAAACTCTGGCGTTTCAGGATCCGCGGTGAGCATCGCCTTCTACCCCTACCGGACAGAAGGACCACTGATATCGAGAACAGCGTGGAGCAGCTTCGATGCATGCCAGACGAGGTATTTCTGCGCAACCCCTAGAACATGTCACGCAGACCTCCCAGCATTCGCCGCGACAGAGCTCAGGACGCACAGGCACCGCCTCTCCCCGATTTCCCGAACATACCGAACATCCCCATGCACGACCAGGGAAACTTTCAGAGGTTCGTGGTGGACGCTCTTCAGGCTATCTGGGCTAGAGTGTCTTGTTGGAGCGGGAGAACTATAGGAGCGCAGGCACCAGCACCACCAGCAGCACGCAGGGACCCTTCCCCAGAGGAAGATGAGGCGACTGACAAGGACACCTACTAGTCCTCATATTTCTATCTCTTATCCTCCTATTATGAACTTGTCTCTTTATTTTCTGAACTTGTAGGATTTATGTTCTTAAACTTATATCTTATGTCTGGGAATGCTTATTATTACTTATGCTTGGTTGTCTAACAGAGCTAACATTAGGCAGAAACTTTGAGTTCGACTCCAAGCACATGCAAACTTTATGTGCTTCGCCATCGATCGATATGGAGAGGATTATATTGATCGATTCTCGGCAAGTAACATCTATCGATATGGAGAGGATTACATCGATCGATGTGTAGTATGGATAGGTACTTCATTTTACTCTAACATTCTCAAACATCTAACTTGCTTTTAACCTACCCTTGGGCACTTTGCACCGAGACGGTGTAATTTAAGTCTGGGGAGGTAGTTACTAACACCACTTTCTTGAGTTTTGGTCAAAAATCTTTTCAAAAATAATTTTATTGAGTCAAGAAGGGGATTATGAACTAATGATTTCTTCTTGAATGTTTAACCACTTTCTAGCACCACTCTAGATTTACTGATTGCAGATAGTACTATAGATGCTAAAGTGGATCAACCAGTCAACTATACACACTTGCTAGGTTGTTTGAAAGAACCAAAGCTAACCTCCAACACTAACCTGACTTCACTGCTTGTCTTGGGGTTTGGTATACATGGGATCGGATTCTTCAAACAACTCTGGAAGGTAAAGCCTTGTGTATAATTATATATCACATTCCTCTCTCTAATTTTGATCCTAGATTAGTTAGTAATTAATATTTTATTCCAGATCAAAAAAAAAAAAAGATCTATTGTTTAATTAGGATGAGTCTGTACAGGACTTGGTGACTAAAACCATTAAGGCTTGATTCACAAAGACTCCAATAAAAGGATTCGAACGGGACTTGGAGGCGGCAATCTTCAAGGCTCGCTTCACAAGGGATTCTTGGATATAGGTCAAAAAGAAGTGAACAGAGCTTGGTGGCAACCACCATTAAGTTCTGATTCATGGAAGCCTGTCCAATCTTAATCACTGTCTTGAAATAAAACAGACCTTGATTTAAGAGAGAGATTAGAGAGAGAGGAAAATAGAAACTAACTTTTTACCTGCAGATCCAGAATACTTGTTTGAAAATCTTAGCATCCTGTGATCGATACTTCCAAGGTAAAGCTTACACTTTTTACATTGAGAAATGAGGTTGGTTGAGGAGATTGATAATAAGATTAGTTAACATTGTTGGCTAGATGACTTTGGTTGCTAAGCTAGGATATTGCATAATGTATTTCTGTAAGAAGGAACTTTTAGATGTGGAATGCAATATTATAGAGGTGATGATTTCCATGTTTCAAATCTGTGAGTCCCTGATGTTCTCAACCCTCTTCCAGAGAGACTGTCCGTTGATTTGACTTGAGGACAAGTAAAGGGATAAGTCTGGGGGAGTTGATATACCATGATTTTCACCCGTTTTTATACATGATATATAAGAGTTTTAAGATGTATTAATCCTGTTTTAGAGTCTTTTCAAAGCAATTACAGGTTTATTCACCTGATGGAAGGAAATGACACTTTTGGGACATTTTGGAATGCTTTTACGCAAGGAAAATCGATCAATGCTTGAACAGCAACATCGGTCGATCAGAATCACTTGCCATCGATCGACAAACATACATGTGCATCGATCGATGCCTAGTCACACGAGTGTGATCGCGAATTAAAAGATTTCATTTCCTAGAAGATCTATTATTTGCAACTTAAGCCCCTAGCCGCCAGTCAGGCTATATGTACTAGGGTTTTATATCATTTTAGGGCAGACACTTGCAAAATACCTAGTTTGGAGAAGGAGCATTTTGGCTACCATTAGAAGAACTTAGGATTGGGGAGATAGATCTGAGACTGCAAAACAGAGAAGATCTTGAACTCCTTTATTTCTATTACTCTATCTATTTGTGTTCTATGCTTCATTTGAGTTTATTTCACGCCATCATGACTTTGTCTCTCATGAATATGTTTGAGTAAACCATTTTGTTAGATTTAGGTTTCTCACCATGGTTGAAATTAGGTACTTCTAATATGACTATTAAAAAGGTGTTTTGATTGTTCTTTCATTGCTTGCGAACTTAATGCTAAAATTGAGATTGATCACCTACATTTTAGATCTTTTGAGTCCAACTAACCGTTTCCCCTCAATACCTGAACCCACTTGCGTGATCTAACTAACTCAGGCGCAACGACAGTTGGTCTGAGAAGGTTAGAGAACAAGTTAAACCCGTTCGTAAAGCTCGCTAGAATAACCATCGATCGACGCAACTATCGTTCTGTCGGTCGATTGTTACAAAGGTGTATCGGTCGATGTACATCAAGTCACATCAATCGACACCCTCTCGAGATTAACATACGACAGTTGAGATCCGAGATCTAGTGAAGATAACCTATCCAGTTAAATCATTGTTTAGTTCAAAAACCATCAAACCCTTTAGTCCAGACTAAGTGCATGCATTTCATACCTGAGATTTACCTGAATCTAGCTGTTTTCCCATTCTTGAAACCACTTCAACTCAATCTATCGTTTCACTATTGTTTTCAATTTGTCATTTACTGCTTTTAAAACTATTAAAACCTCTTAGTCTATCTTCATTTCTAATTATTTAAGTCCGTTGAGTAATCCTAGATTGTCTGTGGATTCGATCCCTAAGTACTACATCTGAACTTCTTTTGATGAGAGTAACACTTTTTAGGGATATTTGAGTGATATCAAATTTGGCGCCGTTGCCGGGGACTCTTTCTTATTACCATTGGATTTAATTTAGAATTTAGTATAGACTTGTTACGAAAAACTTGCTAAAGTTTTCTTTCTTAATCTGTTACGCAGACACAAAGAATGGAGAACACAGAGCGCGACCAACCTTCGAGCGACGTTGAGTCAGAAAAATCGACCGATACGGAGCTGCCAACATCGATCGATACCGCCCAGCCGGAAGCAGGTAAGTTTTCTCTTACCAAGCCCGCTAATGAGAAAGTAGTCCAAACTGAAATAAATGGTCAAACGAGCAATGAAGCTAGCCGCTGAACAGGGGACTGAAATCCCTGTTAAGGAAAATTCCACCTTAACTAAAGGTGAAGATATAAATTTGTCCATGCAAGACTACCTTGATCCTGGTAGGACCTATTCCAATAGGTCCGCTATCAAAATACCAGGAGACGATACCAAGAAATCAAAGTTTAACGCAGATTTCTACCGTATGGTTCGTCAAAACCCATTCCGTGGATCCCTCCTAGAGCACCCACAAGATCACATTGAAACTTTGGAAGAATTAATACCAAATGAATATGATCGTTGCAAAATATTCTCATTCTCTCTAGAAGGAGAAGCCCTCAGGTGGTTAAACTGTTTAGCAGCAGGATCACTCACTTGTTGGGAAGAGATTAGAAGTGCCTTCCTTAGAGAATTTTTCACTGATGAACGCTACTGGGAAGTAAGAACGCAAATTTCTACATTTCGCCAAGGTCCACGCGAATCGTTTAAAAACGCCTGGGGAAGATTCAGAGGCTGTGAACTTGAATGCCCCATCATGGTTATTCAGAACCACAACTTCTTAACATCTTTTATGGAGGTGTTAACTTGAGCTATAAAACCACACTCGATACAGCGAGTGATGGAAATTTCATCACTAGGAATCTCGAAGAAGCTAGACGCCTTTTTTCAAGAATATGACAACGGGAAGATCCTATGAAAGGATGGATGAAGAGATAGAAAATTCCACAAGTCCAAAAGACAATTCTGATTTTATAGAAATTAAGAATTCCCTTAAGTCCCTTCATTCCTTTTTTCAAAACAAACACCGATCTGATTTAGCCCAGGTCGACGACGCTTTGTCTGATACCAATAATTATTTGGATGAAGGAACGAACTGTTCCGATCCCTACTCTGTGCTTAATGTCGATAGCTTTACCCAAGCTTATGACACTGCTGTAAAATCATGTACCGGAAGAGAGAGATTAAATATCAGACAAGCTTTTACTGGCAACCGTAAGACAAAATCGGAGTTTGACGGGAAAATAAATATGGTTTACGGAGAATTAATGGAGAAAGAAGATTCTTTGGGAGAATTATTCCGAAAATTAGAAGGTCAAGTAGCTGAGATTGCAACTGCCATAAAAAGAGATGCAGGATGTCTTCCCGGGAGAACTGATTTAAACCCGAGACGTCAAGTCAGTGCCGTAATGTTGCGCAGCGGGAAAAACCTCGCAGCAGATACGAGGAATAACACAGATGTTGGAAAACCTGACAACACTGACAAAACCGGCAAAAGCAATTCTCATCCTATTCTTTTTTACGATCTTGACCCAAATCCATCTCAAGAGAACCGGAAAACCACCGCTGAAAAGGCTAAGGAAAAGGCAATAGACTTAGAATTTGAAGAAGATACAGAGATTGAGGACGAGATCGATCGACAGTACGAAACTGACATCGATCGACCTGAAAGACCTACCATCGATCGACAACCTGAAAAACCAGTCGATCGACGGTCTACTCAACCCGAACCCATAATTGAAAGAGTCTATAGAACTTTACCCCCTTTTCCTCCTAAAAAGCAAACTAAGAAATCATTAGAGAACACGATCTGAACGAAAGCCTTATATAAGATTTCTGTTGAGATGTCCCTTAGTGATGCTATATAGATAGCACCTTCGATTAAGAAGTATATAAAGGACATGACATCTCCAAACTACCCAATTGCAGAACATAGCGTGATGATGATTTCAGAAGAAGTAAGCGCTATGATTAGAGGAGAAACTCCAACAAAAAGACCAGATCCTGGTAGTTGCGTCCTAGATTGTAAAATAGAAAACACGCGTTTTCCTAGATCATTATGTGACCTCGGCTCTAGCGTGAACCTTATCCCTTACTCTGTTGCAGTAACTTTAGGATATAAAGAGTTTATGCCAACTCCAATCACCCTGGTTTTAGCTGATAGATCTATCAGGGTACCCGAAGGAATTCTCGAAAATGTTTCCATAAAGATTAATGATTGCATCGTGCCTACAGATTTTGTTGTGTTAAAAAACAGACAAGAACCCAAAGACCCCTCATTCTGGGTCGGCCATTCCTAGCTACAGCTGGAGCAATCATTGACGTCAAAGAAGGACGAATTAATTTGAACATAGGGGATATCTCGATGACATTTGATATGGAAAAACTGATTAAGCATGTGTTCAGACAACCCCTTAGAAGAAACCCTTAACCACGTGGAAAATGAAATTTTCAGCATTTCAGATAGGACAGACGATTACATGCGACTAATGGACGCTAGCATCAAAGTTGCAAACGTAGAAGAAAATGACGACTCAGAAGTTGTCATCGATCGATACCTTCAAGATACCGTCGATCGACAACCTCCATCGCAATCAAATTGGTCTAAAGATAAAGCACCAAAGGTAGAATTAAAACCTCTACCCAGCGGTCTAAAGTACGCTTACCTTTATGACCAGTCCTACCATGTTATCGTCAACGCCAATCTAACAAGTGGAGAACTTGCTTTATTACTAAATAAATTGCGCAAGTAGAGGAAAGCGATCGGATATTCTCTCGATGACATTCCTGGAATCTCTCACGATCTTTGCATGCATCGAATTAACTTGGAAGATGACGCTAAAATATTAATAGAGCAGCAAAGGAGATTAAATCTGAATCTAAAGGACGTAGTTAAAAAGGAAATTATAAAACTCCTCGATGCTGGAGTTATTTACCCTATTTCGGATAGCAAATGGGTAAGCCCCTTACATGTTGTACCCAAAAAGGGAGGTATCACTGTAGTGAAGAATGAAAAGGACGAACTCATTCCAACTCGTACCGTTACTGGTCATCTGATGTGTTTTGATTATAGGAAATTGAATGCGGCTACTAGGAAAGACCATTTTCCCCTTCCATTTATTGATCAGATGCTGGAGAGATTAGCTAATCACCAGTACTACTGATTTCTTGATGGATATTCCGGATTTTTCCAAATTCCTATACACCCGGATGATCAAGAAAAGACAACGTTTATATGCCCCTATGGAACTTTAACATATCGCAGAATGCCATTTGGTCTTTGTAACGCCCCCGCCACTTTCCAACGTTGCATGATGTCAATCTTTACGGATATGATCGAGGACTTCATGGAAGTATTCATGGATGAATTTTCAGTCTACGGATCAGATTTTAAGAGTTGCCTCGATAATTTATGCAAAGTATTGGAAAGATGCGAAGAAAAGAACCTTGTCCTAAACTGGGAAAAATGCCATTTCATGGTTAACGATGGAATAGTGTTAGGACATAAGGTTTCCGCCGCTGGTATAGAGGTAGATAGAGCTAAGATTGAAGTAATAACCAGTTTACCTCCACCTAAAACTGTTAAAGATGTGCGAAGTTTTCTTGGACACACCAGATTTTACAGGAGAGTTATACTGGACTTCAGCAAAATTGCTAGACCTCTAAATAACCTATTATGCAAGGATATTAAATTCGATTTTTACCCCTGAATGCATGAAAGCTTTTGAAGATTTAAAGAAATCTGTTATCATTGCCCCCATCGTACAAGCCCCCGACTGGAATCTTCCTTTCGAAATCATGTGCGATGCGAGGGATTTCGCAATTGGAGCACTTTTAGGCCAAAGGAAAGACAAAAAGCTACACGCCATTTACTACGCCAGCCGCACGCTTGATGAAGCGCAACGGAATTACGCAACAACAGAAAAAGAACTATTAGCTGTAGTTTACGCTTTTGAAAAATTCCGTCAATACTTGATTGGCTCACGAGTGATAGTTCACGCTTATCACGCTGCCATCAAATATTTAATGCAAAAGAAAGATGCTAAACCTCGACTCACGCTGGATTCTACTATTCCAAGAGTTTGACATTGAGATTAAGGATAAGAGAGGAGAATATAATGGAGTCGCTGACCATCTTTCCCGGATAAGAATAGAGGATGATGTCCCTATAGACGATTTCTTCCCCACAGAGAATGTTGCACACATAGATACATCTTTCGTCGGTCAAATATCTCTCACATCTGAAAATCTATCGATCGTTAAGAGAGATGGTATATCGGTCGATATACGTAGTGATACATCGATCGATGACGAAAATGATGTAACTTCTCAACTCTCCAATAACCAAGATCACGAACCCCCGTCTATTAAAATCAATTTCAATCTACAAGTTAATGTTTCCGGTGATGAGATTAATCTTACACCTGAGGAATTATCACAACGGGAGGTAGACGCGATTGGTTGAAACTCGAATAACCGACCCTGGTATGCCGACATAGTTAACTATTTGGCAGCTGAGGTTGAGCCAGACGAACTCAAGGGATATATGAGGAAGAAATTTTTCAGAGAAGTAAGACGCTATCATTGGGATGAACCTTACCATTTTAAGCATTGTTTTGATAGCATATACAGACGATGCGTATCCGAAGCTGAAATTTCGGACATTATTTACCAATTTCACGTAGCTGATTATGCAGGACATAGCTGATTATGCAGGACATTTCGCTACCTTTAAAACGGTTTCGAAAATCCTTCAAGCAGGATTTTGGTGGCCGACCACTTTTCGCGATGTCCACGCATTTATAACCCAATGTGACAGATGCCAAAGACGTGGAAAAATCAGCAAAAGACACGAAATGGAACAGAAGTTCATTCTTGAAGTTGAAGTCTTTGATTGCTGGGGTATCGATTTTATGGGACCCTTCCCGTCTTCATATGGAAACAAATATATACTAGTCGTTGTAGACTACATATCCAAATGGGTCGAAGCAGTAGCTTCTCCTACCAATGACGCATCTGTGGTTATTAAACTCTTCAAGAGTATAATCTTTCCAAGATTAGGAGTTCCAAGAGTAGTCATTAGTGACGGTGGAACTCATTTCATTAACAAAATCTTTGATAGATTGCTTAAAAAGAATGGTGTTCATCATAGAGTAGCCACACCTTACCACCCACAAACCAGTGGACAAGTAGAAGTCTCTAACTGGAAAATTAAGGAAATCTTAGAGAAAACCGTAGGAACCTCCAGAAAAGATTGGTCTAGGAAACTAGATAATGCACTTTGGACCTACAAGACCGCCTACAAAACGTCGTTAGGAACAACACCATTCCACCTCCTTTATGGCAAATCATGTCATTTACCAGTCGAATTGGAACACATCCAGCTTAAAGAGCTTGATGAAATCAGACATTTAGCTTTCAAAAATTCAAAAATTTATAAAGAAAGGACTAAAGCTTATCACGATAAAAAGATCATATCCCGGCACTTCGAACCGGATGATCAAGTCCTCCTTTATAACTCTAGATTAACTTTATCTACTGGAAAGCTAAAATCCCGTTGGTCTGGACCCTTCACCGTAACAAACATTCAGCCCTCCGGAGCTATCACCTTACAAAATGATAAAGGCCAAGAATTTACAGTGAACGGCCAACGAGTTAAGCATTATTGGGCAAAACCACCAGCGAAAGCACACATGGTGCTGTATGAACCTGATAATTAGTTTAATCAGGAAGTCGAGCTAAAGACTTAAAAATTAAGCGCTGAATGGGAGGCAACCCATTTTAATTTTTTTTTAAATAAAAAATATATATCTAATTGTAATTTTTATATTTAATAGTAATTTCCGTATTTCTTCTTATTATTAACATTATTTAGGAGATTTTAGAAATTAGGATTTGTCTTTGAAAAGAACATCGATCGACGAGGCATCACTGCCATCGATCGATGCGGGCATTCGACGGTTAAAACCCTTATTTCATTCGATATCAGTCCGTTCCTCTTCCTCATTCGCAACCGAAACCGAAAACAAAAACAACCCTTTTCTCTCTCATTTCTTGACGGATTTTGTCCATTTGTCACCTTAATGTACTCGATTTTTCACTCTGAAACTGTTAAATCCACTCTCGAAACCAACATTCAAGGTATGCACTCGAAATTTTCAATTTTTCGAAAAATTAGGGTTTTCGTTTTGAGTTGGACTAGAACGCTTGATTTGGTGTGATTGAGAGATGTTTTTGTAGTTCATATTGCTTATCTAGAGTTCGGTTTGTGATTTCTTTGCCTTTTAACTCCTATAAACGCGATTTGGAGTTGAGTGATGTTGCAGGTTTCGCGATTCAACATCGGTCGATATGAACTCGTTCGCATCGACCGATGCTCTCTCTTGTTCGATTGTTCCGACTCGACAATATCGATCGATATGCAGTATAACCCATCGATCGATATTACCTTTTATCGACAATACTAACTTTCTTTTATTCTTGGTTTCAGATGAGCAGTTCAGACACAAATGCACGAAACAGAGAAATCAGGTCGAAAAGGAGATTCGACGAGACCAGCAGCTCCAACAACCCACAGCGCCCTCCATGGCCTCGCACCGTAAACACACCCTTCGATGTCGCGGGCTATGATGATCCTAGAGCAGCGATCAACAGTAACGAGTGTCGCCACCGTCCCCTATCCGACAACTGAGACGACTTCGACAGCCTCTTCTACAATGCTTGGCTGGGAGTCTCTATCGAGCCCACCAAATTCCGCGACCAACCCATCCTAAAGAAGCTCGGGATTGAGAGAGATGTTCACGACATTATCACACAGCTCGGACTCGGCACCATGCCCTCTTGCGCTTACGACCTCTACCCCGAACTCGTCCGCAAGTTCATGGCCACTGTCGAGGTCACCTACAGGACTTCATCAGCGAGGGTAGCGAGAGATGGTACTTTCACCTTCCTCGCCAGAGGGACACGCTATAGGATCACTATCCCCAAGCTCTACAGCATCTACAGTTTCGAGGAGAGTGTCGCCTCCCACACGGTCCCACCATTTCTACACCTCGAGAGATTCTGGGACATCGTCGGCACATGAGTTTGGGACACAAACAGTGCCGTGCTATCAGACATCCGCCATCCTGCACTTCGCTACTTCCTACGGCTCCTTGCAAACACACTGGTCTTCAAGATGGAGCCCAACAAGGTCAGGATAAAGGAGCTCACATTACTTTTCTGTGCAGTGAATAGGGTGGTGGATATGGTTGAGTTGGATGAGGACGGCGAAGTGAACCCGCCAAACCTCGGAGCAGTCTTTGCCGCGCACTTGGTGGAGTTGAAGAAGAAGCCTTTCAACAGCAAGGGTAAGAAGAAGGAGACAGTTGGGAGTCTTCTGGCCCCGATTTTCCAGTACCTCGGCATCCGCCTCGACCCTCGCTCTGCCGACCACGACCACGCATTCCTCGACGAGCAGCACTTGGTGCACTCGCTATGGCTCGAGGAAGGGAAAGTTTGGCGTTTCAGGATCCGCGGTGAGCATCGTCTTCTACCCCTACTGGACAGGAGGATCACTGATTTTGGGAACAACGTGGAGCAGCTTCGATGCATGCCAGATGAGGCATTTCTCCGCAACCCCCGGAACATGTCGCACAGACCTCCCAGCATTTTCCACGCCAGAGCTCAGGACGCACAGGCACCGCCGCTCCCCGACTTCCCGAACATACCAGACATCCCCATGCACGACCAGAGAGACATTCAGAGGTTCGTGGTGGACGCTCTTCGGGCCATCTGGGCTAGAGTGTCTTGTCGGAGCGGGAGAGCTATAGGAGCGCAGGCGGCAGCACCACCACCAGCACGCAGGGACCCTTACCCGAAGGACGATGAGGCGACTGATGAGGACACCGACTAGTCCTCATACCTCTATCTATTATCCTCCTATTATGAACTTGTCTCTTTATTTTCTGAACTTGTAGGATTTATGTTTTTGTACTTATATCTTATGTTTGGGAATGCTTATTATTTCTTATGCTTGGTTGTCTAACAGAGCTAACATTAGGCAGAAACTTCAAGTTCGACTCCAAGCACATGCAAAATTTCTGTGCTTCGCCATCGATCGATATGGAGAGGATTACATCGATCGATTCTCGGCAAGTAACATCGATCGATATGGAGAGGATTACATCGATTGATGCGTAGTACGGATAGGTACTTCATTTTACTCTAACATTCTCACACATCTAACTTGTTTTTTTTTAACCTACCCTTGGGCACTTTGCACCGAGACGGTGTAATTTAAGTCTGGGGGAGGTAGTTACTAACACCACTTTCTTGAGTTTTTGTCAAAAATCTTTTCAAATTTTTACTAACACCACATTCTTGAGTTTGAGTCAAGAAGGGGATTATGAACTAATGATTTCTACTTGAATGTCCAACCACTTTCTAGCACCACTCTAGATTTACTGATTGCAGATAGTACTATAGATGCTAAAGTGGATCAACCAATCAACTATACACACTTGCTAGCTTGTTAGAAAGAACCAAAGCTAACCTCCAACACTAACCTGACTTCACTGCTTGTCTTGGGGTTTGGTATACATGGGATCAGATTCTTCAGACAAGTCTGGAAGGTAAAGCCTTGTGTAGAATTATATATCACATTCCTCTCTCTAATTTCGAGCCTAGAGTAGTCAGTAATTAATATGTCTATTCTAAAAAAATAATAATAATAATAAAATAATAAGATCTATAGTTTACTTAGGAAGAGTCTGAACAAGACTTGGTGGCTAAAACCATTAAGGCTTGATTCATAAAGACTCCAATAAAAGAGTTCGAAATGGGACTTGGAGGTGGCAATCTTCAAGGCTCGCTTTCACAAAGAATTCTTGGATATAGGTCAAAAAGAAGTGAACAGAGCTTGGTGGCAACCACCATTAAGTTTTGATTCATGGCAGCCTGTCCAATCTTGGTAACTGATCCTGCAATGGAAGCAGACTTTGACTCAAGAGAGAAATTAGGAACTAATTTTTACCTGCAGTTCCAGATACTTGTCTGAAATCCTCGCATCCTATGATCGATACTCCCAAGGTAAAGCTTACACTTTTTACATTGAGAAATGAGGTTGGTTGAGGAGATTGATAATAAGATTAGTTAAGATTGTTGGCTAGATGACTTTGGTTGCTAAGCTAGGATATTGCATAATGTATTTCTGTAAGAAGGAACTTTTAGATGTGGAATGCAATATTATAGAGGTGATGATTTCCATGTTTCAAATCTGTGAGTCCCTGATGATTTCAACCCTCTTCCAGAGAGACTGTCCGTTGATTTGACTTGGGGACAAGTAAAAGGATAAGTCTCGGGGGAGTTGATATACCATGATTTTCACCCGTTTTTATACATGGTATATAAGAGTTTTAAGATGTATTAATCATGTTTTAGAGTCTTTTCAAAGCAATTACAGGTTTATTCACCTGATGGAAGGAAATGATACTTTTGGGACATTTTGGAATGCTTTTACGAATGGAGAATCGATCGACGCTTGAAGAGCAACATCGGTCGATCATAATCACATACCATCGATCGACAAACATACATGTGCATCGATCGATGCCCAGTCACACATGCCCAGTCACACGAGTGTGATCGCGAATTAAAAGATTTCAATTCCCAGAAGATCTATTATTTGCAACTTAATTCCCTAGCCGCCGGTTAGGCTATATGTACTAGGGTTTGGTATCATTTTGGGCAGACAGTTGCAAAAAGACCTAGTTGGGAAAATGAGCATTTTGGCTACCATTAGAAGAACTTAAGATTGGAGAGATAGATCTGAGACTGCAAAACAGAGAAGATCTTGAACTCCTTTACTTCAATTACTCTATCTATTTGCGTACTCCTTTACTTCAATTACTCTATCTATTTGCGTTCTATGTTTCATTTGAGTTTATTTCACGCCATCATGACTTTGTCCCTCATGAATATGTTTGAGTAAACCAACTGTTAGATTTAGGTTTCTCACCATGGTTGAAATTATGTAGTGCTAATATGACTATTTAAAAAGGTGTTTTAATTGTTCTTTCATTGCTTGTGAACTTAATGCTAAAATTGAGATTGATCACCTTCATTTTAGATCTTAGGATTAATTGAGTCCAACTAACCGTTTCCCCTCAATACCTGAACCCACTTGGGTGATCTAACTAACTCAGGAACAATGACAGTTGGTCTGAGAAGGTTAGAGAACAAGTTAAACCCGTTCGCAAAGCTCGCTAGAATAACCATCGATCGACGCAACTATCGTTCTGTCGGTCGATCGTTACAAAGGTGTATCGGTCGATGTACATCAAGTCACATCGATCGACACTCTCTCGAGATTAAAATACGACAGTTGAGATCCGAGATCTAGCGAAGATAACCTATCCGGTTAAATCATTGTTTAGTTCGAAAACCATCAAACCCTTTAGTCTAAACTAAGTGCATGCATTTCATACCTGAGATTTACCTGAATCTAGCTGATTTCCCATTCTTGAAACCACTTCGATTCAATCAATCGTTTCACTATTGTTTTGATTTATCATTTACTGATTTTAAAACTATTAAAACCTCTTAGTCTATCTTCATTTCTAATTATTTAAGTCTGTTGAGTAATCCTAGAGTCTCTGTGTATTCAATCCCTAAGTACTACATCTGAACCTTTTTTGATGAGAGTAACACTCTTTAGGGTAATTTGAGTGATATCAAAAATCTACAAATCTCATAACTAGTAACAAGATTGATTCCACTAGAACATGATTGATTGTTTTATTTGTTTCTGATCTGAATTTGAGAAACCGACACGTGGCAACACGTGACTAGTCTGGATCACTTCTGTGGGGCCAGGATACCTCTGTATAATTCAAAAAAAACAAGAATTTGAGAAACCCTAATATTGGAATCGAAAACCCTAAAGCTAAAGCATGAATCCGATTTTAATTTTGTTCTTGCTTGATTGATTCATTTGATAAATCTGAGGTTTAGGATTGTTAGATTGATTGAAATAATCTGATCTAGAATTTAAATCCTAAAGGCCTTGAAACCGTAATCTAAGACTGCTAGAGTTTAAATCAAAACTCTAGTTTTATAAAAGTATAAACGGATTGATTAAGGTTGTTTACATGAATCTGAACATGAAATTGCATTCGTACTGTTTTAATATATCGACCAGCATGTAGATCACACAAACTTAAGATTTTTTGCATTAGTAGACCTACATGGGCGTGTGGCCTTATGTTTGATAGCACCATGGTCGATTAGAATTGATTGATTTTCATGAATGCATAAGACTTGTTGTGGCCGAGCTTGTTGATTATCTTGCGGTCACATGATCACATTGTGAACCTAAATTTCGAATGATAATGTGATTCAGATGTCGAAAATAGCAAACAGAGACTATGCAGCCCTTAATCTCTTTGGAGATAACTACTTACAGTGGGCGCTAGATACAAAGATCAGCTTAAGGTCAAAGGGACTTGGTGATACTATCACCAAGGACAAGAATGAGAATGATAAGAATAGATATAGGGCTATAAGTTTTATACGCCATCATCTCATTGAAGGTCTAAAAGATCAGTACATAACAATAGAAAATCCACTAGACCTTTGGAATGCTTTACAGCATAGATATGATCACCAGAAAACGGTGTTACTCCCAAAGGCTAGAGATGACTGGAAGAATCTCAGATTCTTAGATTTTAAGTCAGTGGATGAGTACAATTCAGCCTTGTTTAAGACAGTCTCGATGCTAAGGCTTTGCGGTGAAGATGTAACAGAGGAAGAGTTACTTGAGAAGACCTACACTACGTTCCATACATCGAATGTCATACTGCAACAGCAGTATAGAGCGAAAGGCTTCACCACATACACTGATCTGATCTCGTGCCTACTACTGGCCGAGGCAAACAATGAGCTACTGATGAAGAACAGTGAAGCTAGACCTGTTGGAACAGCAGCATTTCCAGAAGCCCATAAGGTTGAAAAGAAAGATCCCAACGATTGCAACTACGCCCAAGATAACAAGAGATCACTCGGCAAAGGCCGAGGTGGATACAAGAGGCGTGGCAGTGACAACTACTCGAACGGCCGAGAAAACTACTCGACCGGCCGGAAAGGAAACCACAATAACCGTGGTTGTGGTTTCAACTATGGCCGTGGCCGAGGCAGTTATGGCCGAGGTCGAGGCGGCATATCCAAACCGTCTTACTCGACCAAATCTGTTTGTCACAGATGTGGGATGGACAACCATTGGGCCAAGAATTGTAGAACCCCTAAGCACTTATGTGAACTCTATCAAGAGATTCTCAAGAACAAGAACCCGGAGGCTCACATGGTTCATGATTCCGGATATGATGCTGATAATGATTCGGACTTTGCTAATGATGACCTAATGGATTTTGAGACTTCTAATTGTCTCAAAGGATAAATTTTGAATCACTTGTCTTATTACTTTATGATTGCTTTGGTGTTTTTACTTTTATTGTTGTTTGGTGTTCTGACTTTTATAATAAGAAAGTTTTAAAGTTTTATAAAGTCTCTGAGATTAGAAATCTTATTACTTATAGAATGAAAGATGAAATGAGTATACTCGTGGTGGATAGTGGCACAAGTCACACTATACTTAGAGACAAAAGATACTTCATAAATCTCAAAATACAAAGTGCAAATGTACACACCATTGCGGGTGTAGCCAGCCTGATTGAAGGTCACGGCCAGGCTTATGTATTGATGCCTAAGGGCACTCATCTAGAGATCAAAACCGCCTTGTATTCCCCAAGCTCTATAAGAAGCTTATTGAGTTTCAAAGACATAAGGTTGAATGGTTTCCATCTTGAAACATGGGAAGAAGGAAATAAAGAATTCGTTTAACATAATTTCGATCACCAAAGGCAATAAGAATATCCTAGAGACCATACCTGCAATGTCTACTGGTCTATACTATGCAAAGATCAGTATGATCGAGGCTAATGCCTGCGAAATTTTCACTATATGGCATAACCGGCTTGGCCATCCCGATACTAGTATGATGCGAAAGTTGATGATGAATTCACAAGGGCACACATTTAAAGGAGTTGTCCCATACAATCTCACATGTGCAGCATGTGCACAAGGGAAACTCATAACTAGGCCATCACCAGCCAAAGTTAATAATGAAATTATAAAATTTCTGGAAAGGATTCAGGGAGACATATGTGGACCAATACACCCACCTAGTGGTCCTGATTGATGCATCGACCAGATGGTCGCATGTTTGTCTACTATCCACACGAAACTTGGCTTTTGCACGCCTGCTTGCTCAGATAATAAGACTGAGAGCACACTTTCCAGATTTCCCTCTAAAGACTATACGTCTAGACAATGCTGGTGAGTTCACGTCCCAGGCGTTTAATGAATACTGTATGTCCATGGGGGTAAATGTAGAAAACTCTGTGGCACATGTACATACACAGAACGGCTTTGCCGAATCTTTCATTAAACGTATCCAGCTGATAGCCAGACCATTACTAATGAAGTCTAGACTCCCGGTATCAGCATGGGGACATGCGGTTTTACATACAGCAGAACTGATTCGCATCAGGCCATCTAGTGAGCATAGATATTCACCATCCCAGTTACTTACGGGTCATGAGCCAGACGTGTCCCACATCAAAACTTTTGGATTTGCCGTTTACGTTCCAATTGCTCCACCACGGAGAACTAAGATGGGACCACAGAGGAGGATGGGAATATATGTTGGATATGACTCCCCAACTATTATAAAGTATCTTGAGCCAACAACCGGTTATTTGTTTAAGGTCAGATACGCAGACTCATGGTTTGATGAGTCCACATATCCGACCTTAAGGGGAGATAATAGCCGGTTGATTAAAGAAATAGAATTGTCTCGACCATCAATATCTTGGCAAGATCCTCGGACTAAAGAGTGTGATATGGAAGTCCAAAAGATTATACATCTTCAAAAGCTAGCTAATCAATTGCCAGATACATTTGCTGACCCAAATAGAGTGACAAAGTCATATATCCCGACTTGTAATGCACCCATAAGAATAGATGTCCAGAAGGGACAATGTCAAGTGGCTACAGAGTCTAAACAACGTTTGAAACGTGGTAGACCAATTGGTTCCAAAGATAAACAGCCTCGGAAGTCCAAGAGAGGTGCTGGATCCGAGAGCATCAAGGAAAACGTCCACGACATTGATGGACCGGCCGCGCCGACCAGAACGGTCGAGCCGAGTAGGCCGGCCACACCAAATGATCCGGCCGTTCCGCATAGTGAGGTTCGGGACGCTGGACTTCATGGGACGCCAGGGCCGGACAATCAAGAGATCTCTATAAACTATATGATGTCTGGAACACAATGGAACAGAAAATATATCGACGTCGATGATATATTTGCATACAAGGTAGCACTTGAGATCATGGATATAGATGAGGATCTAGAACCCACGTCCATACAAGAATGCATGCAGAGATCAGATTGGATCAAATGGAAAGAAGCTATAAACATGGAGTTAGAATCATTGAGAAAGAGAGGCGTTTTTGGCCCTATAATCCGGACACCAAGTGATGTCAAACCAGCCGGCCAGGAGATAGTTTGGCCGGGTATGCAGACGCTTGGTACTTATCTGACCCACATCATGCTAGATCTCAGACAGGCTATGTGTTTATGCACAGTGGGACTGCAGTATGTTGGCTGTCCACGAAACAGACCTTAGTGGCCACATCCTCTAATCATGCCGAGATCATAGCCATGTATGAAGCAAGCCGAGAGCTTGTTTGGTTGAAGAACATGGCCGGCCACATCGTGAAAGAGAGTGGTTTGGCCGTGGGAAAGGAAAAGGAAGAGCCAACGATCATCTATGAGGACAATGCAGCTTGCATAGCTCAGCTCAAAGATGGATACATCAAGGGAGATAGAACAAAGCACATCCTGCCCAAGTTATTCTTCACCCACGACCTGCAGAAGGCAAAGGGAGTGTCGTGCGTTGTACTCTTTTTCCTGTCTATGGTTTCCTTTTTTCCCACCTTGGGTTTTTGGTTTTCCTAGAGAGGTTTTAATGAGGCAACCTCGTGCATGATACAAACCCATATGGTTATAGCATCCAAGGGGGAGTGTTATAAATCATAAGTGGATTGCTATTAACCAAGATAAGAAGAGAAGGCCCATCAGGTCACGACCAGGCCCAGCCGCGGCCGCGTCCGGAGGAGAGAGAGTGGGCCACTATTTGGCCGCTTTAGGATTAGGATGTCACGACCAGGCCCAGCCGCGGTACTCTTTCCTTTTATCCTTATATTGTAACCCCTATCTAAAGGGAACTTATATTCAGAAATAAGACACACGATTTCCCCATTCTTTTACAACACCAAAAGATTTTTCATTCATCCCTTCAGTATGCTTGCCCTTCAGTACGCTTGGCCTCGATCATACGACAATAAAAACCAAGGGAAAAATGTTAACACTTGGTGGGATTATGAAAAGTCGAGCCAGCATAAGTACACTTGGACCATCAGTTCATTAGAACTCGGGCTAGCATCAATCAGACTGACTTGGACAGTCCAGTCCATCAAAACTCAAGCTCATGTTCAGATCAGTACACGAACAGATCACGGAAAGGGCCAGCGTGCTGATATGTGTACTGACATGGTGCATCAGTTGTCCAAAATCAGTACACGAACAGTCCATGGGAAGGACGAGCATGCTGATATGTGTGGTCAGAGTGCTGATATATGTACTGATCGGCAGTCCACAGACAGTCTATGGTTGTCCAAAATCAGCCAAGGGAAGGACCAGTGTTCTAATATATGTACTGATGGACAGCCACGGACATTCTGTGTGTACTGACGGACAGCCACGGACGTCCTGTGTGTGCTGACGGACACACACGGATGTCCTGTGTGTGCTGGCGGACACCCACGGACGTCCTGTGTATACTGAACAGACAGCCCACGTGGGCCAAAATCATCCAAACAGTCCACGGGAAGGGCCAGCGTGCTGAGTCCAAGGACCAAATTGCTGATATGTGTACTCATGGACAGCCACGGACGTCCTGTGTGTGCTGACGGACACACACAGACACACACAGACAGCCATGGACGTCCTGTGTGTGCTGATGGACACACACGGACGTCCTGTGTGTGCTGACGGACACCCACGGACGTCCTGTGTGTACTGAACAGACAGTCCACGTGGGGCAAAATCACCCGAACAGTCCACGGGAAGGGCCAGCATGATGAGTCCAAGGACCATTGTGCTGATATGTGTACTGATGGACAGCCATGGACGTCCTGTGTGTGCAGACGGACACACACGGACAGCCACGGACGTCATGTGTGTGCTTGCGGACACCCACAGACGTCCTGTGTGTACTGAACAGACAGCCCACGTGGGCCAAAATCACCTGAACAGTCCACGAGAAGGGTCAGCGTGCTGAGTCCAAGGACCAACGTGCTGATATGTGTACTGATGGACAGCCACAGACATCCTGTGTGTGCTGACGGACACACACGGACACACACAGACAGCCACGGACGTCATGTGTGTGCTGACGGAGACACACGGACGTCCTGTGTGTGCTGACGGACACCCACGGACGTCCTGTGTGTACTGAACAGACAGCCCACATGGGCCAAAATCACCCGAACAGTCCACGGGAAGGGCCAGCGTGCTGAGTCCAAGGACCAGCGTGCTGATATGTGTACTGATGGACAGCCACGGACGTCCTGTGTGTGCTGACGGACACACACGGACACAAACGGACAGCCACAGACGTCCTGTGTGTGCTGACGGAAAGCCACGGACAGCCACAGATGTCCTGTGTGTGCTGGCGGACACCCACAGACGTCATGTGTGTACTGAACATACAGCCCACGTGGGCCAAAATCACCCAAACAGTCCATGGGAAGGGCTAGCGTGCTGAGTCCAAGGACCAGCGTGATGATATGTGTACTGATTGACAGCCACAGACGTCCTGTGCGTGCTGACGGGCACACACGGACGTCATGTGTGTGCTGACGGACACCCACGGACGTCCTGTGTGTACTGAACAGACAACCCACGTGGGCCAAAATCACCCGAACAGTCCACGAGAAGGGTCAGCGTGCTGAGTCCAAGGACCAACGTGCTGATATGTGTACTGATAGACAGCCACAGACATCCTGTGTGTGCTGACGGACACACACGGACACACACAGACAGCCACGGACGTCATGTGTGTGCTGACGGAGACACACGGACGTCCTGTGTGTGCTGACGGACACCCACGGACGTCCTGTGTGTACTGAACAGACAGCCCACATGGGCCAAAATCACCCGAACAGTCCACGGGAAGGGCCAGCGTGCTGAGTCCAAGGACCAGCGTGCTGATATGTGTACTGATGGACAGCCACGGACGTCCTGTGTGTGCTGACGGACACACACGGACACAAACGGACAGCCACAGACGACCTGTGTGTGCTGACGGAAAGCCACGGACAGCCACAGATGTCCTGTGTGTGCTGGCGGACACCCACAGACGTCATGTGTGTACTGAACATACAGCCCACGTGGGCCAAAATCACCCAAACAGTCCATGGGAAGGGCTAGCGTGCTGAGTCCAAGGACCAGCGTGATGATATGTGTACTGATTGACAGCCACGGACGTCCTGTGCGTGCTGACGGGCACACACGGACGTCATGTGTGTGCTGACGGACACCCACGGACGTCCTGTGTGTACTGAACAGACAACCCACGTGGGCCAAAATCACCCAAACAGTCCACGGGAAGGGCCAGCGTGCTGATATGTGTACTGATGGACAGCCACATACGTCCTGTGTGTGCTGACGGACACACACGGACACACACGGACAGCCACGGACGTCCTGTTTGTGCTGACGGACAGCCACGGACGTCCTATGTGTACTGAACAGAGAGCCCACGTGGGCCAAAATCACCCGAACAGTCCATGGGAAGGGTCAGCGTGCTGAGTCCAAGGACCAACCTGCTGATATGTGTACTGATGGATAGCCACGGACGTCCTGTGTGTGCTGACGGACACACACGGACACACACAGACAGCCACGGACGTCATGTGTGTGCTGAAGGACACACACAGACGTCATGTGTGTGCTGACGGAAACCCACGGACGTCCTGTGTGTACTGAACAGACAGCCCACGTGGGCCAAAATCACCCGAACAGTCCACGGGAAGGGCCAGCGTGCTGATATGTCTACTGATGGACAGCTACAGACGTCCTGTGTGTGCAGACGGACACACACAGACACAAACGGAAAGCCACGGACATCCTGTGTGTGCTGGCGGACATCCACGGACGTCCTGTGTGTAATGAACAGACAGCCCACGTGGGCCAAAATCACCCGAACAGTCCACGGGAAGGGTCAGCGTGCTGAGTCCAAGGACCAATGTTGTACCATCCCAGATCCGGAATAGGATCATTGGGACAACCATGGTTCGAGGAAACGTACTAGCCAGTCTTAAGACATCAAGGCCTGAATCAGCTAGACCGAGCAGGACGGTAGCTGGACGGATGGAACGGGTAGCTCAACCAGCTCAACGGAGTTAGGATAAGCTCACTCCAGCTCGGACACCACAAGGTCAGCTCCACTAGCTGGACTACTAGCTCACTCAGCTGGGGGAGCTGGGGGTCAGCTCATCTCAGCTGGACGGACTGTTTGGGTTTCGGTCCGCTGGTCCGTGGCCGGGCTGGTGGCAGGCCATGGGGGTCCGGCCATGAGGTCATGGCCCGTTGGGGCTTGGGACAAGGCCGTGGGCTAAGTCCAGAAGAGTTGGGTAAGGCTTTGGGCCTCTGCCCGACCCAAACCCATGCGGTATTGGCGAAGGTACGCATGCGGCCGAAAGGGTGTAACCCTTGGCCGATTGTGCCCGTTCGCTGGCCAGTCATGCCTGTTCGTGGGCCAAGACTTACCCCCTCGTTTTCTATAAATATGGGGTCCTCTCTGTCGATTTCATTCATCCAATCCAGAGTAAAAATACTCAGAGAAATCGTAGAGAGAGAGAGTTTCCGGCCAAAGCAAGGCCGATTGTGTGGTGGTTAGGTTTCCGGCGATCCGATCGTTTGTGAAGCAACCTTCGATCAAGTATGGGAGACCGAGAGCAGGAGAAGAGCGTGGAGTACCCTGACCTGGTTCAGAAGGTACGTGGTGGGCTTTGGCCGCACCAGTCCGAACAGACGGTCCTTGTAACCGCACCGCGGCTCTGGACGGTTCATTAGACCTGACCGCTTCTCCTCTTCTTATTTCTATCCGGTCCTTTCTCTTCTTTCTGATTATGCACGAAGGGTTGTGTTGGTTCAGTCCAAGGGACATGTTCCTGTACTTGGCTGGACATAACCAAACCGCTAACCTAGACGTTGGTCGGTTAGACGGTCGGTTCGAATCGCACCATAGACTGGGCGGTTGGGCTAAACGTTTGGGCATGTCCCAAGAGGCACGAGTGGCCAAAGGTCACGAGTTACCAACGGTTGTGAGTTGCCAAAGGGTGTGAGTAACCAAGAGTTACGAACGCCAAATGGTACGATCACCAAGTAGTACGAGGACCAAGAGGTACCAAAGGCCGAAGGGGTGCGTGTACCAAGTGGTGCCTGTTGAGGCAGGTCGTGTTTGTTCCTTAGGGATCAGACCATGTCTTGTCCGTTGAAACAAGTACACGGTCCGTCCAGGCCAGGGTAAGAGTCGCAAGGTCCGAGCGGCCATTGGCCTGACCGGATTGGGCATGAGGCTTACTCGGCCGTTGGATCCAGGCCTAAGGGTGGATCAGGTAAGGAAGTCCATTGGGCCATTGAGCCAGACTTCATCTAGGCCGGTCGCACCTAGATTCTATCCGGATGGATGGATTGGTCTTCAGGACGATCCGGACTGTTCGTGTGTTCTGTTTATCTATTCTGGACTGTCATCTAATTCTAAGTCAAGGGGTGGTTGGTTGAATGACATAGGATTCGGTAGGCAGGTTCATATCTTTTTATAAGTATATTGTCTGAGGTTTATCAATGTTCTAGGAACCAAGCCAAGCATTGTAGGATCGTCCAGTTCTATTCTCGGTTATGAGTAATGCTTACCTGGCTGTGGTTTCAGGAACTAAGGATGGTTCTGGTCAAGCCAAGGAGCCGTGAAGGCTCGGTCAGTGAGAGGCTGTGTAACGTGTGGTTTGATGATGCTAGGGACGAACTAGTGATTGTCTATGAAACTGTTAAGAAGTTGTGTATTGGATCTCATGTTTCTAAGTAATACATAATTTACACATTGTTATTCTGCTGTGCTATCTGTTACATTGTTTTAGAACCTCAGATTTGAACATGACTTAGTAAATGAAAGACTTAAAATGAATCAAACAAGCAAAGAAATTGGTTAAGTAGCTAATGGGTTCAGTCTTGTCGAGAGGCCGGATTCGGGCGTTACAAGTTGGTATCAGAGCATGCTTGATTCTAGGATAGTTGGGTTATGTAGTCCACACACACGCAGCCAGCTGATTCAGTCTCACGGTGAGGTTTGATAGTTAGGTCTAGGGATTAATTGTCTCGGTTAAGTTATGTACATGTTGCACTAACAATGTCTGAATCCTTAGGCAGGGAAAAGTAAATCAGGAAAGACCCGAAGGAATAAGAAAACGGCCGGTCCATCAAGTCAAGCGGCCACGGACGGACTTAATCTGTCCGGGTTACCAACCGAGTCGGCTGTGACTAACACTGGTGATGTGTTACCGACTGACCATGCCAATCTTCCGGGAACTCAACAGGAAGGTCAGCAACACCGGGAGAGTGACGAGGAAGTGGAATCCTCGAACGCTAACCGTGATGGTGACCAGCGTGAGGAAAGGGCCGAGGGAGCGGCCAACGTGCCCGTAGCACTGTCCCGTGAGGACTTGTTAGAGGCCATGAAAGTAATGGGTAACCAGGTGGCGGCTATGACTCAGCTGTTCACTCCACTAGTGAATTGATCAGTTGGTCAAGCTACGCCTGTAGCTACGGCTACACATATTGCTACGGGTCCAGCTGTGGACGCGGTTGAGGTGATCGAGATCGATCCACCGGAAGGGTCTGTAAAGAAGGTTGACTATCTGAGCTTGCTTCAACATCTATCCAGATTGGGTACAATGCAATTCTCAGGTAGCACCGACCCTGTTGTGGCAGATGAGTGGAGGAGTAGGTTGGTCTGAAACTTCCAATCAACTCGCTGTCCAGAGGATTACAGACGAGACATTGCGGTTCACTTCCTGGAAGGGGACGCACATAATTGGTGGCTTGCAGTGGACAAGCACACCAATGGAGGTCTCACAAGTTTTGCGGATTTTGAAATTGAATTCAATGGCAAATACTTTCCTGCTGAGGCTTGGGATCGTCTGGAAGCTAAGTTTTTAGATTTGTTCCAACGCCGCAGGACCGTACGGGAGTACGAAGAAGAGTTCAACCGACTCAGACTGTTTGTTGGAAGAGAGTTGGAGGACGAAGCAGTCCAGGTTCTTAGGTTCATCCGAGGCCTAAGGCCGGAACTGAAGACCCACTGCTCGATCCGCACTTTCAACACCATCGGAGAACTGGTGGAACGGGTGGCTTTGTTGGAGTCTAACTTGGCTGAGGAAGCTAAGCTTAAGGCTAAGCCACAGTCTGGCCCATTGGGCAAGACTAATGATAAAAAGAGAAAATGGGACCAAGTGGACGGAGGTAAGACCTCTGGTGGCCGACCTGCGTGTTCCAAATGTGGACGGAACCATCCCGGTGAGTGCTGGAAGGCCAAGGGGGCTTGTGTTTGTTGTGGCAGCATGGACCATGGGGTTCAGAACAGTCCTCGACCGAACCAGTCTGGGAGAAGCGGCCAGATGACCTGTTTTCATTGTGGCCAGTCAGGACATTTCCAATCGGAGTGTCCCAAGCTGCAAGGAAATCAGGGGAAGGGCCGTGGAGATTCAGGAAAGGCGTCCCAAGGCAAACCAACCACCACACCGAGGGTGTATGAACTGTCACGAGAAGACGGAGCTTCCGGATCCTTTGATTCGATCTCTGGTAATTTCTAAATTTATCTTTTTTTCAATCAAGTAATAATGCTTGGTATGGAACCTAGAATGTGGTCTAGGGGATTCTGATGAGGGGTCTCTGATAGGAACCCTCATGGTCGGTGGGGTAAAAACCCACGTGCTTTTCGACACAGGGGCTACACATAGTTTTGTGAGTCCGGGACTGGTCGGAAAGGGTCTGTTCTGTCTGGATGCTGGTGATAATTTTGGGATAGTGAGGGCGGCCGCTGGGCAATCCATGAACTCACTAGGTCTCATGTCGAATATCCCAGTACAGATCTAGGGAAAGGTCTTCTCTGTGAATCTGGTCTGTGTCCACCTAAAGAATCAAGAAGTGATCTTAGGTATGGATTGGTTGGGAAAGTACCGAGCCACTCTCGATTGCCATAAGGGTCGTGTGCAATTAGAGAATGGACTTCACCCGGTAGAGTACCAAGGTCTGTGTCAGGCTCAAGAGAAAGTAGTGGTTTCAGCAGTTCGAGCGATTCGGATGCTGGAACAGGGTTGTCAGTCATTCTTGGCTACAATTACAACTACAGAGCCTGACAGTTCTGGTTTTCTGTTAGACCCACGCGAGGATTCGTTGGTGTCCGAGTTCCAGGATGTGTTTCAGTCGCTACAGGGTGTCCCCCCTGATAGGTCCGATCCCTTCCTGATTGAACTGGAACCAGGGACAGCTCCGCTGTCCAAGAGTCCGTATCGAATGGCTCCGGCCGAGATGGCCGAGCTAAAGAAGCAATTGGAAGAATTGCTTGACAAGGGGTTAATACGGCCAAGTAGCTCCCCTTGGGGTGCACCAGTCCTCTTTGTGAAAAAGAAGGATGGTAGCATGCGTCTGTGCATCGACTATCGAGGGTTGAACAGGGTAACTTCTGCCCAGGATAGACGAGCTGTTGGATCAGCTGAAAGGAGCTAAGTGGTTTTCTAAAATCGATTTGGCCTCGGGATATCATCAGATTCCTATAGAGCCAAACGACATTAGGAAAACAGCATTTAGGACCAGGTACGGCCATTACGAATTCATAGTGATGTCGTTCGGTCTGACCAATGCACCTGCTGCAGTCATGAAAATGATGAACAGCGTGTTCCGGACTTCTTGGACTAATCAGTGATCATCTTCATTGATGATATCCTGATTTACTCTAAGGACAAGGAATCTCATCGGAAACATTTGAGAGCCGTGCTGGAACGATTATGAGAGCACAAACTCTTTGCTAAACTCAGCAAGTGCAGTTTTTGGCAAAAGAGTATTGGGTTCCTCGGTCATATTGTCTCTGACCAGGGTGTCTCAGTGGATCCAGAGAAGATCCGGGCAATCAAGGATTGGCCCCGACCACGCAGTGCCACAGAAGTTAGAAGCTTCCTAGGGCTGGCAGGTTACTACAGAAAGTTTGTGAAGGGATTCGCAAGCCTGGCTCAGCTGATGACACGGTTGACTGGGAAGGACGTTAAGTTCACATGGTCTGACGAGTGTACAAGATGTTTCTCCGCACTTAAGGATATGTTAACTAGCGCACCTGTCCTGGTTCTCCCAGAGGAAGACCAACCTTATGTGGTCTACACGGATGCGTCCATCACTGGACTCGGTTGCGTGTTGACCCAACATGGGAAGGTCATTGCTTACGCATCAAGGCACCTGACAAAACATGAGGGAAACTACCCCACCCATGACCTTGAAATGGCTGCGGTAGTGTTCGCCTTAAAGATTTGGCGATCATATTTATTTGGGGCCAAAGTCCAGATACTTACGGATCATAAAAATCTGAAGTATATATTCACCCAGCCTGAGTTGAACATAAGGCAGAGGAGGTGGATGGAGTTCGTGGCCGACTACGACCTAGACATCACCTACTATCCGGGCAAGGCCAACCTTGTGGCTGACGCTGTGAGCCGGAAGCGAGAAGATGTTGCGGCCGGTAGCGGAACGGATGAGCCGGATGAGGTGGGACGTTTCGTCCGTTTAAATGCTTTGAACGGGACGGATGGACCACAGGGTTTAGAGGCGGTGAATAGAGCCGACCTGCTTTCCCGGATCCGAGTGGCCCAAGATCAGGACGAGAACCTGAAGACGGTTGCTCGGAACTACTTGACTGAGTATCAAATCGCCAAGGACGGTACGATCTTAGTTCATGGTCGGATCAGCGTACCCAATGATAGGAGTTTGAAGAACGAGATCCTTAGAGAAGCTCACAAGTCTAGATTTTCGATCCATCCTGGAGTGACCAAGATGTATCACAATCTCAGACAGTACTATCATTGGATACGGATGAAGGTCGATGTGGCCGAATTGGTGGCCAAGTGTCCTACTTGTCAACTCGTCAAGGCCGAACAACAAGTTCCGAGTGGACTGCTTCAGAGCCTACCTATTCCGGAAAGAAAGTGGGATCACATCACGATGGACTTCGTGATAGGATTTCCCATGACCAGGAATAGGAGTGATGATGTCTGGGTAATAGTGGATCGACTGACCAAGTCTGCCCACTTCCTGGCCATCAAAAAGACTGATGGAGTCGACCGGATTGTGAGTAAGTACATTGACGAGATTGTGAGGCTACACGGAGTACCCTCAAGTATTGTTTCGGATAGAGATTCAAGGTTCACATCTCACTTCTGGCAAGCTTTTCAAAAAGCTTTAGGAACAAGAGTGAACATGAGTACGGCTTATCATCCCCAAACAGATGGGCAGTCAGAAAGAACTATACGGACGCTGGAGGACATGCTTCGAGCATGTGTTCTCGATTGGGGTGATTCCTGGGAATGGCATTTGCCGTTAGTGGAGTTCGCCTACAATAACAACTTCCACTCAAGTATAGGCATGTCGCCATACGAAGCTTTGTATGGACGACCATGCAGAACACCGTTATGCTGGACCCAAGTGGGGGAACGCAGCATGATAGGCCCCGAGATCGTGGAAGAAACCACGGAGAAGATCAAGTCCGTGCGGGACAAGATGAGGGCCACACATGACAGACAAAAACACTACACTGACAAACGAAGGAAAGAACTGGAGTTTGCAGTGGGTGATATGGTATATCTCAAAATGATTACCTTTAACGGTAGAGTAAGAATTTCTGGTAGAAGGAAATTGGACCCAAGATACCTAGAGCCGTTCAGAGTCATAGAACGAGTGGGTAGTGTGGCATACAAGTTGGACTTACCATCTGAGATGGAAGCCTTTCATAATGTATTTCATATCTCCCAACTCCGGAAGTGCTTGACGGATCAGGACATCTTAATACCAGAAATACCATCCGATCTAGGTACGAACATAACTTTGGAAACAAGGCCGGTTCGGATCATAAATAGGATGGAAAAAGCAATGAGAAAGAAAACAATCCAGATGGTCAAGGTCATTTGGGAATGTAATGGTCGAGAAGAGACCACTTGGGAGACGGAGGCCAGGATGAAGGCCGAGTTTCCCAATTGGTTCAACCAGTTTGTGTTGGATGCAACACATGAGTCGGATTCGAGGACGAATCAATTGCTAGTGGGGGAGACTTGTAACATCCCAGATCCTGAATAGGATCATTGGGACGGCCATGGTTCGAGGAAACGTACTAGCCAGTCTTAAGACATCAAGGCAAGCGTTCCATGGCCGGATAAGAAGGTTAAGGACATAAGGAAACTTAGACTTAACCTTACACAAGTCGAGAATCAGCTAGACCGAGCAGGACGGTAACTGGACGGATGGAACGGGTAGCTCAACTAGCTCAACGGAGTTAGGATAAGCTCACTCCAGCTCAGACAATACAAGGTCAGCTCCACTAGCTGGACTACTAGCTCACTCAGCTGAGGCAGCTGGGGGTCTCATCTCAGCTGGACGGACTGTTCAGGTTTCGGTCCGATGATCCGGGTCCGGGCCGGTGGCAGGCCATGGGGGGTCCGGCCATGAGGTCATGGACCATTGGGGCTTGGGACAAGGCCGTGGGCTAAGTCCAGAAGAGTTGGGTAAGGCTTTGGGCCTCTGCCTGACCCAAACCCATGCGGTATTGGCGAAGGGACGCATGCGGCCGAAAGGGTGTAACCCTTGGCCGATTGTGCCCGTTCGCTGGCCAGTCATGACTGTTCGTGGGGCAAGACTTATCCCCTCGTTTTCTATAAATATGGGGTCCTCTCTGTCGATTTCATTCATCCAATCCAGAGTAAAAATACTCAGAGAAATCGTAGAGAGAGAGAAAGAAAGAGAGAGAGAGTTTCCGGCCAAAGCAAGGCCGATTGTGTGGTGGTTAGGTTTCCGGCGATCCGATCGTTTGTGAAGCAACCTCCGATCAAGTATGGGAGACCGAGAGCAGGAGAAGAGAGTGGAGAGCCCTGACCTGGTTTAGAAGGTACGTGGTGGGCTTTGGCCGCACCAGTCCGAACTGACGGTCCTTGTGACCGCACCGCGGCTCTGGACGGTTCATTAGACCTGACCACTTCTCCTCTTCTTGTTTCTATCCGGTCCTTTCTCTTCTTTCTGATTATGCACGAAGGGTTGCGTTGGTTCAGTCCAAGGGACACGTTCCTGGACTTGGCTGGACATAACCAAACCGCTAACCTAGACACTGGTCGGTTAGACAGTCGGTTCGAATCGCACCATAGACTGGGCGGTTGGGCTAAACGATTGGGCATGTCCCAAGAGGCACGAGTGGCCAAAGGTCACGAGTTACCAACGGTTGTGAGTTGCCAAAGGGTGTGAGTAACCAAGAGTTACGAACCAAAATGGTACGATCACCAAGTAGTACGAGGACCAAGAGGTACCATTGGCCGAAGGGGTGCGTGTACCAAGCGGTGCCTGTTGAGGCTGGTCGTGTCCGTTCCTTAGGGATCAGACCATGTCTTGTCCGTTGAGACAAGTACACGGTCCGTCTAGGCCAGGATAAGAGTCGCAAGGTCCGAGCGGCCATTGGCCTGACCGGATTGGGCGTGAGGCTTACTCGGCCGTTGGATCCAGGCCTAAGGCCAGATCAGGTAAGGAAGTCCATTGGGCCATTGAGCCGGACTTCATCTAGGCCCTTCGCACCTAGATTCTATCTGGATGGACGGATTGGTCTTCTGGACGATCCGGACTGTTCGTGTGTTATGTTTATCTATTCTGGATTGTCTCTCTGATTCTAAGTCAAGGGGTGGTTGGTTGAATGACTTAGGATTCGGTAGGCAGGTTCATATCTTTTTATAAGTATATTGTCTGAGGTTTATCAATGTTCTAGGAACCAAGCCAAGCATTGTAGGATTGACCAGTCCTATTCTCGGTTATGATTAATGTTTACCTGGTTGTGGTTTCAGGAACTAAGGATGGTTCTGGTCAAGCTAAGGAGCCGTGAAGGCTCGGTCAGTGAGAGGCTGTGTAACATGTGGTTAGATGATGCTAGGGATGAACTAGTGATTGTCTATGAAACTGTTAAGAAGTTGTGCATTGGATCTCATGTTTCTAAGTAATACAAAGTTTACACATTGTTATTCCTCTGTGCTATCTGTTACATTGTTTTAGAAATTCAGATTCGAACATGACTTAGTAAATGAAATACTTAAAATGAATCAAACAAGCAAAGAAATTGATTAAGTAGCTAACGGGTTCAGTCTTGTCGAGAGGCCGGATTCGGGCGTTACAAACGTGCTGATATGTGTAGTGATGGACAGCCACGGACGTTCTGTATGTGTTGACGGACACCCACAGACGTCCTGTGTGTACTGAACAGACAGCCCACGTGGGCAAAAATCACCCAAACATTCCACGGGAAGGGCCAGCGTGCTGAGTCCAAGGACCAACGTGCTGATATGTGTACTGAAGGACAGCCATGAACGTCATGTGTGTGCTGATGGACACACATGGACACACACGGACAGCCACAGACGTCCTGTGTGTGCTGATGAACACCCACGGACGTCATATGTGTGCCGACGGACGTCATATGTGTGCTGACGGACATACACGGACACACACGGACAGCCGCAGACGTCCTGTCTGTGCTGACGGACAGCCACAGACAGCCACATACGTCATGTGTGTGCTGGCGGACACCCATGGATGTCCTGTGTATACTGAACAGACAGCCCACGTGGGCAAAAATCACCGAAACAGTCCACGGGGAGGCCAACGTGCTGATATGTACACTGATGGACAGCCACGGACGTCCTGGGTGTGCTAAAGGACACACACGGACACACACGGACACACACGAACAGCCAGGGACGTCCTGTGTGTGCTGGAGGACACCCACGGACGTCTTGTGTGTACTGAACAGACAGCCCACGTGGGCCAAAATCACCCAAACAGTCCACGGGAAGGGTCCGCGTGCTGAGTCCAAGGACCAGCGTGCTGATATGTGTACCGATGGACAGCCACGGATGTCCTGTGTGTACTGAACAGACAGCCCACGTGGGCCTAAATCACCCGAACAGTCCACGGGAAAGGCCAGCGTGCTGATATGTGTACTGATGGACAGCCACAAACGTCCTGTGTGTGCTGACAGACACACACGGACAGCCACGGACGTCCTGTGTGTGCTGACGGACAGCCACGGACGTCCTGTGTGTACTGAACAGACAACCCACGTGGGCCAAAATCACCCGAACAGTCCACGGGAAGGGTCAGCATGCTGATATGTGTACTGATGGACAGCCACAGACGTCATGTGTGTGCTGACGGACACACTTAGTAAATGAAAGACTTAAAATGAATCAAACAAGCAAAGAAATTGATTAAGTAGCTAACGGGTTCAGTCTTGTCGAGAGGCCGGATTCGGGCGTTACAAACGTGCTGATATGTGTACTGATGGACAGCCACGGACGTTCTGTGTGTGTTGACGGACACCCACGGATGTCCTGTGTGTACTGAACAGACAGCCCACGTGGGCCAAAATCGCCCAAACATTCCACGGGAAGGGCCAGCGTGCTGAGTCAAAGGACCAACGTGCTGATATGTGTACTGAAGGACAGCCATGGACGTCATGTGTGTGCTGATGGACACACATGGACACACACGGACAGCCACGGACGTCCTGTGTGTGCTGACGAACACCCACGGACGTCATGTGTGTGCTGACGGACACACACGGACAGCCACAGACGTCCTGTGTGTGCTGACGGACAGCCACAGACAGCCACATACGTCCTGTGTGTGCTGGCGGACACCCACGAACGTCCTGTGTATACTGAACAGACAGTCCACGTGGGCAAAAATCACCGAAACAGTCCACGGGGAGGCCAACGTGCTGATATGTATACTGATGGACAGCCACGGACGTCCTGGGTGTGCTAAAGGACACAGACGGACAGCCAGGGACGTCCTGTGTGTGCTGGCGGACACCCACGGACGTCTTGTGTGTACTGAACAGACAGCCCACGTGGGCCAAAATCACCCGAACAGTCCACGGGAAGGGTCCGCGTGCTGAGTCCAAGGACCAGCGTGCTGATATGTGTACCGATGGACAGCCACGGATGTCCTGTGTGTACTGAACAGACAGCCCACGTGGGCCTAAATCACCCGAACAGTCCACGGGAAAGGCCAGCGTGCTGATATGTGTACTGATGGACAGCCACAAACGTCCTGTGTGTGCTGACGGACACACACGGACACACACGGACAGCCACGGACGTCCTGTGTGTGCTGACGGACAGCCACGGACGTCCTGTGTGTACTGAACAGACAACCCACGTGGGCCAAAATCACCCGAACAGTCCACGGGAAGGGTCAGCATGCTGATATGTGTACTGATGGACAGCCACAGACGTCATGTGTGTGCTGACGGACACACTTAGTAAATGAAAGACTTAAAATGAATCAAACAAGCAAAGAAATTGATTAAGTAGCTAACGGGTTCAGTCTTGTCGAGAGGCCGGATTCGGGCGTTACAAACGTGCTGATATGTGTACTGATGGACAGCCACGGACGTTCTGTGTGTGTTGACGGACACCCACGGACGTCCTGTGTGTACTGAACAGACAGCCCACGTGGGCCAAAATCACCCAAACATTCCACGGGAAGGGCCAGCGTGCTGAGTCCAAGGACCAACGTGCTGATATGTGTACTGAAGGACAGCCATGGACGTCATGTGTATGCTGATGGACACACATGGACACACACGGACAGCCACGGACGTCCTGTGTGTGCTGACGAACACCCACGGACGTCATGTGTGTGCTGACGGACACACACGGACAGCCACAGACGTCCTGTGTGTGCTGACGGACAGCCACAGACAGCCACATACGTCCTGTGTGTGCTGGCGGACACCCACGAACGTCCTAGGTATACTGAACAGACAGTCCACGTGGGCAAAAATCACCGAAACAGTCCACGGGGAGGCCAACGTGCTGATATGTATACTGATGGACAGCCACGGACGTCCTGGGTGTGCTAAAGGACACAGACGGACACACACGGACATACACGGACAGCCAGGGACGTCCTGTGTGTGCTGGCGGACACCCACGGACGTCTTGTGTGTACTGAACAGACAGCCCACGTGGGCCAAAATCACCCGAACAGTCCACGGGAAGGGTCCGCGTGCTGAGTCCAAGGACCAGCGTGCTGATATGTATACCGATGGACAGCCACGGATGTCCTGTGTGTACTGAACAGACAGCCCACGTGGGCCTAAATCACCCGAACAGTCCACGGGAAAGGCCAGCGTGCTGATATGTGTACTGATGGACAGCCACAAACGTCCTGTGTGTGCTGACGGACACACACGGACACACACGGACAGCCACGGACGTCCTGTGTGTGCTGACGGACAGCCACGGACGTCCTGTGTGTACTGAACAGACAACCCACGTGGGCCAAAATCACCCGAACAGTCCACGGGAAGGGTCAGCATGCTGATATGTGTACTGATGGACAGCCACAGACGTCATGTGTGTGCTGACGGACACAGTAAATGAAAGACTTAAAATGAATCAAACAAGCAAAGAAATTGATTAAGTAGCTAACGGGTTCATTCTTGTCGAGAGGCCGGATTCGGGCGTTACAAACGTGCTGATATGTGTACTGATGGACAGCCACGGACGTTCTGTGTGTGTTGACGGACACCCACGGACGTCCTGTGTGTACTGAACAGACAGCCAACGTGGGCCAAAATCACCCAAACATTCCACAGAAAGGGCCAGCGTGCTGAGTCCAAGGACCAACGTGCTGATATGTGTACTGAAGGACAGCCATGGACGTCATGTGTGTGCTGATGGACACACATGGACACACACGGACAGCCACGGACGTCCTGTGTGTGCTGACGAACACCCACGGACGTCATGTGTGTGCTGACGGACACACACGGACACACACGGACAGCCACAGACGTCCTGTGTGTGCTGACGGACAGCCACAGACAGCCACATACGTCCTGTGTGTGCTGGCGGACACCCACGGACGTCCTGTGTATACAGAACAGACAGCCCACGTGGGCAAAAATCACCGAAACAGTCCACGGGGAGGCCAACGTGCTGATATGTACACTGATGGACAGCCACGGACGTTCTGGGTGTGCTAAAGGACACAGACGGACACACACGGACACACACGGACAGCAAGGGACGTCCTGTGTGTGCTGGCGGACACCCACAGACGTCTTGTGTGTACTGAACAGACAGCCCACGTGGGCCAAAATCACCCGAACAGTCCACGGGAAGGGTCCGCGTGCTGAGTCCAAGGACCAGCGTGCTGATATGTGTACCGATGGACAGCCACGGATGTCCTGTGTGTACTGAACAGACAGCCCACGTGGGCCTAAATCACCCGAACAGTCCACGGGAAAGGCCAGCGTGCTGATATGTGTACTGATGGACAGCCACAAACGTCCTGTGTGTGCTGACGGACACACACGGACACACACGGACAGCCACGGACGTCCTGTGTGTGCTGACGGACAGCCACGGACGTCCTGTGTGTACTGAACAGACAACCCACGTGGGCCAAAATCACCCGAACAGTCCACGGGAAGGGTCAGCATGCTGCTATGTGTACTGATGGACAGCCACAGACGTCATGTGTGTGCTGACGGACACACTTAGTAAATGAAAGACTTAAAATGAATCAAACAAGCAAAGAAATTGATTAAGTAGCTAACGGGTTCAGTCTTGTCGAGAGGCCGGATTCGGGCGTTACAAACGTGCTGATATGTGTACTGATGGACAGCCACGGACGTTCTGTGTGTGTTGACGGACACCCACGGACGTCCTGTGTGTACTGAACAGACAGCCCACGTGGGCCAAAATCACCCAAACATTCCACGGGAAGGGCCAGCGTGCTGAGTCCAAGGACCAACGTGCTGATATGTGTACTGAAGGACAGCCATGGACGTCATGTGTGTGCTGATGGACACACATGGACACACACGGACAGCCACGGACGTCCTGTGTGTGCTGACGAACACCCACGGACGTCATGTGTGTGCTGACGGACACACACAGACACACACGGACAGCCACGGACGTCCTGTGTATACTGAACAGACAGCCCACGTGGGCAAAAATCACCGAAACAGTCCACGGGGAGGCCAACGTGCTGATATGTGTACTGATGGACAGCCACGGACGTCCTGGGTGTGCTAACGGACACAGACGGACACACACGGACACACACGGACAGCCAGGGACGTCCTGTGTGTGCTGGCGGACACCCACGGACGTCTTGTGTGTACTGAACAGACAGCCCACGTGGGCCAAAATCACCCGAACAGTCCACGGGAAGGGTCCGCGTGCTGAGTCCAAGGACCAACGTGCTGATATGTGTACCGATGGACAGCCACGGATGTCCTGTGTGTACTGAACAGGCAGTCCACGGGGGCCTAAATCACCCGAACAGTCCACGGGAAAGGCCAGCGTGCTGATATGTGTACTGATGGACAGCCACAAACGTCCTGTGTGTGCTGACGGACACACACGGACACACACGGACAGCCACGGACGTCCTGTGTGTGCTGACGGACAGCCACGAACATCCTGTGTGTACTGAACAGACAACCCACGTGGGCCAAAATCACCCGAACAGTCCACGGGAAGGGTCAGCATGCTGATATGTGTACTGATGGACAGCCACAGACGTCATGTGTGTGCTGACGGACACACACTGACACACACGGACAGCCACAAACGTCCTGTGTGTGCTGACGGACAGCCACAGACGTCCTGTGTGTACTGAACAGACAGACCACGTGGACCAAAATCACCCGAACAGTCCACGGGAAGGGTCAGCGTGCTGAGTCCAAGGACAAACCTGCTGATATGTGTATTGATGGACAGCCACAGACGTCCTGTGTGTGCTGACGGACACACAGACAGCCACAGATGTTCTGTGTGTGCTGACGGACACACACAGACGTCCTGTGTGTGCTGACGGACACCCACAGACGTCATGTGTGTACTGAACAGACAGCCCACGTGGGCGAAAATCACCCAAACAGTCCACGAGAGGGGCCAACGTGCTGATATGTGTACTGATGGACAGCTACAGACGTCCTGTGTGTGCAGACGGACAAACACGGACACACACAGACAGCCACGGACGTCCTGTGTGTGCTGACGGACACACACGAACGTCATGTGTGTGCTGACGGACACGCACGGACTTCCTGTGTGTACTGAACAGACAGCCCACGTGGGCCAAAATCACCCGAACAGTCCACGGGAAGGGCCAGTGTGCTGAGTCCAAAGACCAGCGTGCTGATATGTGATAGAACCAAAATAAGGATCACTCTTTCGGTAAGGTTGATATGAACTCAGATCCGAGAGGATTGAGAACTGATGGATCGAGGGGTGACACTAAGGGTTGCGGAATAGCCCAAAGATACTACCAGACTTCGATCGTTGCCGGATGTGACGCACCGGTCCAACAAAAGAAGGATCGAAACTTGGAGATAACCTCACCAAGAAACTAAGAACAAGTTCTACAAAGAACAAAGAGTTTTAACTCAACAAAAGGGGAAAACAATCTGTCTTATTTCGTGGCTCTAAGACCTTATTTATAGGATTACAAGTTGTAGAAATCTAAAGAAGAATGTGCTAAAAACAAGACATAGAAACTAGAAATGAAGACTTTGACTAAAGACCGAAATTAATGATTTTTGTTGAATTCTTTTTCCCATGCACGACCAAGACTTCCTTGCTGACTCCCTCTTGGTATTCTTGATGAGAATGTGCTTGAAATGGACTGAGGAAAGAGCTGGTCGAATTTGGAAAGAAACAATCCCATAATGAAATTTGTTATGAATTTTTCTTTGGACAGAAAAACGCCCATTTCGCCCAGCAACTAAACCAGCTCCATCTTCAGTGTCACTTAGCTCATTCAGCTCCAAACTAGTGTCACTTAGCTCACTCAGCTCATCCAGCTCAGATATGTAAGTGTCACTTTGATTCAGCTCGACCAGCTCGCCCAAATAAGTGTCACTTCGATTCAGCTCGACCAGCTCGCCCAAATAAGTGTCACTTCGTCCAGCTCGTCCAAAGTTAGCTTCTGGCTCGACCATGGTTGCTTCATCCGATAGGGAAACCTTGGTTGGGTCGAGTTGTGCACCATCCTGGCCCGGGTCTACGATCCAGGGCACATCATTCCCTCTCTCTTCAAAAAGATTTGTCCTCAAATCTGAAACATTAAAAGGAAAAGGATTATATGCAAAAGAACCATAATCAGAACGTTGCTCACCTTGAGTTCGGTCCGGTTTGTGAATGGAAGATGGTTCTTCTTGATGACCACAGTTTTGCTCTCCACCTGACCCTTCCTTTGGTTCATGTGCATAGTCATCGAAAATTGGCAAAGGGTCTTCCTTTTCTGGCTCGGTTTCAACTTTCTCCAAAGTCACCAACGGTTTCTGTTTTTGGCACTTGTTGGCATAATGACCGATCCTATGACATTTGAAGCACCTGGTAGAAAGAGCCTTGCTTGTGGTTTTCACAGCCTTGCTTTTATCAGAAGACAACACATTAGTTTTCAAATCAAAATTTGAAAGAGAAGAAGAATTACTTTGTTGTTTTGGTGCAGAAGAAGTGTTGTTGTTTCCCTTCTTTTTGAGTTGCCGGACAACATGAATCGCCTTATGCAACATCTTTTCCAAGCTGGCATAAGTCTGAAGCTCGTTCTGATCAGGCACATCACAGTTGCTTCTCTTGGCTTTGGTGAAGGGACGATCACCACTTCTGACCCACTTCTTATCATCGCACCTGTTTTGTCTCTTCTTTTGTTTCTGCACAAAGTCAAACCCATTAGAAGCAAACTGTTTCTTATCAAAAATCAATTGCTCCTTTTCAAAAACAGTTTTAAAAGGAAAGTAGACGTCTTGTTGTGGTTTTGATTTCTTGAGAAGTCCAAACATCCTGAAAACACTTAACAAAGTTAGCAAAAAATCCTCACACTCTCAAGTGTTTAGCTCACGATTTTTAGATGGTCACTCAGAGTTCTTTCACTGGTTCAAAGGATGATAGACAGTAAAACATCAGCAGTCAAAACCCAAAACAAACTTTGTGGGAAAAGAAAAGAGAAAGAACAATGAAGAGATTTTTGTGTGGATCCGCCTTAACTGTCCTAAGGCTGGGTTTCTCTTCAGCCAGCAGGGTTTCTCTTCCACCACTCCCCCTGGATTTCTCTTCAGAAGTGATTCAAGCCAAAATTTTTACTTTTTTTTTTCTTTTTTTTATCGATTTTTTTTTCTCTTTTTTTTTTTTAATAACTGGCGATCACAAGGGAGTAAAGGAACAGCCCGGATCCAAAAAGGAATAAGAAAAGAAAAATGATGAAGATATGAGAAGATGATAAGAAGAATGAAAACAAACCAGCCAAAGTAGCTCTGATACCACTTGATAGAACCAAAATAAGGATCACTCTTTCGGTAAGGTTGATATGAACTCAGATCCGAGAGGATTGAGAACTGATGGATCGAGGGGTGACACTAAGGGTTGCGGAATAGCCCAAAGATACTACCAGACTTCGATCGTTGCCGGATGTGACGCACCGGTCCAACAAAAGAAGGATCGAAACTTGGAGATAACCTCACCAAGAAACTAAGAACAAGTTCTACAAAGAACAAAGAGTTTTAACTCAACAAAAGGGGAAAACAATCTGTCTTATTTCGTGGCTCTAAGACCTTATTTATAGGATTACAAGTTGTAGAAATCCAAAGAAGAATGTGCTAAAAACAAGACATAGAAACTAGAAATGAAGACTTTGACTAAAGACCGAAATTAATGATTTTTGTTGAATTCTTTTTCGCATGCACGACCAAGACTTCCTTGCTGACTCCCTCTTGGTATTCTTGATGAGAATGTGCTTGAAATGGACTGAGGAAAGAGCTGGTCGAATTTGGAAAGAAACAATCCCATAATGAACTTTTTATGAACTTTTCTTTGGGCTGAAAAGGCCCATTTCGCCCAGCAGCTGAACCAGCTCCATCTTCAGTGTTAATTGGCTCATTCAGTTCCAAGCTAGTGTCATTTAGCTCACTCAGCTCATCCAGCTCCAAAGTAGTGTCACTTAGCTCACTCAGCTCATCTAGCTCGCCCAAGTAAGTGTCACCTCGTCCAGCTCGTCCAAAGTGGATTCTAGCTCGACCATATGTCTTCAAATGTGAAGTTGGACGGGAAAGACAAGCCCTAGTATGGTCAGATCGGTCATCTGGCCATGGTTCCAGCCAAAGCTCCTTTCCGGACGTATGCGGGACAGTCCAGTACACTGCACGGTCAGTCTGTCCGGTACGGTGAAAAACATGAACCTCGGTTGAAATGTTCAGAACGTTCTGATCTCCAGGCTGGTTCGGCTCCATGTACTGATCCGTGGACCTGGATCGTAGATAACATGATGTTTTACACCAAATTCGACCAGGCCTTTGCTGATGGTCTCCTGCCCATTTGCATCAAGAAATATCAACAAAAGGAGTCAAAGTCGTGATCATCCAAGAGCCATTCAACAACACACTTATTTCTAGTCAAAAGTCTTAGTCTTTGTTTATGTTTTCTAAGTTTCTAGTTTTCTACAAAACTCTTAAGTCTTTCTTTGACTCATTGTACTATAAATATGTAAACTCTGCCATGAATAAAATCAGTCTATGTTTTTGAGTTTATTTCGTTTCTTCTCTGAGTGAGAGAGAGAGTTCTTTAGCTAGTTCATCGGTTTGAACCGGCTTGTTGATTTGGTGGTCAGCCAATCATCTTTGTGTGTCGTTTGGTGGTTATCCAACACACTACATTTGTTCTTAGGTGGTTAGCCTTAGATCGTAGGTATATCAAGAGTCATTCCGCATCTCTTGACGATCCTTTCAATCCATCTCAGTTCCAGAAGCGCCGTTTGCCTTCTCGGATCATATCCAACACCCAGCTAAAGTGATCCTTCCCGATTTTGGTTCTATCAATATGTGTACTGATGGACATCCACGGATGTCCTGTGTGTGCTGACGGACACACACAGACACACACGGACAGCCACAGACGTCCTGTGTGTGCTGACGGACAGCCACGGACAGCCACGGACGTCCTATGTGTGCTGGCGGACACCCACGGACGTCCTGTGTGTACTGGCGGACACCCACGGACGTCCTGTGTGTACTGAACAGACAGCCCACATGGGCCAAAATCACCCAAACATTCCACGGGAAGGGCCAGCGTGCTGAGTCCAAGGACCAACGTACTGATATGTGTACTGATGGACTGCAACAAACGTCCTGTGTGTGCTGACGGGCACACACGGACAGCAACGGACGTCCTGTGTGTTCTGACGGACACACACGGACGTCCTGTGTGTGCTGACGGACACCCACGGACGTCATGTGTGTGCTGACGGACACACACAGACACACATGGACAGCCACGGACGTCCTGTGTGTGCTGACGGACAGCCACAGACAGCCACGGACGTCCTGTGTGTGCTGGCGGACACCCACGGACGTCCTGTGTATACTGAACAGACAGCCCACATGGGTAAAAATCACCGAAACAGTCCACGGGAAGGGCCAGCGTGCTGAGTCCAAGGACCAACGTGCTGATATGTGTACTGATGGACAGCCACGGACGTCCTGGGTGTGCTGACGGACACAGACGGACACACACGGACACACACGGACAGTCAGGGATGTCCTGTGTGTGCTGGCAGACACCCACAGACGTCCTGTGTGTACTGAACAGACAGCCCACGTGGGCCAAAATCACCCGAACAGTCCGCAGGAAGGGTCAGCGTGCTGAGCGCAAGGACCAACGTGCTGATATGTGTACTGATGGACAGCCACAGACGTCGTGTGTGCTGACGGACACACACAGACAGCCACGAACGTCCTGTGTGTGCTGACGGACACGTTCGGACGTCCTATGTGTGCTGACGGACACTTGTGTGTACTGAACAGACAGCCCACGTGGGCCAAAATCACCCGAACAGTCCACGGGAAGGGCCAGCGTGCTGAGTCCAAGGACCAGCGTGCTGATATATGTACTGATGGACAGCCACGGACGTCCTGTGTGTGCAGACGGACACACACGAACAGACACTGTAATAACCCTCACGTGCAGATAGAATTTTGGTTGAGAAAATTCTTTAAGATCAGTTTGAAGATTGATCGATAAGAATTGAAGTAAAAATCGATCCGATAAATTAATGCCTCGATGGGACTGTCTTGTTGATGTCTCTTGAGGTGCTGTTAATGTTGATGTCTCTTGAGGTGCTGTTAAGGCCAGGTAAGGCACGCCCCTTGAAGACTATATATTGTGATATAGACCATGAATTTGTAGTGACACTGAATCAAGGCCTTGGCCGGTTCAGAGAAACTCTCCATGGCCTTGGTTGGGCTGGTATGTCCGGATTTGATAGTTCCTGAAGGAATTGTTGAGATCTGGTTATGTATTCTTCTTAGTGGAGAATTATCAGGAATTATCATGGTTTTTAACTGAATTTATCGAATTGATTTAGAGATGGTCAGTTTGGCCGGTTTGGCTGTTCTTGACCGAGATCCATGGGATCGAGGCCGGTTCTGAGAATTCTGATTAGACCATTCTCTTAGTTGGGAATTATCATGAATTGTCATGAATTTTAATTAGTTATTGGGAATTTATTTGAGTAGGTCAGATTTGGGCCAGAGATGTGTCCTAAGGATCTGAACCATGGTTATGTAGATATGTTGCTAGGTTATCGGTTTGTATATGTATTGATCTAAATCATCCCTATGGGATGATAATTGGATGATAGCCTTTGGATAGTGATCCATAGTGGATCATGGATTGATGTGGGTTTGATCATGGTGTGAACCATTGATCTGACTCATTGAGGAGACACATGGGGTCCTGGTATCAGAGGAACCATGTGGAGTGCAAGGCCCAATTCGTTTGGAACCAACAGCAAGCAAGGAGATGAGTAAGGCTAGTACTTGTGGTCATGGGCCACAAGTATGGAGCTGGTGTGTTTATACAAGGAAGGCCGTGTGTGATCTGATCATGGGTAAGGATGGACGACCTGATCCATAGGTGATGGATCAAGGTGTCTGATCTGATTGATCATAGGGTGCACCGGTTGTAAGAGCAAGACTGATCAGGTTCATTGGGACATGGGTTCAAGGCCGGTCAGGTATGTGTCAAGACTCATCAGTTCTGAGTCATGTGGGGTGGTTGGTTGATTGACTTATGGTCTGATGAGCATTGTTAGTCCATGAGAGGGACTTGGGATTATATCCTACAAGGTGTAAGGATATGGGATGATGCATGGGCCGTTAAGGTCAGATGCATGACATTTATCATTGAAGACTTCCCGAACGTTACTTGGTCAGTGGGGATGGTTGGCTGAATGACTAAGTACCCAAGGGAAGAGTTTATGCAGGTATAAGCGAGTTGGACGAGTGGACAGGGAGCTGGGCAAAGCTACCTCGTAGCTCGATCAGCTGGGACGGAGTAGCGAACCTCAAGTGAAGTGGTTCAGCTCATCTAGCTGGATGAGCTAGCTAAACAGCTAAGTCAGCTGAGACAATGAGCTATCAAACCCCATGGATGTGGCAAAGGTATGATCTATTAATGTTGCATAGATCTAGATGGAATGGTTAGGTGAATGGAACCTCGGATTTTGTATGACTTGGTTTGGGTTCAGGATCGACCTTGGAGCTAGCTGGTAGTTGAGTGTACTAACCATTAGCTGAGGTGATTCGACCAGACAAGTATTAGATTGGTTATAGACCAATGGATGATGATATTATTCCGCTGCGTATGTGTTGTATTGATCTAAGCTAGGAAATACTATGGTAGTCTTGAGCTAAGATCTGAGTTAGCCCTCGCCTATGGGCGATGTTTTAAATAAAGGGCGAAAATTTTGAGAGGTTCGGTCAGGGTATCGACCGAGCGACGTGAGGCATTGACCGCGGCCTAGTCGGCCGGGATCGGGTCTTACAAGTTGGTATAAGAGCATGCTTGATCTTGTTAAGGACAGTGCTCAAAGATGTTAAGTTCCAAACCGAAATTATTTCTGAAAACTGAGAGGACTTGGAACCTTAGCTGTGGTGAGCCAAGTGGGAGTTGAGGTAAGATTGGGTTTCATGCTTGTGAACGGGGAAGTTCCAAGATGAGCCGGCTTAGCCAAGATGCACTCTCCAAGGGCAAGACCCTGAAACAGAAAGGTTAGTTTTCTAGTTATTTGGAAGTAATAGACAGATTGGATGATGGACGCAATGCAAGATCTTTGTATGGACGACCTGGACAAGGGAAGTAACATGGACCAGAGAGTGGCTTAGGTTGAAAGAAACGTGCATCACTCTCTTGGAGGTAAATGTTATCCCTTGGTGGCCGTTCAAAACAAGTGAGCATATGCAATGTTCATGTTAGTCTAAGGGAGACGCTACATGGCTAGTACATGAGTGGGCTTGTGATCAGATGGATCAGCTTGGACTCAGTGTATGTCAAGGTAGGATTCCTTATGATTGAGTGAATGGAATGGATCAATTCCAAGAGGAATTAGAAACACGATGTTAAGTATCTTAGTATGATGAGGATTGAAGTATACTATAAACACTTTTGTGAATGGTATGGGACGTTCACAGATGTGTGATGCTTTGGAGAATGGTATGGGACATTTTCCAAATGTGTGATCAAACCAAGATCCTACTCATCTAAGTACTTAATGATCGGTGGTGTGGAAACACATTATTTGATACTGGAGCTACACATAGTGTTGTGAGTCCAGGAATGGTTGGAAAAGGTTTGTTCCAGTATGGAACATGGGATGGTCCTAAACGAGTGAGTGCGGCTGGAGGGCAAGTTATGAACTCACTCGGTCTGGTTAAGGACATCCCTGTGGTGATCTTGGATAGGCCGATGCCTATAGATCTGAATGTTATCCCCCTCAAGCATCATGAAGTGATCTTTGGCATGGACTGGTTGGGAAAGTATCGGGCAACTCTAGATTGTCACCGGGGAAGGGTGCAACTTGAGAACGAGTTTGGACCCCCGATTAAGTACCAAGGAATCAAGCCAACCTCTTGTAGTTTGGTGGTTTCAGCAGTCCAAGTAGAACAGATGCTTGGAAATGGTTGTGAGGCCTTTTTGGCTACCATTTACACTGATGAGGTTGTAGGGGGCTGTGACCCAGAGGGTATACCGTTGGTTCAGGAATTTCAGGATGTGTTTGGGGCACTACAGGGCATTCCCCCTGATAGGGCTCACCCATTCATCATTGAATTGGAACCTGGAACGGCCCCATTATCTAAAAGTCCAGTAAGGGACAAGGATCACATGACGACCTATTCGGAGATGGGCCTATGGTCGGATTGAAAATGGTTGAGTCCCTGAGTGGACCGGGACCGGAATGTGATCGAGTCCATGAAAGGACCAGGATCAGATTATGACAAAGTCCAGTAATGGACAGAGTCAAGATGAGGCGGTTTAGTCTAGTATGGACTAAGGTCGCAACATGGCCAAGCTGGGAGAGGTTGTGGCCGGTTAAGGAATGATCCAGTAATTGGTTGCTGGAATCATAAACCTTAATTTCCAGGAAGGACTTAAGGGAACAGAACAATCAGTTAGGACTCATGGTAGAGTGAGCAGCCAAAACATTGGAACATCTTCGCTAGGACTTGGCTGGTGCATCGAGTGGCTTGGAGATTGGTTGAATCTACTAAGACTTGAGTACTCAGTATGTTCCTAGGAAAGTAAGTATTAAATCTGTTACCTTATACTTGGTCTTATTAGATCATCTGCCTTCCTTTCTCATGGACGACCATGCTTCTCCAAAGCATGCCTCCATCAAGTCTTATCACATATCTCCAGTATTGGTAAGATCCAATCAATGGTCGTACCAAACTGCCCATCCATGGAACTCCCATGGAACCAGTTCCTGCACTGCATCCACCTTCAAGGCTGCTTTGCCTTTGAAAGTGAATTACGGCCATCCCTCTTCTTCCCTGACTATTTGCATGTCTTCTATGGATGTAGAGGAAGCCCAGGGCGTGGCAAATGATAATCAAAACTCACCAGAGGGTCGTTCTCAACTACTCTCTTGATTGCCCCCAAATCTGCCCCCTTGCTGCCTCTGAATCCATCTCTGTCTTGGATTATTGAATCCGACCATCTCTCTGTTTTTATCTACTTTTATTTTGTGTTTCAGGGAGAAAAATGGAGCCCTGGCGTGCCTGAAAAGGCACGGACTTGCCTGCCATTTATAGAGGAAGGGGCAGTTACCTTTCCAAAGGTTGCACCCTTTCTCTATCATTTCTGGCCATTGATTTAATCAATGGTCCAGATCATACCCATTCGTCTCAGCCAGTTTCCAGACGCCCTGGGCTTTCCAATCCACTCCTGGACAAGTCCAAACAAGGCCCAGACTGATTGCCCACGCCCATGACCCAACCACAAGAGCCCTCCAGCCCATTGGTACACATGGGTCATCCACATGGCCGGTCACTGTCCAGTCCCGAATCAACTGCCCAAGACTCGAACACTCAGTCCAGCTGAGTTGAGCTTATCCCCAGCTGACCCAGCTGAGTGAGCTAGTCCATCCAGCTCAGGGAGCTGACACACTCTAGTTGAGCTCCAAGTGAGCTCCATCCAGCTGGTTGAGCTTCTTGCTCGTATCACCCAGCTGCGATACACGTTGTATAGCTCCTTTATACTTGTCTCCTTCTTGGATTAGCTATGCCTTAGCTTCCTGATGCCCTTAATCTTACCTTCAGGCCATGATATACTTGTCTTTAGGTCATATGACCTGACTGGTGCGTTTCCTCGCACCGCAGTCCGTCCGGACGATCCTATCCAGGATCGGGGACATGACAATAACCCTCACGAGCAGATAGAATTTTGGTCAAAAAAGTTCTTTAAGATCAGTTTGAAGATTGATCGATCAGAATTTAAATAAAAATCGATCCAATAAATTAATGCCTCGACGGGACTGTCTTGTGGTCTAAAGACCTTCTCTTGATAGTTTGGTCGAGTCTTATATATATTTTGGTCGAATTTTTATTAAGCTGAACGAGATTTTCCAATAGCCTAGGACAAGGAATATTTGGTCGAAATATTATTCAGATTTATCCACCAGCTTCCTTAATAATCTTGACCCATCTAATGCCATAACCTCCTAAGCCAGCATGCTTGTTTACTTATCAAGTCACATATCATGCACCTTCCTGTTTGCTTTCTTATGTAGTAATGGGCACATGCAAGTCACAAGCTGCTTGTTGTGCTTGCTAATTAATTCAGTCACGTAATTATCACAGCTGCTTGCAGCTTTCTTAATGTGAAGGAAAGGAGAGCTTCTTGGCTGCTTAGAGTGATGAAGCTGGTCACCAACTGTCCCTGCACAACTTAGCTTTGTCCTGAGTGAAACCCTCAGGTGAAGTAAGGTCAGAACTTATTTTAACCCTTTCTCCACCTGCTTGGTCGTCCATAACAACAAGAAATCAGAGGAAATATTCAGAGAAAATCAGTGAGAAAGATTGAAAGAACAATCTGAGAAAAATCATAGAAAATTCAGAAAAATCCTTGGATGATTTTTCTTCATCACCTTAGTTCAGTCTGATGATGTGTGGAAGATAAAAAGGTGAGATATTCAGAATAAAACCTAGGTCTTGTTCTGTTTCTGATCTGAACTGAAGCTTGATGTCTCTTTGAAAACAGTCCAGCTGTGAGCTAAGCTTGAAGAAGAGAATCATCTGAGTTCATCTGGCCACCAGTTGTTGTTGTAAGCTTCAGTCTCTTGTCTCAGTCATCTCTTGATCAACATCAGATGTTTTTTAGTTAAGCTGTTGTCATTGATCAATTTTCTAAGCATTTCTTCGGTTCAGATTTAATTATTTCGGATTAATAAATAAATCAGTTTGCTAGAATAGAATTATCTCATCTATTATGAACTGATGGGATTTAATCTGAACTGAACTGGTCATGGTATGGATTACACCTGAGCTGAACTGATTAACCTTGTTGTAAACCGAGCCGGTAAGAACTTCTTTAAATATCTTCTTCAGAACTGAACTGTTGGATTGAAGATCATGTTATGAACTCCTCTGTTTCAGGTCAGTGGTCGAGTAAAGTTGAAGGATAAGACTGGTGCATCAAGTAGAACCGTTTTCTGTCTAGGTAAGAACTTGATCATGGACTGATCATTTTCTTAGAACCACCTAGCACAAGTATAAGGTAATGAACTGAACCGAGTGACTAAACCTAGTACTTGTGTTCTGTTTTGATCAGTTGGTTGTGGAGTTTTGCTAGATCGGTCCAGTCAGTCCTTGTAGCCGCTCAGTCACTTGGTTTGAATTCAGATATCCAGGAGAGTGGTCGGATCAGTCAGATTATTGTGATCGTTCTGAATCTCAAGTGTATCGGAAGTGGAGTGTGATTAGCTTGAGCTCGTGTCTAGTCTACCTTAGCCAATCTCAAGGACTAGAAGGTGAGTCTAGATAGGTGATTAAAGAGTTATGAATTAGTGTTGCATGATTGAAAATGTAGATGATTGATAGGCTTTGTCTCTTGATCAAATATTGAATTGGTGAGGTGTTTACTTAGTGTAAACACTTAATAAATATTTATGAATGTTCGTAGAGGTTTATTCCGAACCTTAGTACTTGATCTCAAGTACTGATATATTATATTATTAAATATATGATTATAAATCATGTGAAGTCTTATTGTATACTCACTCTCCCGAAAGTTCCCGCATTACCGTGAATTGTTCCTGCGATACGGAACAAGATCACGAAGACACGATGATGGGGTCGCACCCTGGAGGCCGTGTAAGTGCATGCAGCATTAGATGTTCGATCTTGGAATATCTAATGGAGATAATGGTTATATTTATTTCCCCGCTAAGCTCGGTTAGCCTGGTGGTTTTCCGGGATTAGTATATATATATATAATAAGTATGAGTGAATGGCGGGTGTCGTGGAGATGATGTTTAAGATAAGATTCACATTGATGGATTGATAGGCCTTATATATGTATTTTTATTAGTTATGGAATATATTTCCACTGCATACAAATGGAGTTGATTGCTTGAGATATTATTAATATATGTTGGGGTGCGGGACTAGGCTCACTGAGTAAACTAGTTACTCATGACTCATTTGTGATGCAGGTAACCAATTGGTGGGAGACCTAACTCTAGGACGGGAAGGAACATCATTAGCCAGCGGTAGTTTTATTATCCTTGCAAAGGCGTTTTGATATTTCTTATTTATAAGATTTATTGACCGAAAACCTCGAAGTTAATTTATAACAAATTTTGTAAGATGCTTTTGAATGATATATAAAGAGTGTTTTTAAAGTACGGGTTCCATATGATATTAGTCCTTATCCGGACGAACAAACTATCGGGTATTGCTTTTTCGGGTTGAAAAGCCTAGAGTGATATCTAATAGGAGCGTTGGTGTTCTTTGGTTGTTGGTCTAAGGCGATCAGAAGTATTCTGAGAACCTCGGATAAACCATCGAGGAACATCAACCGTGTCATTTCCGGTCACCTACGATCGGGGGTGTCACAGCCACGGACGTCTTGTGTGTGCTGGCGGACACCCACAGATGTCCTGTGTATACTGAACAGACATCCCACGTGGGCAAAAATCACCGAAACAGTCCACGGGAAGGGCCAGCATGCTGAGTCTAAGGACCAACGTGCTGATATGAGTACTGATGGACAGCCACAGACGTCCTGGGTGTGCTGACGGAAACAGACGGACACACACGGACAGCCAGGGACGCCATGTGTGTGCTGGCGGAAACCCACAGACGTCCTGTGTGTACTGAACAGACAGCCCACGTGGGCCAAAATCACCCCAACAGTCCACGGGAAGGGTCAGCGTGCTGAGCGCAAGGACCAACGTGCTGATATGTGTACTGATGGACAGCCACAGACGTCCTGTGTGTGCTGACGGACACACACGAACACACACAGACAGCCACGAACGTCATGTGTGTGCTGACGGACACACACGGACGTCCTGTGGGTTGTAACGGACACTTGTGTGTACTGAACAGACAGCCCACGTGGGCCAAAATCACATGAACAGTCCACGGGAAGGGCCAGCGTGCTGAGTCCAAGGACCAGCGTGCTGATATTTGTACTGATGGACAGCTACAGACGTCATGTGTGTGCAGACGAATACACACAGACACACACGGACAGCCACAGACGTCCTGTGTGTGCTGGCGGACACCCACAGACGTCCTGTGTGTACTGAACAGACAGCCCACGTGGGCCAAAATCATCCGAACAGTCCACGGGAAGGGCCAGCGTGCTGATATGTGTAATGATGGACAGCCACGGATGTCATGTGTTTACTTAACAGACATCCCACGTAGGCCAAAATCACCTAAACAGTCAACAGGAAGGGCCAGCGTGCTGATATGTGTACTGATGGACAGCCACGAACGTCTTGTGTGTGCTGACAAACACACACGGACACACACGGACAGCCACGGACGTCCTATGTGTGCTGACGGACAGCCACATACGTCCTGTGTGTACTGAACAGACAGCCCACGTGGGCCAAAATCACCCGAACAGTCCACGGGAAGGATCAGCGTGCTGAGTGCAAGGACCAACCTGCTGATATGTGTACTGATGGACAGCCACGGACGTCCAGTATGCGCTGACGGACACACACGGACACACACATACTGCCACGGATGTCCTGTGTGTGTTGACGGACACCCACGGACGTCCTGTGTGCAATGAACAGACAGCCCACGTGGGCCAAAATCACCCGAACAGTCCACGAGAAAGGGCCAGCGTGCTGAGTCCAAGGACCAGAGTGCTGATATGTGTACTGATGGACAGCTACAGACATCCTGTGTGTGGAGACGGACACACAAGGACACAAACGGACAGCCACAGACGTCCTGTGTGTGCTGGCGGACACCCACGGACGTCCTGTGTGTACTGAACAGACAGCCCATGTGGGCCAAAATCACCCGAACAGTCCATGGGAAGGGCCAGCGTGCTGAGTCCAAGGAACAGAGTGCTGATATGTGTACTGATGGACAGCCACGGACGTCATGTGTGTGCTGACGGACACACACGGACACACACAGACAGCCACGGACGTCATGTTTGTGCTAATGGACACACACGGACATCATGTGTGTGCTGACGGACACCCACGGATGTCCTGTGTGTACTGAACATACAGCCCACGTGGGCCAAAACTACCCAAACAGTCCATGGGAAGGGCCAGCGTGCTGAGTCGAAGGAACAGCGTGCTGATATGTGTACTGATGGACAGCCACGGACGTCATGTGTGTGCTGACGGACACACACGGACAGCCATAGACGTCCTGTGTGTGCTGACGGACCGCCACGAATAGCCACGGACGTCATGTGTGTGCTGGCAGACACCCACAGACGTCATATGTGTACTGAACAGACAGCCCACGTGGGCCAAAATCACCCAAACATTCCACGGGAAGGGCTAGCGTGCTGAGTCCAAGGACCAACGTGCTGATATGTGTACTGATGGACAGACACGGACGTTCTGTGTGTGCTGACGGACACACACAGACAGCCACGGACGTGCTGTGTGTTCTGACGGACACACACGGACGTCCTGTGTGTGCTGACGGACACCCACGGATGTCATGTGTGTGCTGACGGACACACACGGACAGCCACGGACGTCCTGGGTGTGCTGACAGACAGCCACAGACAGGCACGGATGTCATGTGTGTGCTGGCGGACACCCACAGACGTCCTGTGTATACTGAACAGATAGCCCACGTGGGCAAAAATCTCCGAAACAGTCCACGGGAAGGGCCAGCGTGCTGAGTCCAAGGACTAACGTGCTGATATGTGTACTGATGGACAGCCACGGACGTCATGGGTGTGCTGACGGACACACACGGACGTCCTGTGGGTTGTAACGGACCCTTGTGTGTACTGAACAGACAGCCCACGTGGGCCAAAATCACATGAACAGTCCACGGGAAGGGCCAGCGTGCTGAGTCCAAGGACCAGCGTGCTGATATTTGTACTGATGGACAGCTACGGACGTCCTGTGTGTGCAGACGAATACACACAGACACACACGGACAGCCACAGACGTCCTGTGTGTGCTGGCGGACACCCACAGATGTCCTGTGTGTACTGAACAGACAGCCCACGTGGGCCAAAATCACCCGAACAGTCCACGGGAAGGGCCAGCGTGCTGATATGTGTAATGATGGACAGCCACGGATGTCATGTGTTTACTTAACAGACATCCCACGTAGGCCAAAATCACCTAAACAGTCAACAGGAAGGGCCAGCGTGCTGATATGTGTACTGATGGACAGCCACGAACATCTTGTGTGTGCTGACAAACACACACGGACACACACGGCCAGCCACGGACGTCCTATGTGTGCTGACGGACAGCCACAGACGTCCTGTGTGTACTGAACAGACAGCCCACGTGGGCCAAAATCACCCGAACAGTCCACGGGAAGGATCAGCGTGCTGAGTGCAAGGACCAACCTGCTGATATGTGTACTGATGGACAGCCACGGACGTCCAGTATGCGCTGACGGACACACACGGACACACACATACTGCCACGGATGTCCTGTGTGTGCTGACGGACACCCACGGACGTCCTGTGTGCAATGAACAGACAGCCCACGTGGGCCAAAATCACCCGAACAGTCCACGGGAAGGGCCAGCGTGCTGAGTCCAAGGACCAGAGTGCTGATATGTGTACTGATGGACAGCTACAGACATCCTGTGTGTGGAGACGGACACACAATGACACAAACGGACAGCCACAGACGTCCTATGTGTGCTGGCGGACACCCACGGACGTCCTGTGTGTACTGAACAGACAGCCCATGTGGGCCAAAATCACCCGAACAGTCCATGGGAAGGGCCAGCGTGCTGAGTCCAAGGAACAGAGTGCTGATATGTGTACTGATGGACAGCCACGGACGTCATATGTGTGCTGACGGACACACACGGACACACACAGACAGCCACGGACGTCCTGTTTGTGCTAATGGACACACACGGACATCATGTGTGTGCTGACGGACACCCACGGATGTCCTGTGTGTACTGAACAGACAGCCCACGTGGGCCAAAACCACCCAAACAGTCCATGGGAAGGGCCAGCGTGCTGAGTCGAAGGAACAGCGTGCTGATATGTGTACTGATGGACAGCCACGGACGTCATGTGTGTGCTGACGGACACACACGGACAGCCATAGACGTCCTGTGTGTGCTGACGGACCGCCACGAATAGCCACGGACGTCATGTGTGTGCTGGCAGGCACCCACAGACGTCATATGTGTACTGAACAGACAGCCCACGTGGGCCAAAATCACCCAAACATTCCACGGGAAGGGCTAGCGTGCTGAGTCCAAGGACCAACGTGCTGATATGTGTACTGATGGACAGACACGGACGTTCTGTGTGTGCTGACGGACACACACAGACAGCCACAGACGTGCTGTGTGTTCTGACGGACACACACGGACGTCCTGTGTGTGCTGACGGACACCCACGGATGTCATGTGTGTGCTGACGGACACACACGGACAGCCACGGACGTCCTGGGGGTGCTGACAGACAGCCACAGACAGCCACGGATGTCATGTGTGTGCTGGCGGACACCCACAGACGTCCTGTGTATACTGAACAGATAGCCCACGTGGGCAAAAATCTCCGAAACAGTCCACGGGAAGGGCCAGCGTGCTGAGTCCAAGGACTAACGTGCTGATATGTGTACTGATGGACAGCCACGGACGTCATGGGTGTGCTGACGGACACAGACGGACACACACGGACACACACATACAGCCAGGGACGTTTTGTGTGTGCTGGCGGACACCCACAAACGTCCTGTGTGTACTGAACAGACAGCCCACGTGGGCTAAAATCACCCGAACAGTCCACGGGAAGGGTCAGCGTGCTGAGCCCAAGGACCAACGTCCTGATATGTGTACTGATGGAAAGCCACGGACGTCCTGTGTGTGCTGATGGACACACACAGACAGCCACGAACGTCCTTTGTGTGCTGACGGACAAGCACAGACGTCCTATGTGTGCTGACGGACACTTGTGTGTACTGAACATACAGCCCACGTGGGCCAAAATCAATCTTAACCCACCAACCTTTGCTGGGAAGGTCAACCCGGACGCCTACTGTAAGACCCCGTCAAAAAAAAAAAAAAGGGGTTCGGAGTCATCAAAATTTGACTACAGTTTAATGATATGGTGCAATGTGATTAAATGTAAGTCAATAGCTTAATTGGATAATTAAGCCAGTTTTCAAAGAATAGTGACCAATGAGTATGGAGTTTTGATCACCAAATTTGGGTTAATTAATCATGCTTAAAAGAAAAGAAGAGAAAGAAATATTTTATATTTCTTATGGTTTTGAGGCATTTACCGTGTCTTAAAGGAAGGAGGAGTTAGTCATATACAGCTTTTCTTTGTCATCACACGTGGACATCTTGGAGAGGAGGCAAATGAAAGTGATGACTACGTGGGAAAATAATATGACAAGGAGATGACTAATTAAACTTGGGAATGAGGTGTTAGAAGAAGACAAATTGAAGAGAGTATGGGTTCACGTGGAAAAAGAAGAGAAGGACAAGGTCAAGGTGACTTAGCCATCAAAGAGAGAAGGTGGGGCAGCTGTCACAACTCTATTCAGACTGGTTTTACTATAAAAGGAAGGTGGACCTTTGCCATTTTCACCCAACATCAATGTGACCAAGAGAGAGAAGGAAGCAAAGAAGAGGAGAGAAGAGAAATAAAAGAAAAAGAAGAAAAGAAATAGAAAAAAAAATAATATAATTTAAGGAGCTGCTTAGAGAGGCAAGACGTGTTACAAGATTGCGGGATTAACGGTACAAAATCAAGACGAAGATTTGGAGGGAATAAAAAAGGTTTGGTCAGCTTCCAGAATCAGAAAGTCAAGCCACATCGGTTAATCACTGTGAGTCACGGTTAATTATTTGTTAACAAAATTTTAATGCAGGTTCCTGACATCGGAGACGGCTTCCGAGCTAGGATAGCCGGACCGGTCTAGGTGTCAGTTTGTGGATCCGAGGCTTGAGACGATGTCTGGGCTAAGTGGATAGAAAGACTACTCTAAGCACCCGGATTATTGTGATATGTTGTTATAGTGTGTACCTCGTGTTGGTACTGTTGTGTGAGAACCTCGTGGTGGTTCTAGTATTAGGTTGCAGGTCGTTGCTTCCTCAAATGGTACCACTAAGCCGGTCGTGGTCCGGAAAATGGTGGGCTCGGTTTAACTTGGCTTGATCACCAAGGCCGAGTGTCACACGTGGATGTGACAGCCCCCGGCGAGTCCGATAGAGGACCGGGGCACGGCGATTCCGATTGAGGACCGTGACCAGGCGATTCCCGAGCGCCTACGCCTGTGTGGTGTAATAGTGAAGGGAGTGCTGGTGTCCCTTATGTGGAGGAAGAATGATTCTGTTGGGCCCTAGGAGTATATATATGGTTGATTGATGCGACACTCATAAGAGTGTTTTGATTTATTATGGTTTATTAGTTTATTGCTTAAATCGGTCATGCTTTATTATCTTGATTATTGATTGTTGAACTACCCGTCTTGCTTGTGTTTGGGGATTGGGTTTAGAATGACAGGTAGTTGTATATGCTCGATAGGGAACCCTTGCTCACTGAGTGAAACTAGTTCACTCACTCCTCACATACTTTTGCAGGTGACCAATAGAAAGGACCGTAGTACTCGCGGAACTGTAGGAGCTGGTGTAGATTGAACATCTTTTGCTAAAGACTCGTTTTCAAGATATATGAATGTATGTTTTACTTTCGACTGCGTCCATGGACCCTATGTATAATATTTTGGGCTTGCGAACTTTATGTTTTATATAAATGGAATAAAGTATGTTTTAAATTCGTGACGTGTTGAATCTGATATTAGGTTAGTCCAACCTAACATAACTCTATGACTCGGTACGGGTTGCAAAGCCTCAGGCCGAAGATTAGAGAAAACGAGTTTTGAATGGATATTCTGGGTTACAGAATTATGTTTTGCGACTTGGAAAGTCTATTCTCAACCCGTCGTGACACTTCTGGACTTGGCAGAGGAAGGTCGTTCGGGCATGTACTTGTTTGATTGTTGCCCGGCTGACTGACCGATGTCTAAAACAGTTCGGGGGTGTTACAGAGGTGGTATCAGAGCATGGTTTAGATCATGCGGTCAATTACGTACTTTTCGTGTTTTATCGAGTCAAATGTGTCGCAAAAGATGTATTAGCACACAACAACCAGGAGTTCAGCGAAGATAACATAGTGGGAAACGACAATCTGTTTGGACACGACCAGTCGAGGCCACAAGAAGAACACTTTCCACCGAACCGTAGTGTAAGGGAAAGACCAGAAACAGATGATAGTGAGTCAAGTGTCCAAAGACCAAGTCCAATAAGACGGAACAACCCGATTGAACAAGAAGTTCATGATCAACCACAACAAGGAATAGGAATGGAGCACACTCTAAAGATGCTTCATGACGTGATCGCGAGGTCTCTGCAACAACCTCAGGTGCAACCTCAGCCACTCGTACCACCACAACCTACAGTGGCTACACCGATGTTACCATTGATAACTGCCATGAAGAACATGAAGACACCTTATTTTGAAGGAGGGACAGACCCATTTGAAGCTGACCAGTGGCTTCGAACTATGGAGAAAAACTTTGAAACCCTGACGTGTTTTGAAGAGTCTAAGAAAAAGATGGTAGTGTATTACTTAGAAAAAGACGCGGCAGAATGGTGGGAAAGTAGGGATCGCCAAGCAGGACATCTTGTCACCACTTGGGCGGCATTCAAAAAGGAATTTGAACGCAAGTATTTCACCCCGGAGTCCAAGCGAAGGCTTCAACATCAGTTTGCTAACCTAGTACAAGGAAACAAGACAGTTAGAGAATATGAATCGGAGTTCATGCGACTGTGACGACACGTGCTGCGAGGACAAGATGATGAAGAAACCATGATATCCCACTTTATGTTTGGTTTAAAACCAGAGTTGGAAAATAGACTGGCTGTCGGGAACTACGAGAGTCTCACCGAGCTAGTGGAAAAGGCTGTGAATGTGGAGATCGGATTAGAAGCTGAGAAGGCGGCAAGTAAAAAGTCCAAGCAGCATCAAGAAGGAAAGTAAGTGGAAATCAAAGATCATTTAAGGGTAAAGATAAGGAAAAGGAATCAGGAGGGCCTATTCGACGATCTCTATTCACAGGAAAATGCTTTAATTGTGGCAAGATAGGCCATAAGTCAAGTGAATGCTTCGGAAAGAAACATGGATCCTTTCAGTCAAACTCCTACAATCCTACATGCTGCACGTGTGGAAAGAAAGGACACATTTCTACCCAGTGCCGTGTCAATCGTCCTATCCAAGCTACGCCAATCATTGTTATCCTCCCCCAGCTCCACCTGCAATCGCACCAGCGCCAAAAAGGCAAGCTATAGGAGGTAGAGTTTACGCTTTAGAACTAGAGGATACTAAACCTCCAGGCCCATCTAAGGGTCCCATCACAGGTATTTGGGTTCTTTAACCTTACTAGTTTGACTTTGTGTTGTGTGATTGCTTGTGATGGATTTGTTAATTTTTATTGGATAATTATTATGTTGTTGATATATATTGATGTTGTGGCAGGAACTTTACATGTTGCGGGACGTCCCACACATGTATTGTTCGACTCCGGGGCAGCACATAGTTTTGTGACCCCTGAAGTAGCTGCCGAGTTTGTGGGTTCATTTGTGATTGACAGGATGGATGTGGCTGTGATGACTCCCGGAGACCAAACCCTCCAAGCAAAAGAGTGTCTCAGAAGAGTTCTGTTAGTCATTTCCGAAAAGATGTTTGTGGCAGATTTGTTGGTGGTGCCCTTAAAGGGATATGAGGTTATTCTGGGCATGGATTGGTTATCAGGCTATCGGGTTCAATTAGATTGTGGAAAAGGTCGTACTTTGTTCAAGGAGAACGGGCAACGGCAAATAGTGTTCTACGGGATCAGTCCAAGCAAGTCTGTGTCTATAGTAGCTGCCTTGAGAGTGAAAGATTTGCTTAAGGATGGAGAAGCATATCTGGTAACAGTAACTGCTAGTGAAGGACCCGCTAGCAATGGAGTTGAAATTACGGATATTTTGGTAGTACAAGAGTTTGAGGATGTGCTTGCAGCGTTAAAAGAGTTACCTCCACCTCAGAGTAACCCTTTCACAATGAACTTGGAACCTGGAGCTAAACCGATAGCAAAGGCTCCTTACCGCATGGCACCTGCAGAGTTAGCGGAGTTGAAGAAACAACTTGAAGATTTAATGGAGAAAGGTTTCATAAGACCTAGCTCTTCACCATGGGGAGCTCCGGTCCTATTTGTCAAGAAGATGGATGTTAGCATGCGACTTTGCATTGATTATCGAGGAATCAACAATATCACCCTCAAAGATAAGTATCCTCTTCCGAGGTTTGACGAGTTGTTGGATCAGCTAAGAGGAGCAAGTTGGTTTTCGAAGATTGACTTGGCGTCGGGCTATCATCAGATTCCAATTTTAGAATGTGATGTCATGAAGACTGCGTTTAGAACTCGTTATGGACAATATGAATTCGTAGTAATGCCTTTTGGCCTTACTAACGCACCGACGGCCTTCATGAGATTGATTAATAAAGTCTTCCACGATTATCTCGACAAGTTCGTGATAATCTTCATCGATGACATTTTAATATATTCCAAGACAGAGGTAGAGCACAAAGCACACTTGAAGCTAGTGCTGGAACGGTTAAGAAACCAGAAGCTGTATGCAAAGTTCAGTAAGTGTTCTTTTTGGAAAAGAGAGATCGGATTCTTAGGACACTGAGTGTCTGTAGAAGGAGTTTCTGTAGATTAGGAAAAGGTGAAAGCCATCGAGGAATGGCAAAGGCCATCAACGGTAACCGAGGTAAGGAGTTTCCTCGGGTTAGCCGGGTATTATCGAAAGTTCATCAAGGACTTTTCTTCAATCGCTAAGCCCCTAACGATATTGACTGGAAAAGGAGTTCCGTTCATCTGGGGAAAAGAAACCGTGGAAGCATTTCAGAGACTGAAGAAAGCTTTGACCACAACACCGGTATTGGCATTACCTGAACAAGGTAAACCTTACACTGTGTACGCAGATGCTTCTAGGGTTGGGTTGGGTTGTGTGTTGATTCAGGAAGGCAAAGTAATTGCTTATGCATCAAGGTAACTCAGGAAACATGAAGAGAACTCCCCAACACACGATTTAAAAATGGCGGCTGTGGTGTTTGCGTTAAGGATTTGAAGATCCTACTTATATGGAGAAGTCGTGGAAGTATTAACAGATCATAAGATTCTCAAGTACTTGTTCACACAGCCTGATCTGAACCTCTGACAAAGGCGATGGATGGAGTTTGTGGCGGATTACAACTTGAAGATTCAATATTATCTAGGAAAAGCTAATGTTGTCGCAGATGCACTAAGTCGTAAAAAGTTGGCGTCTGATGTTGGAAAGGAAGTGGAAGCGTTATCAAATGAACTTAAGTTGATGACATTACGAGCAATTGAAGGGGAACCAAGTGAGTCCTTAGGCACGCGTGCCGTAAACCAGGCACGTTTACTCACACGGATCAGAAAAGAGCAAGAATGTGATGAAAAGCTAAAAATAATCATCGAGGAAGTCAAGAATCATGAAGGTACAAACCCAAGTGGCTATCATGTGGCGGCAGATGGTACACTTTTACTTAATGGGATGATATCAGTACCACAGGGAGAAGGGCTACGAGATGAGATTTTGAAGTCGGCGCATCACTCGTTACTCAGTATCCATCCCGGGAGTACGAAAATGTATCGAGATATCCGAAGGTATTATCATTGGCCAGGAATGAAGAAGTCAGTGGCGCGATGGGTGGCTCAATGTCAAACTTGTCAACAAGTCAAAGTCGAGCATCAGATTCCAGGAGGATTATTACAAAGCTTACCAGTACCTCAGTGGAAATGGGATTCCATATCCATGGACTTCATCACTGGGTTACCGCCGGCTAGAGGAAGATCAAATAATGCAATATGGGTGATTGTCGACAGACTGACAAAAGTGGCGCACTTGTTACCTATGAAGGAAACCGATAAGATAGAAGTATTGGCAGAGATGTACGTGGATCAGATTGTGAAGTTGGATGGTGTGCCAACAGATATAGTCTCTGATCGAGATCCTAGATTCACCTCAAATTTTTGGAAGGCTTTACAAAAAGCACTGGGAACTAAGTTGTTTATAAGCACCGCGTATCATCCCGAGACGGACGGCCAAACCGAAAGAACCATTCGAACCATAGAGGATATGATGCGAATGTGTATATTGGATTGGGCGGGAAGCTGGGACAAGCATTTACCATTAATCGAGTTCTCCTACAACAACAACTTTCATTCTAGCATAGGTATGGCACCATATGAGGCGATTTATGGGAGGCCATGCAAAACACCTTTATGTTGGACCGAAGTTGGAGAAAGAAGAGAGTTTGGACCCGAAATTGTGGAAGAGACGATGAAAAAGTTGGAAATCATTCAAACCAATATGAAGAAAGCGCAGGATAGACAAAAGAAGTACGCCGATCAATCAAGGCGAGATGTGGTGTTCAGTATTGGTGATTGGGTTTATCTGAAAGTGTCAGCTCAGAAAGGAAAAGATCGATTCAGGAAAGTCGGGAAACTTGCGGTAAGATTCATTGGGCCTTACCAGATTGAAGAACAAATCAAAGATGTTGCTTACCGTCTCAACCTGCCCGAAGAGATGCTGTTACATCCGGTATTTCATGTATCAATGCTGCGGAAACATGTTCATGATCCCAACGCTATTGAGACAGAGCAAATCGAAAACCTGCAAACAAACCTCACTTATCCAGCGGGATCGATCCGAATAGGTGAACGTCGAATACGAAAACTAAAGAACCGAGAGATTCCTCAAGTCCAAGTCTTTTGGGGTAAGCGAAATCGGGTAATTGTGACCTGGGAGGATGAGTCAAGATTCAAAGTGTCGCATCTAGAGTTCTTTCATGAAGATGTAGTGATGGAAGAAGGGGAATCATCGAAACCCTAGAGAATTCGGGGACGAATTCTTATAAGGGGAGGAGGATGTAATACCCCGTCAAAAAAAAAAAAAAAAGAAAAGGGGTTCGAGATAGTATCGACGGGAAGTGGAGTAATCAAAATTTGACTACAGTTTGATGATATGGTGCAATGTCATTAAATGTAAGTCAATAGCTTAATTGGATAATTAAGCCACTTTTCAAAGAATAGTGACCAATGAGTATGGAGTTTTGGTCACCAAATTTGGGTTAATTAATCATGCTTAAAAGAAAAGAAGAGAAAGAAATATTTTATATTTCTTATGGTTTTGAGGCATTTAACGTGTCTTAAACGAAGGAGGAGTTAGTCATCTACAGCTTTTCTTTGTCATCACACGTGGACATCTTGGAGAGGAGGCAAATGAAAGTGATGACTACATTAAACTTGGGAATGAGGTGTTAGAAGAAGACAAATTGAAGAGAGTATGGGTTCACGTGGAAAAAGAAGAGAAGGACAAGGTCAAGGTGACTTGGCCATCAAAGAGAGAAGGTGGGGCAGCTGTCACAACTCTATTCAGACTGGTTTTACTATAAAAGGAAGGTGGACCTTTGCCATTTTCACCCAACATCAACGTGACCAAGAGAGAGAAGGAAGCAAAGAACAGGAGAGAAGAGAAATAAAAGAAAAAGAAGAAAAGAAATAGAAAAAAAAATATAATTTAAGGAGCTGCTTAGAGAGGCAAGACGTGTTACAAGATTGCGGGATTAACGGTACGAAATCAAGACGAAGATTTGGAGGGAATAAAAAGGGTTTGGTCAGCTTCCGGAATCAGAAAGTCAACCCACATCGGTTAATCACTGTGAGTCACGGTTAATTGTTTGTTAACGAATTTTTAATGCAGGTTCCTGACATCGGAGACGGCTTCGGAGCTAGGATAGCCGGACCGGTCTAGGTGTCAGTTTGTGGATCTGAGTCTTGAGAAGATGCCTGGGCTAAGTGGATAGCAAGACTACTCTAAGCACCCGGATTATTGTGATATGTTGTTATAGTGTGTACCTCGTGTTGGTACTGTTGTGTGAGAACGTCGTGGTGGTTCTAGTATTAGGTTGCAGGTCGTTGCTTCCTCAAATGGTACCACTAAGCCGGTCGTGGTCCGGAAAGTGGTGGGCTCGGTTTAACTTGGCTTGATCACCAAGGCCGAGTGTCACACGTGGATGTGACAGCCCCCGGCGAGTCCGATAGAGGACCAGAGCACGGCGATTCCGATTGAGGACCGTGACCAGGCGATTCCCGAGCGCCTACGCCTGTGTGGTGTAATAGTGAAGGGATTGCCGGTGTCCCTTATGTGGAAGAAGAATGATTCTGTTGGGCCCTAGGAGTATATATATGGTTGATTGATGCGACACTCATAAGAGTGTTTTGATTTATTATGGTTTAATAGTTTATTGCTTAAATCGGTCATGCTTTATTATCTTGATTATTGATTGTTGAACTACCCGTCTTGCTTGTGTTTGGGGATTGGGTTTAGAATGACAGGTAGTTGTATATGCTAGATAGGGAACCCTGGTTCACTGAGTGAAACTAGTTCACTCACTCCTCACATCCTTTTGCAGGTGACCAATAGAAAGGACTGTAGTACTCGCGGAACTGTAGGAGCTGGTGTAGATTGAACATCTTTTGCTAAAGACTCGTTTTCAAGATATATGAATGTATGTTTTACTTTCGACTACGTCCATGGACCCTATGTAAAATATTTTGGGCTTGCGAAATTTATGTTTTATATAAATGGAATAAAGTATGTTTTATATTCGTGACATGTTGAATCTGATTTTAGGTTAGTCCAACCTAACACAACTCTATGACTCGGTACGGGTTGCAAAGCCTCGGGCCGAAGATTAGAGGAAACGAGTTTTGAATGGATATTCTGGCTTACAGAATTATGTTTTGCGACTTGGAAAGTCTATTCTCAACCCGTCGTGACACTTCTGGACTTGGCAGAGGAAGGTCGTTCGGGCATGTTCTTGTTTGATTGTTGCCCGGCTGACTGACCGATGTCTAAAATAGTTCGGGGGTGTTACACCTACGTTGAATGGGAGAGGCGCATGGAATACATCTTCGAGTACTACAACTACTCTGAGGCCAGGAAGATAGCCTTAGCCGCGGCCCAACTGACCGAGAACGCTCTATCTTGGTGGGACAGAAAAGTGTCCGAGACCGGCCGAGCCTATAGAGTTGAGACTTGGGAAGAGATGCGATCCAAGCTTTGCACAAGGTATGTTCCTGCTTATTATCAACGAGACTTTCAGAAACGTTTTCATAAATTGTCTCAGGGAACGCGGACAGTAGAAGGGTACTATGAGGAGTTTGAGTCCCTTAGGAACAAGCTCAAGACACGCAAGACGCAAGAGACGCTGATGGCTCAGTTCATGGACGGGTTGCAAGACCGCATTGCCCGAAAGGTGGAACACCAGCAGTACGAGACCTTTCACGACCTGCTTCACTTTGCTGTCCAGGCCGATCAACACATCAAAAGGAAGAACGCGTCCACAGCCAGAGGCAAAGGAACCTGGATGCAACCGGCTTCCAAAGGAGTTGACAAGGGCAAGTCCATGGACGTGGAGAACCGGTTCAAGAAGAATCAGGCTGAACCGTCCAAGTCTGGTCCATCCGACCAAGGTAAGGCCCAAGGTCAAAATCAACGTACCCGTGACATTACTTGTTTTAAATGTCAGGGAAAAGGGCACTATGCCAGAGGTTGCCCCAACAAGCGTGTGATGATCCTCAAGGCTGATGGTGGGTATGAATCCCAAGAGGAGGCCGAAGTTGATACCTTGGTTTCTGATGAAGAGGTAGTCGATTATGCTGAGACCAGAGAGCTACTAGTGACCAGACGTTCTCTCAGTGCCCTCTTCGACCCTGAAACCGTTCAAAGAGAAAACATCTTTCATACAAGATGTAGCGTGGAACAAAAGGTATGCAGCTTGATCATAGATGGTGGTTACTGTACTAACATGGCCAGCAAGTATCTTGTTGATAAGCTAGGTCTGGCCAAGACGCCCCATCCGCGGCCATACCAGCTCAAGTGGCTCAATGATGAGACTGAGCTCAAGATAGCCGAGCAGGTGGCTGTGTCTTTCAGTATTGGTAAATACCATGATCAGGTCAAGTGTGATGTTGTGCCCATGCAAGCTGGCCACATACTTCTAGGACGGCCATTGCAATTCGATAAGGAGACCATTCATCATGGCCGGACCAATGTCTATAGGTTCGGCCACAACAACAAGAAGCACAGCCTAGCACCTCTAAGTCCTCAAGAGGTTTATGAGATGCAGCAAACAATGGATCATGCCAGCAAGGTAAGTAAGACTAACCTATACATCACTTCAAGTCAAGTAGTTAAAGTCTTTACACAATGAGACGCAGGTGCTGCTAATGGTCTTTAGAGAAAGTTGTTTTGCAGGGATTGAGGCCACGGAGATACCAGCTGAGGTACAAAAACTCATGGAGCAATACAAGGACGTCTTTCCTGATGAGATCCCAGCCGGCCTACCCCCTATCCGAGGCATAAAACATCAGATTGACCTTGTGCCAGGCGCGCCCTTGCCAAACCGAGCGGCCTACCGAGTTAACCCAGAAAAAGCCAAGGAGTTGGAGAGACAGGTCCAAGACCTCATGGATAAGGGATACATCCGAGAGAGTCTTAGTCCGTGTGCTGTTCCGGTCCTATTGGTTCCCAAGAAGGATGGAACATGGCGCATGTGTGTGGACTGCCGAGCCATCAACAACATTACCATCAAATATCGGTACCCAATACCTAGATTAGATTATATGTTGGATGAACTAAGTGGATCTGTTGTGTTTTCTAAGATTGATCTCAGGAGTGGTTACCAACAAGTTCTAATGAAGGAGGGAGACGAGTGGAAAACCGCCTTCAAGACCAAGCAAGGTCTCTATGAATGGCTAGTCATGCCGTTTGGCCTCACCAACGCCCCCAGCACCTTCATGAGACTCATGAACCAGGTTTTTCGACCCTATATCGAAAAATTTGTGGTTGTGTACTTTGATGACATACTGATCTATAGTCGCTGTTTAACTGATCACCTTAGACACCTTGAACAAGTGATCAAAGTTCTTAAACAAGAAGGCCTTTATGCCAACTTAAAGAATTGTGTGTTTTGCACTGACGAATTGGTATTTTTAGGCTTTGTTGTGAGTTCACAGGGGCTGAAGGTAGATGAAGAGAAGATCAAGGTGATCCAAGACTGACCCACACCGACCACCATCGGCCATGTCCGCAGTTTCCACGGTTCGTCAAGGATTTCAGTACCATAGATGCTGCCATGACCTCTGTGATAAGGAAGAACGTATCCTTTGTTTGGGGACCAGCCCAAGAAGAGTCTTTTAACAAGCTTAAATATAGTTTGACTCATGCACCAGTCCTTACTCTGCGTAACTTCGATAAAACTTTTGGGATTGAATGTGATGCGTCAGGTACAGGTATAGGAGCTGTGCTTACTCAAGGAGGACGTCCAGTGGCCTATTTCAGTGAAAAACTGAGTGGATCAACCTTGAACTACCCGACCTATGACAAAGAGCTTTATGCTCTAGTGAGATCTCTTGAAACTTGGCAACATTATCTTTTGTCTAAAGAGTTTGTTATTCATACAGATCATGAGACGCTTAAACACTTAAGAGGACAGACCACACTCAAGAGGAGACACGCCAGATGGTTGGAGTTTGTGGAGACTTTTCCTTATGTGATTAAGTATAAGAAAGGCAAAGACAATGTGGTGGCCGATGCCCTATCCCGGAGGCATACTCTTATCTCGAACCATGGAAGCTAAGATCATGGGTTTTGAATTCATTAAAGATTCTTATGCTATTGACCTTGATTTTCAAGAAGTTTTCAGTAATACCACACAAGGAGCATTCGGTGTTTGTTACCAGCATGAAGGGTTCTTGTTCAAAGAAAAGAAGTTATGCATTCCCAAAGGTTCAATGAGGGAACTGCTAGTTCGGGAGGCTCATGGTGGCGGCCTCATGGGACATTTCGGCCGAGACAAGACCTTAAGTGTCCTGACTGACCATTTCTTTTGGCCGAACATGAAACGAGATGTGGAGAACCTATGCGCCAAGTGCACTGTCTGTCTCAAGACAAAATCCAGGTCACATCCTTATGGTTTACACATGCCATTACCTATTCCTAACCACCCTTGGATAGATGTTTCTATGGACTTTGTGCTGGGCTTGCCCAAGATAAACCACAAAGACTCCATTTTTGTAGTGGTGGACAGGTTTTCCAAGATGGCCCACTTCATAGCTTGTGACAAAACCAATGATGCTACTCAAACGGCCGACCTGTTCTTTAAGGAAGTAGTGCATCTACATGGTATTCCTCGAACCATTGTGTTTGACCGAGACTCTAAGTTTCTAAGTCATTTCTGGAAGACACTATGCGGTAAGATCGGAACCAAGCTATTGTTTTCGACCACGTGCCATCCACAGACTGACGGCCAAACTGAGGTTGTAAACCGTACACTCTCTCAGTTGTTGAGAGCTACGGTCGGTAAGAACTTGAGAAACTGGTTGTCTTGTTTACCGTTTATCGAGTTTTCTTATAGCCATGCTAGACACTCTGCTACTGAGCTCTCTCCTTTTGAAGTTGTCTATTGTTTTCAGCCTGAGACGCCCTTAGACCTGTCCGAACTGCCAAAATCTATGTTCCGCAGTCGAGAAGGTGCAACTAAGGCTGAGTTCGTTAAGAACATGCACCAGAGGGTCCGCGAGAAACTAGAGGCACAGGCAGCCAAGGTCAAAGCCCGTCTCGACCAGAAGAGAAAGGAGGTGTTGTTCGAACCAGGCGACTTGGTTTGGCTACACATGAGACCAGAGCGTTTTCCAGAAGACAGGAAGTCCAAACTGTCACCACGAGGCACTGGGCCATTCCGGGTCCTTGAGAAGATCAATGACAATGCTTACAAGCTTGAGCTTCCAGGTGAGTTTAAGATTTCCCATGTGTTCAATGTATCTGACTTGTCCCCTTTCCTTGCAGATGATGGTGTTCTGAGGCCAGAACCTTTTCAAGGGGGAGGGAATGATGCGGCCATCCAAGTAGAGGTTCCCGTGGTTACTAGTGGTCTGACTACCCGGAGTGGAGCCAAGGCCATAAGACTTGGATTTTCTAAAGCTGTCCAGCAAATCCTTGATCAAGGTGAAGAATTACTGATTGAAGACATGATCCAACTGAAGATTCAAGATCCGACCGGTTCCATGGAGGTTCAAGATCAAGCCGGTCCGATCCATTTCAGATCACTCAGACATAACAGGACCGGCCTAACCATCTCTACATGTGATCTCGGTTCAGATGCTTCCCCAAACTCAGCCGGTTATGAGTAATCCGCCCCAATCCATTTAAGGTAAGCAGGTAAGATTTCAATTATGATTTCTAACCAGTTTATTGTTTCTGGTTTGTGTTGGTTTTCTTATTAATTTCAATTTCAGAACTCATGGGCAAATTATCTAAGTCTTTATTTATTTCTTTTGATTCCAATAATTCAAGGCCTTTGTTTAGCCTTTGCTTTAGCTTGTCCTAGTAGAGTCGGCCCATCTTGTTTAGGCCTTGTCCAATTTTAGCTTGTCCAAGAGAGTCCATGTTGTTTTTTGCTTCAAGTCCCCTAGAAGGGCATAGCTGCAGGGTATTTAATCCCCACTATAAGCAGCCTTGTATTTTTTTAGCTTATGAAATATATGAGATAGTTTGCCCTAGCAAAACCCCTTCTTTTCTTTCTAGTTTGCGTGAGAAGCCAACCTAGAAAGAGCCTTGAATCTTATCAAGTTTTCATCATCAGAGACTTGTGGCGATTCTTCACTCCATTCCATCCATCGATCCGGCCTTGAGAGAGACGTCAGTCCAGCAAGCCTGATCTCACCTTCACGCCATCTCCATCCACTGTTCTTGTTGAGAGAGACTTCAGTCCAGCAACTTGAACCCATCAGCCATTCTATCTCTCTCTTGTTTTATTTCATTTCTGCATCATATAGTTATAGATCGGCCATTTGATATAAAAACCCATAAAAAGTCATATCTATTTCTGTTCTTCATTTATCATTTAGTTTTCTTTTTGTTCTTCATTTTGATTCATAAAAACTCATAAAAATAACTCTCTTTTGTTTCAGGAACCAGATCGGACATCTCTCTCTCCATCGCGTCCGTCCAGCCGCACCCTAGCCGTCCGTCCGTCCGTCCATCCGTCCTGTCCAGTCCGGGTTCTTGAACCTCAGTCCGTCCATTTGAGTAGTCTGAATAACAGCCTGCAACAGAACAGACAGCCCACGTGGGCCAAAATGACCCGAACAGTCCACGGGAAGGCCAGCGTGCTGATATGTGTACTGATGGACAGCCACGGACGTCCTGTGTGTGCAGACGGACACACACAGACACACACGGACAGCAACGGACGTCCAGTGTGTGCTGACGGACAGCCACTGACGTCCTGTGTGTACTGAACAGACTGCCCACGTGGGCCAAAATCACCCGAACAATCCACGGGAAGGGTCAGCGTGCAGAGTCCAAGGACCAACGTGCTGATATGTGTACTGATGGACAGCCACAGACGTCCTGTGTGTGCTGACAGACACACACAGACAGCCATGGACGTCCTGTGTTTGCTGACGGACACACACGGATGTCCTGTGTGTTCTGACGGACACCCGCAGACGTCCTGTGTGTACTGAACAGACAGCCCACGTGGGCCAAAATCACCCGAACAGTCCACGGGAAAGGCCAGCGTGCTGAGGCCAAGGACCACCATGCTGATATGTGTGCTGCTGGACAGCCACGGACGTCCTGTGTGTGCTGACGGACACACACGGACAGCCACAGACGTCCAGTGTGTGCTGATGGACAGCAACTGATGTCATGTCTCCTGTGTTCAGCCACAAACAGCCACGGACGTCCTGTGGTTGCTGGCGGACACCCACGGACGTCCTATGTGTACTGAACAGACAGCCCACGTGGGCCAAAATCACCCGAACAGTCCATAGGAAGGGTCAGCGTGCTGACTCCAAGGACCAACGCGCTGATTTGTGTACTGATGGACAGCCACAGACGTCCTGTGTGTGCTGACGGACACACACGGACATCCGGTGTGTGCTGACGGACACCCACGGACATCCTGTGTGTACTGAACATACAGCCCACGTGGGCCAAAATCATCCGAACAGTCCACGGGAACGGCCAGCGTGCTGAGGCCAAGGACCAGCGTGCTGATATGTGTACTGATGGACAGCTACGGACGTCCTGTGTGTGCTGACGGACAGCCACGAACGTCCTGTGTGTGCTGGCAGACACCCACGGATGTCCTGTATGTACTGAACAGAGAGCCCACGTGGGCCAAAATCACCCAAACAGTCCACGGGAAGGGCCAGCGTGTTGAGTCCAAGGACCAACATGCTGATATGTGTACTGATGGACAGCCTCAGACGTCCTGTGTGTTCTGAGGGACACACATGGACAGCCACGTATGTCCTGTGTGTGCTGGCGGACACCCACGGACGTCCTGTGTGTACTGAACAGACAGCCCACGTGGGCCAAAATCACCCGAACAGTCCACGGGAAGGGTCAGCATGCTGAGTCCAAGGACCAACGTGCTGATATATGTACTGATTGACAGCCACGGACGTCCTGTGTGTGCTGACGGACACACATGGACACACACAGACAGCCACGGACTTCCTGTGTGTGCTGACGGACACCCACGAACGTCTTGTGTGTACTGAACAGACAGCCCACATGGGCCAAAATCACCGGAACTGTCCACGGGAAGGGCCAGCATGCTGAGTCCAAGGACCAGCGTGCTGATATGTGTACTAATGGACAGCCTCGGACGTCCTGTGTGTGCTGACGGACACACATGGACTCACACGGACATTAATTTCGGTTTGCTCCAAATAAGGCAGGTTTGAGTAAATGAGGATCCTCCTGATCCAATGTTGGCTGGTGCATTGTATAAACTTGTAGAACTCTTCTGGATCTCTGGATAGACTTTCTGAATGTATAGATTGATCTCCTGGTCCCCAATTTCTGGTTTGAAGCTGATTGAACTGGTTAGCTTCCAATTGAGGCAAGTGTAGAACTGGTTTGACCGGTTCTGGAGATTGGATCATAACTTCATAATACCGGGGCCATCTCTCCTGATCTTGGGCTTTCTGGAAAGCTGATAAACTCCTCTTGACTCCTATTCTGGGATTTGCTTCAGGCCGCTTTTTCATTGGGCTTGAATCTTCTTCTAAAATCGGGTATTCGCAGATGGACGGGCTAAGAAACCTCTGACCTGTAAAATTCATAACTTCTTGCTCCGTGAATATTTTGCCTCGATTCCAATTGGGCTGGACTACTTCTTGCGTGTAGAATCCAATAAAATTGGTTTCATGTTGAAAGTATTTCTAGTTGTAGAGATACACGCCCTGGACTGGACCTCGGTCGCTGGTACCTCCTAGATGGCCGGTTTGGACGGTTTGGTGAGACTCTGGTTGAACCATGGATTTCGTGACCACAACACGAACAGTCCACAGGAAGGGTCAGTGTGCTGAGTCCAAGGACCAACGTGCTGATATGTGTACTAATGTATAGCCACAGACGTCATGTGCGTGCTGACGGACACACACAGACACACACGGACGTCCTGTGTGTTCTGATGGACACCCACGGACGTCCTGTGTGTACTGAACAGAAAGCCCACGTGGGCCAAAACCACCCGAACAGTCCACAAGAAGGGCCAGCGTGCTGAGTCCAAGGACCAGCGTGCTGATATGTGTACTGATGGACAGCCACGTACATCCTGTGTGTGTAGACGGACACACATGGACACACACGGACAGCCACGGACGTCCTGTGTGTGCTGGCGGACACTCACGGAGTCCTGTGTGTACTGAATAGACAGCCCACGTGGGCTAAAATCACCCGAACAGTCCACGGGAAGGGTTAGCGTGCTAATTCCAAGGACCAACGTTCTGATATGTTTACTGATGGACAGCGACGGACGTCCTGTGCGTGCAGACGGACACACATGGACACACACGGACAGCCACGGACGTCCTGTGTGTGCTGGCGGACACCCACGGAGTCCTGTGTGTACTGAATAGACAGCCCACGTGGGCTAAAATCACCCAAACAGTCCACGGGAAGGGTTAGCGTGCTAATTCCAAGGACCAACGTTCTGATATGTTTACTGATGGACAGCGACGGACGTCCTGTGCGTGCTGACGGACACACACGGACAGCCACGGTCGTCCTGTGTGTGCTGACGGACAGCCACGGTCGTCCTGTGTGTGCTGACGGACAGCCACAAACAGCCACGGACGTCCTGTGGTTGCTGGCGGACACCCACGGACGTCCTGCGTCTACTGAACAGACAGCCCACGTGGGCCAAAATCACCCGAACAGTCCACAGGAAGGGTCAGCGTGCTGACTCCAAGGACCAACGTGCTGATTTATGTACTGATGGACAGCCACAGACGTCCTGTGTGTGCTGACGAACAGCCACGGACGTCCTGTGTGTGCTGGCGGACACCCACGGACGTCCTGTGTGTACTGAACATACAGCCCACGTGGGCCAAAATCACCCAAACAGTCCACAGGAAGGGCCAGCGTGTTGAGTCCAAGGACCAAAATGCTGATATGTGTACTGATGGACAGCCACAGACGTCCTGTGTGTTCTGAGGGACACACACGGACAGCCACGTACGTCCTGTGTGTGCTGGCAGACACCCACGGACGTCCTGTGTGTACTGAACAGACAGTCCACGTGGGTCAAAATCACCCGAACAGTCCACGGGAAGGGTCAGTGATAGAACCCAGGACCTGGACCAGGACGTGGAGCAGACTCAGCATGGTGACCAGGACGATCAGATCAGTCCAACTGAGGTTCAGCCATTCAGCCGTACCAGATCAACGGACAGAGACGTGTACCGGATCGACCTGCGTGCACCCGGACGTGACCAAAGGATGGATCCACGACCTGATGACCGAATAAGCCAACCCACAGGCGTTCTTCCCCGACCCATTCGCCATTCTAGAGCCAACAGTCAAGCCAGAACCCATGATCATCGAGAAGAATCAGATTCCGGACTTAGCCTGTCTTTCCTGGCCCGTTTGGGACGTACCGCACGCCCGGATCAGGCTGATCACGACCTTTCCAACCACTTTGATGATTTCATGATGATTGATGCTTCCAACTACTCCAAAGGAAGGATACTTAAGCTCTCTGAAGATTTGGGTCGAGCTATCTCTTCATCCGTTCATGGATCATCGACGATCAACCATGCGGGCAGCCTTACGTCCGTCCTGCTCCTTACCGCGAACGACCTGATCACCACAGAATGAACCTGGACATCTTTATGAATCTGGACCAGTCAACACAAGAATCCGCACCTTGACCAGTCTTTAGTCAAAGTCTTCATTTCTAGTTTCTATGTCTTGTTTTCATTCATTTATATTTTCTATGTTGTCTTTTCCCACAAATGTCTTTATGTTTCTTTGACTCACAAACCTTATAAGTATGTGATGATTCCCTTAATAAAATCTACATCGATTTTCCTTTTCTTATTTTGAGTCTTCTCTCATTGTTCTTTGCTTAGAACATTCATACTTCTCGTGGTGAGGTCATCTCCAAGAGAACCACTTTGTTGTGTTGGACCGGTGCGTCACATCCGGCAACTTTAGAATCTCTGGTAGTATCTTTGGGCTATTCCGCAACCCTTAGTGTCACCCCTCGATCCATCAGTTCTCAATCCTCTCGGATCTGAGTTCATATCAACCTTACCGAAAGAGTGATCCTTATTTTGGTTCTATCAAGTGGTATCAGAGCCACTCTCTCGGTAACTCTTTTTCAATCCATTTCATCTCATCTTCCATATTCTTCATCTAAATTTCTTATCTATCTATCTTGAACCCGGGCCCCTCATTACGCCCATAAAAAAAAAAGAAAGATCTAAAAAAAAAAAAAAAGTATAAAAAAAATATTCCAAAGTTTGATTTGTTTGTGGTGTGGTGGTGGAAGAGAAAGCCTGCTGGCCGAAGAGAAATCCGGCCTTTAAGGTGGTTAAGGCGGGTTCCCCTCTAAATCTCTTATCTTTCTCTTTTGATCTTTTGTGGTTCACTAGGATTTGCTCATTGGGTGATCTAGTTTGCTCTCTTAGAACTTTGGGAGGAACTCTCTTGTGTGATTACCAGCAAAAAAATTGAGTGAAACACATGTGTGGCTGAGGATAAACACCTGAGTGTGTGAGATTTTTAATCTAACTTTACCTTGTTTAAGTTTTCAGGTAACCATGGATAGTGAAGAAGAAAGAAACCGACCCAGAAATTCATATGCCGGATTATCTAACTTGCAAATGCGTGCTCTCAATGATTCTATGTCTAACTTGTTGAATAGAGGTTTGGAGGCAATCCATCAGAGGCTAGACGAACTTCAGAGCCGTCCAACTCAGTCACGAACCAGAACCAGACGTGACCATCCAAGGAGGAACAGCCGGTCCGACCCAGAAATCCGAGAAGAGTCTTATGATGATGATCGATCCATCAACCGTCCAAGGAGAGTTCCTAGGCATCAAAACCGAGGTGATGTCAATCCTTTTGGTAGAAATGAAAGAACCAATGATGGCTTGGGTGGTTTGAAATTGAAAATTCCAAGTTTTGATGGCAAAAATGATCCGGATGCTTTTCTTGAATGGGAAAGAAAAATTGAACTTGTGTTTGATTGTCAAAATTTTTCTGATATTAAAAAGGTTAGACTTGCTGCTGCTGAGTTTACTGGCTATGCTATTAACTGGTATGATCGAGTTGTGACTAGCAGGAGGAGAGCAGGTGAGGCACCAGTTGATACATGGGATGAGCTTTCCATGCTGATGCGGAGACGCTTTGTTCCCGACCATTACCACCGAGATCTACACCATAAACTCAGCCGTTTGCTTCAAGGTTCTAAGTCAGTTGAGGACTATCACCAGGAGATGGAGACCTTGATGATCAAAGCTGATGTAGAAGAGCCCTTAGACGCCACCATGGCCAGATTTCTTACCGGGCTCAACCGGGACATACAAGACCGCATGGAGCTGGAAGACTATGACATCATGGAGCAGATGCTACACAAGGCTGTGCTGATCGAGCAACAAGTCAAGAGAAAGGGTCTCACTAAACCGACCTTTGCTTCTAAACCGACCTTTGCTTCCAAGCCAAACTATCAAGACAAGGGTAAGCCTTCTTCCACAACAAATACAGCTTTTAAGACTAATGTCCCTGCTCGTGTTGATAGAGAAAAGAAAGAAGAGACTACCAAACGAACCAGAGACATCCAATGCTTTAGGTGTCATGGCCTTGGCCACTATGCCAACCGATGTCCAAACCAAAAGGTGATGGTGCTCTTGGAGAATGGAGAAGTCGAATCTGAAGAAGACAAGGAGGATCACGGACCAGTGTGTGATGATGATGATGAGGAAGAAGCACTTGACTTCCCGGTTCATGGTCCCCTTCTTGTTACTAGGAGGGTCTTGGACGACACCACTGATCCCATCTTTGATGAGGAGGTCGATTGAATGATTGATGAGTTTTGTTCGACCTTTGTGGAGAATTCTGATCCGATCTATGATGAGGATGTTCTTGATGAACCGAGCCATGGTTCGCTACTGGTTACTAGGCGTGCCTTGAGTGTCCAACCAAAATCCAATGACAAAGAAAAAAGGGAGAATCTCTTTCACTCTAGATGTCTCATTTCTGATAAAGTTTGTTCTTTAATTATTGATGGAGGTAGTTGCACTAATGTGGCTAGTGACACCCTTGTAAAGAAACTTGGACTTGTTACTCGGCCTCTTTCTCGTCCTTTCAGGTTGGAGTGGCTCAATGAGGCCGGAGAACAGTATGTGAAGGAGCAAGTCACGATTCCACTCTCCATTGGCCGATATGAGGATGAGGTTGTGTGCAATGTGCTTCCCATGGATGCTTGCGATGTTCTCTTGGGCCGGCCTTGGCAATTTGACAAGAAGGCAGTGCATGATGGTTTCACAAACCGGCACTCATTTGATCATAAGGGAAAGAAGATCACCTTGGTGCCTTTGTCGCCTTCGGAAGTCCATCAAGACCAGGTCCAACTTAAGAAGAACCGAGACCAAGACTCTAAAGCTGATAAACCTGAGACCAGTACCAGAAACTCCAACTTCTTTGTCAAAGAAAGTCAGGTAAGGAAGTCTCTTTGCTTTCAAAAGCCATTTCCCGTACTGATTTATAAAGAGTCTCTCTTGGCCTCATCTTCTTCTGACCTTGCACCGGAGATTCCGAGTGAGTTTTTAGGTATCTTGCAGGATTATTCTGATGTGTTTCCAGAAGAAAATCCCAAAGGATTGCCACCGGTGAGAGGCATTGAGCATCAGATCGATCTCGTCTCGGGCGCCTCTCTACCGAACCGACCAGCGTACCGCACCAATCCGGTCGAGACCAAGGAGCTGGAGAAACAGATCAACGACTTGCTTGAGAAGGGATACATCAGAGAGAGTCTCAGTCCCTGTGCCGTGCCTGTTCTACTTGTACCAAAGAAGGATGGCTCCTGGAGGATGTGTGTGGACTGCCGGGCAATAAACAACATCACGGTAAAGTATCGACATCCTATCCCTCGTCTTGATGATATGCTTGATGAACTCCATGGTTCTAAGTACTTTTCTAAGATAGATTTGAGAAGTGGCTATCATCAGATTAGGATGAAAGAAGGTGATGAATGGAAAACGGCCTTTAAAACAAAACTAGGATCGTATGAGTGGCTTGTCATGCCCTTTGGTCTTACTAATGCACCTAGTACTTTCATGCGCCTAATGAATCATGTCTTGAGGTATTTTATTGGTCATTTTGTTGTGTTTTACTTTGATGACATTCTTATTTACAGCAAAAGCCTTGATGAGCACAAACAGCACTTGAAATCTGTTCTTGAAGTCCTTAGAAAGGAACGTTTGTTTGCTAACCTTGGAAAGTGTTCTTTTGGCACAGATCATGTGGTCTTTCTAGGTTTTGTTGTAGGTGCAGATGGCTTTAGAGTGGACGAGCAGAAGGTCCAAGCAATCCGGGACTGGCCGATTCCGACCACCATTGGTGAAGTAAGAAGCTTCCATGGCCTTGCCGGCTTCTATAGGCGATTTGTTCAAAACTTCAGTACCTTGGCCGCTCCTCTCACTGAAGTAATCAAGAAGAACGTGGAGTTCAAATGGGGACCAGCTCAGGAAGAAGCATTCGATATCCTTAAAGGGAAGTTGACTCACGCCCCTTTACTTGTACTTCCAGATTTTTCTAAGGTTTTGAAATCGAATGTGATGCTTCTGGTGTTGGTATTGGTGCTGTGTTGATGCAGGATGGAAAACCAGTGGCTTATTTCAGTGAGAAGCTTGGAGGAGCCATGCTCAACTACCCCACATACGACCAAGAACTCTATGCCTTGGTGAGGTCCCTTCAAATGTGGCAGCACTATCTTTGGCCTAAGGAGTCCATCATCCACACTGATCATCAGTATCTAAGACACCTTAAGGGTCAGCAGAAGCTCAACAAGAGGCATGCTCGTTGGATGGAGTTCATTGAGACTTTCCCTTATGTGATCAAGTACAAACAAGGTAAGGAGAATGTTGCGGCCGATGCATTGTCTCGAAGGTATACTCTTCTCTCAGCCCTTGAAACTAAATTGCTTGGCTTTGAATTTATCAAGGATCTTTATGCTTCTGATCAGGATTTTAAAGAGATTCTTCGAAAATGCTCAAAGGTTGCTTATGGCAAATACTTTCAAAATTCTGGTTTTTTATTCTTTGATAACTGTTTGTGTGTGCCCCAATGTTCTTTGAGGGAGTTGTTTCTCAGGGAAGCTCATGGAGGTGGGCTTATGGGACACTTTGGTGTCAAGAAGACTTACAAGGCGGTTCATGACCATTTCTACTGGGCGAGCCTGATGAAAGATGTTGAGAGGATCTGTAGCCGATGTGTGGTGTGCAAGAAGTCTAAGCCTAAAGCATCACACCACGGTTTGTACTCAGCTCTACCCATTCCCTCTCATCCTTGGGTAGACATTTCTATGGATTTTGTGCTTAGATTGCCTAGGTCTAAAGCTGGACGAGATTCTATCTTTGTGGTTGTTGATAGGTTCTCGAAAATGGCTCATTTCATTCCTTGTCACAAAACTGATGATGCTGTGCAAGTTGCAGATTTATTCTTTAAGGAAGTTGTTAGATTGCATGGAATGCCTAAGACCATTGTCTCTGATCGTGATGCTAAGTTCCTTAGCTATTTTTGGAAGACTTTGTGGTCTAAGCTAGGTACTAGATTGATGTTCTCTACAACTTGTAATCCGCAAACTGATGGGCAAACTGAAGTAGTTAACCGAACCTTGTCTGCTTTGCTTAGATCTTTGGTTAAAAAGAATCTTAGGACTTGGGAAGAATGTTTGCCTCATGTTAAATATGCTTATGACCTTGCTTTGCATTCAGCTACTAAGTTTTCTCCTTTTGAGGTTGTTTATGGATTTAATCCCTTGTCTCCACTTGATATTTTACCTTTGCCTTTGAGTGAACGAGTTAGTACAGATGGCAAGAGGAAGGTGGACACGATCAAGAAGCTGCATGAACAGGTCCGTGCCAACATTGAAGCCAAGACCGAGGGCTACAAACGACTTGCAGACAAGAAAAGGAAAGAAGTGATCTTCCAGGAAGATGATCTTGTTTGGGTCCACATGAGGAATGAACGATTCCCGGAACAAAGGAAGTCCAAACTCATGCCCCAGGTCGATGGTCCATTCCAGATTCTCAGGAAATTCCATGACAATGATTACCAGCTTGATCTTCAGGGTAAGTATGATATCTCTTCAAGTTTTAATGTTTCTGATTTATCTCCTTTTTGCGCAGATGATCCGGATTTGTGGTCAAATCCTTTTAAAGAGGGAGGGAATGATAGAACCCAGGACCTGGACCAGGACGTGGAGCAGACTCAGCATGGTGACCAGGACGATCAGATCAGTCCAACTGAGGTTCAGCCATTCAGCCGTACCAGATCAACAGACAGAGCCGTGTACCGGATCGACCCGCGTGCATCCGGACGTGACCTAAGGATGGATCCACGACCTGATGACCGAATCAGCTAACCCACAGGCGTTCTTCCCCCACCCATTCGCCATTCTAGAGCCAACAGTCAAGCCAGAACCCATGATCATCGAGAAGAATCAGATTCCGGACTTAGCCTGTCTTTCCTGGCCCGTTTGGGACGTACCGCACGCCCGGATCAGGCTGATCACGACCTTTCCAACCACTTTGACGATTTCATGATGATCGATGCTTCCAACTACTCCAAAGGAAGGATACTTAAGCTCTCTGAAGATTTGGGTCGAGCTATCTATTCATCCATTCATGGATCATCGATGATCAACCATGCGGGCAGCCTTACGTCCAACCTGCTCCTTACCGCGAACGACCTGATCACCACAGAATGAACGTGGACATCTTTATGAATCTGGACCAGTCAACACAAGAATCCGCACCTTGACCAGTCTTTAGTCAAAGTCCTCATTTCTAGTTTCTATGTCTTGTTTTCATTCATTTATATTTTCTATGTTGTCTTTTCCCACAAATGTCTTTATGTTTCTTTGACTCACAAACCTTATAAGTATGTGATGATTCCCTTAACAAAATCAACATCAATTTTCCTTTGCTTATTTTGAGTCTTCTGTCATTGTTCTTTGCTTAGAACATTCATACTTCTCTTGGTGAGGTCATCTCCAAGCGAACCACTTCGTTGTGTTGGACCGGTGCGTCACATCCAGCAACCTTCGAATCTCTGGTAGTATCTTTGGGATATTCCGCAACCCTTAGTGTCACCCCTCGATCCATCAGTTCTCAATCCTCTCGGATCTGAGTTCATATCAACCTTACCGAAAGAGTGATCCTTATTTTGGTTCTATCAGTCAGCGTGTTAAGTCCAAGGACCAACGTGCTGATATGTGTACTGATGGACAGCCACGGACGTCATGTGTGTGCTGACGGACACACACGGACACACACACAGCCACGGACTTCCTGTGTGTGCTGACGGACACACACAGACGTCCTATGTGACACCCCCGATCGTAGTTGACCGGAAATGACACGGTTGATGTTCCTCGATGGTTGATCCGAGGTTCTCAGAATACTTCTGATCGCCTTAGACCGACAACCAAAGAACACCAACGTTCCTATCAGATATCACTCTAGGCTTTTCAACCCGAAAAAGCAATACCCGATAGTTAGTTCGTCCGAACAAGGACTAATATCATTTGGAACCCGTACTTTAAAAATATTCTTTATACACTATATACTTATTCAGTTAAAAGAATCTTACAAAATCTTATAGATTAACCTCGAGGTTTTCGGTCAACAAACCTTATACATAAAGTATATCAAAACGACTGCAAGGATAATAAAACTACCGCTGGCTAATGCCGTTCCTTCCCGTCCTAGAGTAAAGGTCTCCCACCTACTGGTTACCTGCATATCAAATGAGTCATGAGTAACTAGTTTACTCAGTGAGTCTAATCCCACACCCAAACACATATTAATAGTATCCCGAGCAAGCGACACCATTTGAATGCAGTGGAATTATATTCCATAATTAATATAATTATAAGGCCTCTCAATCCATACATGTGAATCTATCTTAAACATCACCTCCACGATAACCGCCAATCACTCATACTCTTAATATGTATATATGCTAAATCCGGAAAACCACCAAGGCTAACCGAGCCTAACGGGGAATAAATATAACCATCATCTCCATCAGATATTCCAAGATAGAACATCCAACGCTGCATGCAGTTACACGGCCTCCAGGGTGCGACCCCATCATCGTGTCTTCATGACCTTGACCCATATCGCAGGACCAATTTACGACAATGCGGGACTTTCGGGAGAGTGAGTATACAATAAGACTTCACATGATTCACACTTATTAATAGAATACTTATAGATTAGTACTTGAGAACAAGTACCAAGGCTCGGGATAACTTCAAAGAATTATTCTTATTAATTCTTAAGTATTTAAACTAGATAAATACTTCATATATAAATATAGATCAAGGGATAATACTTAATCAATCAACCATAATTACTCCTTGATTAATCCACGATTAATCCTTAATTAATCAATGATTATCCCTTAATTAATTCATGGCTAATTCTTAATTAATCAACCATATTCAATATGCAATCATGCATACTCATTCATAATTCATATCATCATCTATCTAGACTCACCTTTAAATCCATGAGATTGGCTAAGGAAGACTAGACTCGAGCTCAAGCTAATCACACTTCACTTCTGGATCACTCTCGGTTCAGAACCATCACAAGGATCCGGCAGATCCGAATACTCTCCTTGGCCATCTGAATTCAAAACATAACAGTTGGAACATAAGGTTCACTAGTCTGGTTCAAGAAGAAACTCAACTCAGTTCATAACATTTCAGTTCAGTTCTCTCATATCAGTTCTGTTCAAGACAGATTGATACCATGTTCAGCTCGGTTCAAGCTTTAACAATTTAACTCGGTTCATATCAGCTTAGTTCATGCTCAGCTAAGTCCGGTTCTAATCAGTTCCCAACAGCTTAACTCGGTTATACTCAGATGACATCAGTTCAAGACAATTTCAGACCATAGACAGCTCGGCTCAGATCAGATCAGAACATACTCAGCTCAATTCAGTTCTAAACAAGATCAAATCAGTTCGGTTTAATTCCCATAATTCTTATCAGTTGGTCTACTGGTTCTATGAGACTGATTAAATCATAAACCAACCAAGACTGAAGAGAACAAGACCTTAGACAACTGATCCTGACAGGTTAACCAACATACAGCAATTGGCTCTCATCAAAACATGGCTGAATCAAGAAGCTGAAGCTTACCGGTTTTACTCAACAAATTAAACTTGACTGGTTGTCTCTCTTCAAGCTAACCACGAATTAACCTGATCAACACCAGAAGAATCCATGGTTGGATTTATTAAGAATTTATCTCCAGTGTAGGCAAACCAACAAAACTTCTCACATAAACTGATCCACAACCATTTTACCGATCAAAATCAAAGGCTGAAGAACATGGGTGATTCTAAACTCTTGGACACCAAACCTTCAGCTCTTAACCACACCAGAACACACTGGATAAAGTCACAGGATGGTGAGAAAGGTTTGTCCATGCTCAATTCTCTTCTCTGAATTTTTCAACTAGTTTTCTCACAAATTTTTCTCTCTTCTTTCTCTATTTCTCTCTGAATTTTTTTCTTGCAGGTTATGAACGTCCAGAGGATAGAAGATGGTGCTTTATAGCATAAGAAGTTGCTTCAGGTGAGAGTTTCACTTAGCACAAAGCAAGGCTGAGAAAGGACATGTGGAGTGCAGCTTCAGCACTTCCAACAGCAAGCTGCTGTCCTTTCCCTCCCAAGAAGAAAGCTGCATGTAGCTGGTGACAATCATGTGACTGAATTAATGAGCAAGCAGGCAAGCAAGTATTTGCAGGTCATGTGACCTAGTTACTGATGAAGCAAGCAGGCTAGAAGGTGCAAAGCATGTGACTGTTCAGAAATAATTGTAAGAGTTTTGTCGATATTTTTCGGACTGTTTCGACTAAATATTTTTCATCATTCAAATCTCGTCCTGCTCTGAATAAACTCGTCCAACATGAATAAAAATTGACTATAATAATTAACACTCGACCAGAACTATCAGTGAGAGGCCTTTCGACCACAAGACAGTCCCGTCGAGGTATTAATTGACCGGGTCAACTTTATTTTCAAATCTGATCGACCAACTCCAAACTGGTCGAGCGGAGTTTTTCTCGACCAAATATTAACTGGCTCGTGAGGGTTATTACATTCTTCCCCCCTTAAAAGAATTCGTCCCTGCATTCTCAAAACATAGTTGTACAGACTTTTATTGAACACTGGAGTCTCTGCAAGAAGTTTAATATAGCTGACGAACACCCACGGACGTCATGTGTGTGCTGACGGACACACACGGACACAGACGGACAGCCACAGACGTCCTGTGTGTGCTGATGGACAGCCACAGACAGCCACAGACGTCCTGTGTGTGCTGGCGGACACCCACGGACGTCCTGGGTATACTGAACAGACAGCCCACGTGGGCAAAAATCACCGAAACAGTCCACGGGGAGTCCAACGTGCTGATATGTGTACTGATGGACAGCCACGGACGTCCTGGGTGTGCTAACGAACACAGACGGACACACACGGACATCCAGGGACGTCCTGTGTGTGCTGGCGGACACCCACGGACGTCTTGTGTGTACTGAACAGACAGCCCACGTGGGCCAAAATCACCCAAACAGTCCACGGGAAGGGTCCGCGTGCTGAGTCCAAGGACCAGCGTGCTGATATGTGTACCGATGGACAGCCACGGATGTCCTGTGTGTACTGAACAGACAGCCCACGTGGGCCTAAATCACCCGAACAGTCCATGGGAAAGGCCAGCGTGCTGATATGTGTACTGATGGACAGCCACAAACGTCTTGTGTGTGCTGACGGACACACACGGACACACATGGACAGCCACAGACGTCCTGTGTGTGCTGACGGACAGCCACGGACGTCCTGTGTGTACTGAACAGACAACCCACGTGGGCCAAAATCACCCGAACAGTCCACGGGAAGGGTCAGCATGCTGATATGTGTACTGATGGACAGCCACAGACGTCATGTGTGTGCTGACGGACACACTTAGTAAATGAAAGACTTAAAATGAATCAAACAAGCAAAGAAATTGATTAAGTAGCTAACGGGTTCAGTCTTGTCGAGAGGCCAGATTCGGGCGTTACAAACGTGCTGATATGTGTACTGATGGACAGCCACGGACGTTCTGTGTGTGTTGACGGACACCCACGGACGTCCTGTGTGTACTGAACAGACAGCCCACGTGGGCCAAAATCACCCAAACATTCCACGGGAAGGGCCAGCGTGCTGAGTCCAAGGAACAACGTGCTGATATGTGTACTGAAGGACAGCCATAGACGTCATGTGTGTGCTGATGGACACACATGGACACACACGGACAGCCACGGACGTCCTGTGTGTGCTGACGAACACCCACGGACGTCATGTGTGTGCTGACGGACACACACGGACACACACGGACAGCCACAGACGTTTTGTGTGTGCTGACGGACATCCACAGACAGCCACAGACGTCCTGTGTGTGCTGGCGGACACGCACGGACGTCCTGTGTATACTGAACAGACAGCTGACGTGGGCAAAAATCACCGAAACAGTCCACGGGGAGGCCAACGTCCTGATATGTGTACTGATGGACAGCCACGGACGTCCTGGGTGTGCTAACGGACACAGACGGACACACACGGACACACACGGACAGCCAGGGATGTCCTGTGTGTGCTGGCGGACACCCACGGACGTCTTGTGTGTACTGAACAGACAGCCTACGTGGGCCAAAATCACCCGAACAGTCCACGGGAAGGGTCCGCGTGCTGAGTCCAAGGACCAGCGTGCTGATATGTGTACCGATGGACAGCCACAGATGTCCTGTGTGTACTGAACAGACAGCCCACGTGGGCCTAAATCACCCGAACAGTCCACGGGAAAGGCCAGCGTGCTGATATGTGTACTGATGGACAGCCACAAACGTCCTGTGTGTGCTGACGGACACACACGGACACACACGGACAGCCACGGACATCCTGTGTGTGCTGACGGACAGCCACGGACGTCCTGTGTGTACTGAACAGACAACCCACGTGGCCAAAATCACCCGAACAGTCCACGGGAAGGGTCAGCATGTTGATATGTGTACTGATGGACAGCCACAGATGTCATGCGTGTGCTGACGGACACACACTGACACACACGGACAGCCACAGACGTCATGTGTGTGCTGACGGACAGCCACAGACGTCCTGTGTGTACTGAACAGACAGCCCACGTGGACCAAAATCCCCCGAACAGTCCACGGGAAGGGTCAGCGTGCTGAGTCCAAGGACCAACCTGCTGATATGTGTATTGATGGACAGCCACAAACGTCCTGTGTGTGCTGACGGACACACAGACAGCCACAGACGTCCTGTGTGTGCTGACGGACACACACAGACGTCCTGTGTGTGCTGACGGACACCCACGGACGTGCTGTGTGTACTGAACAGACAGCCCACGTGGGCAAAAATCACCCAAACAGTCCACGGGAAGGGCCAGTGTGCTGAGTCCAAAGACCAGCGTGCTGATATGTGTACTGATGGACAGCCAGGGACGTCCTGTGTGTGCTGACGGACACACACAGACACACACGGACAGCTACAGACGTTCTGTGTGTGCTGACGGACAGCCACGGACAGCCACCGACGTCCTATGTGTGCTGGCGGACACCCACGGACGTCCTGTGTGTACTGGCGGACACCCACGGACGTCCTGTGTGTACTGAACAGACAGCCCCCATGGGCCAAAATCACCCAAACATTCCACGGGAAGGGCCAGCGTGCTGAGTCCAAGGACCAACGTGCTGATATGTGTAATGATGGACAGCAACAGACGTCCTCTGTGTGCTGACGGGCACACACGGACAGCAACGGACGTCCTGTGTGTTCTGACGGACACACACGGACGTCCTGTGTGTGCTGACGGACACCCACGGACGTCATGTGTGTGCTGACGGACACACACGAACACACATGGACAGCCACGGACGTCCTGTGTGTGCTGACGGACAGCCACAGACAGCCTATGGACGTCCTGTGTGTGCTGGCGGACACCCACGGACGTCCTGTGTATACTGAACAGACAGCCCACGTGGGTAAAAATCACCGAAACAGTCCACGGGAAGGGCCAGCGTGCTGAGTCCAAGGACCAACGTGCTGATATGTGTACTGATTGACAGCCACGGACGTCGTGGGTGTGCTGACGGACACAGGCGGACACACACGGACACACACGGACAGCCAGGGACGTCCTGTGTGTGCTGGCGGACACCCACGGACGTCCTGTGTGTACTGAACAGACAGCCCACGTGGGCCAAAATCACTCGAACAGTCCACAGGAAGGGTCAGCGTGTTGAGCGCAAGGACCAACGTGCTGATATGTGTACTGATGGACAGCCACAGACGTCGTGTGTGCTGACGGACACACACGGACACACACAGACATCCACGAACGTCCTGTGTGTGCTGACGGAAATGTACGGACGTCCTATGTGTGCTGACGGACACTTGTGTGTACTGAACAGACAGCCCACATGGGCCAAAATCACCCAAACAGTCCACGGGAAGGGCCAGCGTGCTGAGTCCAAGGACCAGCGTGCTGATATGTGTACTGATGGACAGCCACGGACGTCCAGTGTGTGCAGACGGACACACACGGACAGCCACGGATGTCCTGTGTGTGCTGGCGGACACCCAGGGACGACCTGTGTGTACTGAACAGACAGCCCACGTGGGCCAAAATCACCCGAACAGTCCACGGGAAGGGCCAGCGCCCTGAGTGCAAGGACCAGCGTGCTGATATGTGTACTGATGGACAGCCACGGACGTCCTGTGTGTGCAGACGGACACACACGGACAGCCACTGTAATAACCCTCACGTGCAGATAGAATTTTGGTTGAGAAAATTCTTTAAGATCAGTTTGAAGATTGATCGATAAGAATTTAAGTAAAAATCGATCCGATAAATTAATGCCTCGATGGGACTGTCTTGTGGTCAGAACCGAACTGTTGGATTGAAGATCATGTTATGAACTGCTCTGTTTCAGGTCAGTGGTCGAGTAAAGTTGAAGGATAAGACTGGTTCATCAAGTAGAACCGTTTTATGTCTAGGTAAGAACTTGATCATGGACTGATCATTTTCTTAGAACCAGTTAGCACAAGTATAAGCAAATGAACTGAACCGAGTGATTAAACCTAGTACTTGTGTTTTGTTTTGATCAGTTGGTTGTGGAGTTTTGCTAGATCGGTCCAGTCACTCCTTGTAGCCGCTCAGACACTTGGTTTGAATTCAGATATCAAGGAGAGTGGTCGGATCAGTCAGATAATTGTGATCGTTCTGAATCTCAAGTGTATCGGAAGTGGAGTGTGATTAGCTTGAGCTCGTGTCTAGTCTACCTTAGCCAATCTCAAGGACTAGAAGGTGAGTCTAGATAGGTGATTAAAGAGTTATGAATTAGTGTTGCATGATTGAAAATGTAGATGATTGATAGGCTTTGTCTCTTGATCAAATATTGAATTGGTGAGGTGTTTACTTAGTGTAAACACTTAATAAATATTTATGAATGTTCGTAGAGGTTTATTCCGAACCTAGTACTTGTTCTCAAGTACTGATATATAATATTATTTAATATATGAGTATAAATCATGTGAAGTCTTATTGTATACTCACTCTCCCGAAAGTTCCCGCATTACCGTGAATTGTTCCTGCGATACGGAACAAGATGACGAAGACACGATGATGGGGTCACACCCTGGAGGCCGTGTAACTGCATGCAGCGTTAGATGTTCGATCTTGGAATATCTAATGGAGATGATGGTTATATTTATTTCCCCGCTAAGCTCGGTTAGCCTTGGTGGTTTTCCGGGTTTAGTATATATATATAATAAGTATGGGTGAATGGCGGGTGTCGTGGAGATGATGTTTAAGATAAGATTCACATTGATGGATTGATAGGCCTTATATATGTATTTTTATTAGTTATGGAATATATTTTCACTGCATACAAATGGAGTTGATTTCTTGAGATATTTTTACTATATGTTGGGGTGCGGGACTAGGCTCACTGAGTAAACTAGTTACTCATGACTCATTTGTTATGCAGGTAACCAATAGGTGGGAGACCTAACTCTAGGATGGGAAGGAACATCATTAGCCAGCGGTAGTTATATTATCCTTGCAAAGGCGTTTTGATATTTCTTATTTATAAGATTTATTGACCGAAAACCTCGAGGTTAATTTATAACAAATTTTGTAAGATGCTTTTGAATGATATATAAAGAGTTTTTTTAAAGTACGAGTTCCATATGATATTAGTCCTTGTCCGAACGAACTAACTATCGGGTATTGCTTTTTTGGGTTGAAAAGCCTAGAGTGATATCTGATAGGAGCGTTGGTGTTCTTTGGTTGTCGGTCTAAGGCGATCAGAAGTATTCTGAGAACCTCGGATCAACCATCGAGGAACATCAACTGTGTCATTTCCGGTCAACTACGATCGGGGGTGTCACAAAGGTGGTATTAGAGCATGGTTATACGATGCTAGAATGGGACTTGTTTCAACTGTTTTTCGAGTCAAAATGAGTCGCAAGGATAACTAGGATATGCTGGCTGGTTCCTTCATTTTATAATAGATAGCCGTGGGTAGTTACCTAACCTGACCTCTCATAGCAGAAGCACCAAGACAAGCTTGAACGGGTGGACCGTACTTATCGATGTTGTTATCATCATGCTCGAGTTTTCTACCCTCATGGCCGAGTTCACTATCGTCCTTTTAGGAGTCAGTAACGTCATGCCTTCCTGCCATTCTTTTGAGTTCTAGTGGGGATGCCAATTCTTTAGAGAGAGATATGGGACAGAATTGATACATCGAATACATCTCCAGACTCGTGTGTTATCGATGTCAAGGTGGGTGTTGTTTGTGATCTGATTCAGTATGATTAGAATGCACATGATCACTCAGATGCACTTAGTCTTTCCGGCTTCTCAAGTCTAACCAGCTCATGCTAAGACGTACAAGCACCAGAGCCATACAAGCATGATTTCTTAAGCATTTATTTCAAGCTTAGCGTTGGAGGAAGAGATGGTTTGACTGTATTACAAGATGATGGAAGCACCAGAAGTATTCTGTTTGCAACGGAATATCATGAAGCTTATGATGCAAAGAAGAAGAAGTTGGGACCATAAGATACTGAAGAAGGACTAAACTGTTCGAAGTATACTTTGGCTTGAGGCAGATTTGGGATGAAACACCCAGAGCAAAACATTGACGTGGCCAATGTTAAGAGAATTACATGAAGGATTTGGTATCAAGCTATTTGGAGATGAATGCTATGAGTTGTTGGTCGAGAGTCAAGAATTACTTCAGAGGGGTGAGATCGAGTTGGACAGATTTCAAGAGTTCAAGAAGTAGTATTTTTGATGCAAGGTATGAGACCAATTGAAGATTCAGTTTACGGAGTTGGTACAGTGGGATGTTTCCGCCAGGAGGTTCAGGTTGGGTTAATCATATACAATAATTTCAGAATCAAGATATGTGGTCGAGTGAATTTCATTCATCAATTATGGTTTGGAGAATAAGCCAAAGATCAGATGGAAAATTTTGGGAGCTTAGCCAAGAATTCTGTAGTAGATAAAAGACCATGGAGTCTCAGAGCTTCGAGGAGATGTTAGAGTATGACGCGAATACTAGAGAAGTTATTGCTGAAGAAGTTCACCAAATTCTGCAGACCGTTGAATTTCCAACCAGTGAAGATCGAAGATTATTTTAAATCAGTGGATTAAGTCGCTGGGATGATTTTGGGTGTACGTTTCATCAGATCAAGATCGAGGAGGCTGAGTTATTATGGTGGTGACATGCCAGGACAGCATAGTCGGGATCATCCAAGTGTGAGAAATTCTTGATTATTTGCATCAATGCGCTTCAGTGATTCCCTTGTGAAGAGTAAGGATGATTATTTTACCCTTGCCCATAAAGTTACCCGGTTCCTTTACCTATACCTAGGGTACCAGTAGTTGGACTTGTTCACGCTTCCTTACCATTAGTCTTGATCCAAGTGTTAGGCTATTTGGGTAGATCTTACACTTTATGGTTGTCTGGACCGTCAAAACCCCTGAAAGGTCCAATCACAGGTTTGCTTCTTATCCCATTGTGTGTTGTGAGCATTTTTAAAATTTTATGAATGATTGAAATAAAAAAAATTATGTGAATTGTGATCAAGGTGTCGTAAGAGACCTTGCCTATGGATGGAATTCTCCGCCCATATTGTGTTTGATTCGGGAACAACATATAGTTGTAGTTCCTGAGCGATGTCATAGTATTAGAGAGGATTCACTTTTGTGAATTCAAGTCTACCGTTCTTATTTGGAAGTACGGGCTGCCAATTAAAGTTATGGTATGCCTTCCCCATTCCATAGTACTTCTGTTAGAGCGGTATGTTTCTATCTAGAATGAGATTGGCTATCTAGTTACGGAGGTCAATTAGGATATTAAGGAAAGAAGTCTTTTGAAGAGGACCATTTATTGTTGGCCTACAATGTTATTCTACCAAGTGTTCTAGTATCACTCAAATCTGTCTGGTGTGTTGAAGAACTTTTGGGAAAAGGTGAAGAAGTGTACTCTAGTAACTTGATCGTTTAAAAAGTAAATGATGAAAAGGAGCAGAGTAGAAGACAGTCTGATAATCAGGGAAGATGAAGATGTGTTTAAGGCATTGAAAGGATGGTCGACATCTAAAAGTAACATGTTCAGTATTCTTGTTAAACCTTGATTCACTGCAATAGCCTAGGGATTTCACCAAGTGGTTCTTGTCGAGTTTTAGTAGTAGTTAGAAGATTATGAAGAGGGTTTCAGATAGATCAGAAGTGTAAAGAATATTGTAAGTGAAATCATTCTTGGAATGGGTGAGTGTGTTTATTTGAGAGTAGCATCCCTGGTCCGAATCATGTTGGCGTGATTCTTCGTGCATGTTCTTGTTTGATTGTTGCACGGTTAATCAAGTTAACATTGACCAGACTGGAGATGTTACATTCACGTATGACACATCACCTCACGTTCCAAATTTCATGTTGCTGTTATGGGGGAAAGTCAGATAGAAAAGGTTGAGAAGTGATAGTCTACAGATACAAGATTGTTAGAAAAAGTATGCAAACCGCAGTTGACAAGAATTGTGCAGAGTAAAGAATTTGGTTATCTTGAAAGTGGCTGCTCAGAAAAGAAAGGATCGGTTGGGGGAATCAAGGGATCAACCATGAGTTGTTTTGATATGAGCAGATTAAGATAAGGTTAGAGCTAATATCCAGAACTCCTTTCAAACACTGTTCAGTAAAGAGTGTACAGCTACATTTTCAGAATTCGGGGACGAATTCTTTTGAGGGGGGAAGAATGTAATAACTGTAAGACCCGATCCTGGCCGACTAGGCCGTGGTCGATGCCTCACGTCGCTCGGTCGATACCCTGACCGAACCTCTCAAAATTTTTGCCCTTTATTTAAAACATCGCCCATAGGCGAGGGCTAACTCAGATCTTACCTCAAGACTACCATAGTCTTTCCTAGCTTAGATCAATACAACACATACGCAGCGGAATAATATCATCATCCATTGGTCTATAACCAATCTAATACTTGTCTGGTAGAATCACCTCAGCTAATGGTTAGTATACTCAACTACCAGCTAGCTCCAAGGTCGATCCTGAACCCAAACCAAGTCATACAAAATCCAAGGTTCCATTCACCTAACCATTCCATCTAGATCTATGCAACATTGATAGATCATACCTTTGCCACATCCATGGGGTTTAATAGCTCATTGTCTTAGCTGACTTAGCTGTTTAGCTAGCTCATCCAGCTAGATGAGATGAACCACTTCACTTGAGGTTCGCTACTCCGTTCCAGCAGATCGAGCTGCGAGGTAGCTTTTCCCAGCTCCCCGTCCACTCGTCCAACTCCCTTATACCTGCATAAACTCTTCCCTTGGGTACTTAGTCATTCAGCCAACCATCCCCACTGACCAAGTAACCTTCGGGAAGTATTCAATGATAAATGTCATGCATCTGACCTTAACGGCCCATGCATCATCCCATATCCTTACACCTTGTAGGATATAATACCAAGTCCCTCTCATGGACTAACAATGCTCATCAGACCATAAGTCAATCAACCAACCACTCCACATGACTCAGAACTGATGAGTCTTGACACATACCTGACCGGCCTTGAACCCATGTCCCAATGAACCTGATCAGTCTTGCTCTTACAACCGGTGCACCCTATGATCAATCAGATCAGACAACTTGATCCATCACCTATGGATCAGGTCGTCCATCCTTACCCATGATCAGATCACACACGGCCTTCCTTGTATAAACACACCAGCTCCATACTTGTGGCCCATGACCACAAGTACTAGTCTTACTCATCTCCTTGCTTGCTGTTGGTTCCAAACGAATTGGGCCCACGTGTCTGTTTGGAACCAACAGCAAGCAAGGAGATGAGTAAGGCTAGTACTTGTGGTCATGGGCCACAAGTATGGAGCTGGTGTGTTTATACAAGGAAGGCCGTGTGTGATCTGATCATGGGTAAGGATGGACGACATGATCCATAGGTGATGGATCAAGGTGTCTGATCTGATTGATCATAGGGTGCACCGGTTGTAAGAGCAAGACTGATCAGGTTCATTGGGACATGGGTTCAAGGCCGGTCAGGTATGTGTCAAGACTCATCAGTTCTGAGTCATGTGGGGTGGTTGGTTGATTGACTTATGGTCTGATGAGCATTGTTAGTCCATGAGAGGGACTTGGGATTATATCCTACAAGGTGTAAGGATATGGGATGATGCATGGGCGGTTAAGGTCAGATGCATGACATTTATGATTGAAGACTTCCCGAAGGTTACTTGGTCAGTGGGGATGGTTGGCTGAATGACTAAGTACCCAAGGGAAGAGTTTATGCAGGTATAAGGGAGTTGGACGAGTGGACGGGGAGCTGGGCAAAGCTACCTCGTAGCTCGATCAGCTGGGACGGAGTAGCGAACCTCAAGTGAAGTGGTTCAGCTCATCTAGCTGGATGAGCTAGCTAAACAGCTAAGTCAGCTGAGACAATGAGCTATCAAACCCCATGGATGTGGCAAAGGTATGATCTATCAATGTTGCATAGATCTAGATGGAATGGTTAGGTGAATGGAACCTCGGATTTTGTATGACTTGGTTTGGGTTCAGGATCGACCTTGGAGCTAGCTGGTAGTTGAGTGTACTAACCATTAGCTGAGGTGATTCGACCAGACAAGTATTAGATTGGTTATAGACCAATGGATGATGATATTATTCCGCTGCGTATGTGTTGTATTGATCTAAGCTAAGATCTGAGTTAGCCCTCGCCTATGGGCGATGTTTTAAATAAAGGGCGAAAATTTTGAGAGGTTCGGTCAGGGTATCGACCGAGGGACGTGAGGCATTGACCGCGGCCTAGTCGGCCAGGATCGGGTCTTACAAGTTGGTATAAGAGCATGCTTGATCTTGTTAAGGACAGTGCTCAAATATGTTAAGTTCCAAACCGAAATTATTTCTGAAAACTGAGAGGACTTGGAACCTTAGCTGTGGTGAGCCAAGTGGGAGTTGAGGTAAGATTGGGTTTCATGCTTGTGAACGGGGAAGTTCCAAGATGAGCCGGCTTAGCCAAGATGCACTCTCCAAGGGCAAGACCCTGAAACAGAAAGGTTAGTTTTCTAGTTATTTGGAAGTAATAGACAGATTGGATGATGGACGCAATGCAAGATCTTTGTATGGACGACCTGGACAAGGGAAGTAACATGGACCAGAGAGTGGCTTAGGTTGAAAGAAACGTGCATCACTCTCTTGGAGGTAAATGTTATCCCTTGGTGGCCGTTCAAAACAAGTGAGCATATGCAATGTTCATGTTAGTCTAAGGGAGACGCTACATGGCTACTACATGAGTGGGCTTGTGATCAGATGGATCAGCTTGGACTCAGTGTATGTCAAGGTAGGATTCCTTAAGATTGAGTGAATGGAATGGATCAATTCCAAGAGGAATTAGAAACACGATGTTAAGTATCTTAGTATGATGAGGATTGAAGTATACTATAAACACTTTTGTGAATGGTATGGGACGTTCACAGATGTGTGATGCTTTGGAGAATGGTATGGGACTTTTTCCAAATGTGTGATCAAACCAAGATCCTACTCATCTAAGTACTTAATGATCGGTGGTGTGGAAACACATTATTTGATACTGGAGCTACACATAGTGTTGTGAGTCCAGGAATGGTTGGAAAAGGTTTGTTCCAGTATGGAACATGGGATGGTCCTGAACGAGTGAGTGCGGCTGGAGGGCAAGTTATGAACTCACTCGGTCTGGTTAAGGACATCCCTGTGGTGATCTTGGATAGGCCGATGCCTATAGATCTGAATGTTATCCCCCTCAAGCATCATGAAGTAATCTTGGGCATGGACTGGTTGGGAAAGTATCGGGCAACTCTAGATTGTCACCGGGGAAGGGTGCAACTTGAGAACGAGTTTGGACCCCCGATTAAGTACCAAGGAATAAAGCCAACCTCTTGTAGTTTGGTGGGTTCAGCAGTCCAAGTAGAACGGATGCTTGGAAATGGTTGTGAGGCCTTTTTGGCTACCATTTACACTGATGAGGTTGTAGGGGGCTGTGACCCAGAGGGTATACCGTTGGTTCGGGAATTTCAGGATGTGTTTGGGGCACTACAGGGCATTCCCCCTGACAGGGCTGACCCATTCATCATTGAATTGGAACCTGGAACGGCCCCATTATCTAAAAGTCCAGTAAGGGACAAGGATCACATGACGACCTATTCGGAGATGGGCCTATGGTCGGATTGAAAATGGTTGAGTCCCTGAGTGGACCGGGACCGGAATGTGATCGAGTCCATGAAAGGACCAGGATCAGATTATGACGAAGTCCAGTAATGGACAGAGTCAAGATGAGGAGGTTTAGTCTAGTATGGACTAAGGTCGCAACATGGCCAAGCTGGGAGAGGTTGTGGCCGGTTAAGGAATGATCCAGTAATTGGTTGCTGGAATTATAAACCTTAATTTCCAGGAAGGACTTAAGGGAACAGAACAATCAGTTAGGACTCATGGTAGAGTGAGCAGCCTAAAGATTGGAACATGTTCGCTAGGACTTGTATGTTGCATCGAGTGGCTTGGAGATTGGTTGAATCTACTAAGACTTGAGTACTCAGTATGTTCCTAGGAAAGTAAGTATTAAATCTGTTACCTTATACTTGATCTTATTAGATCATGTGCCTTCCTTTCTCATGGACGACCATGCTTCTCCAAAGCATGCCTCCATCAAGTCTTATCACATATCTCCTGTAAGACCCGTTCCTGGTCTCTTGACCCAACTGGATACGAATGCTTACTTATTAATTTCTTTGCTTGTTTGATCCATTTTAAGTCTTTTATTTACTAAGTCATATTCGAATATGAGGTTCGTAAACAAAGGAACAGATTGCACAGCGGAATAACAATGTAGAAACTTTGTATTACTTAGAAACATGAGATTCAATACACAACTTCTTAACAGTCTCATAGACAATCACTAGTTCATCCCTAGTATCATCTAACCACACGTTACACAGCCTCTCACTGACCGAGCCTTCACGGCTCCTTGGCTTGACCAGAACCATCCTTAGTTCCTGAAACCACAACCAGATAAGCATTAATCATAACCGAGAATAGAATGGATTGATTCTACAATGCCTGGCTTGGTTCCTAGAACTTAGATAAACCTCAGTCAACATAGTCATAAAACGTATGAACCTACCTACCGTATCCTAAGTCATTCAACCAACCACCCCTTGACTTAGAATCAGATAGATAGTCCAGAATAGATAAACAGAACATACGAACAGATCCGGATCGTCCCCAAAGACCAATCCGTCTAACCGGATAGAATCTAGGTGCGACCGGCCAATGGAGTCCGGCTCAATGGCCCAACGGACTCCCTTACCTGATCCGGCCTTAGGCCTGGATCCAATCGGCCGAGTAAGCCTCAAGCCTAATCCGGAAGGCTTAGCAACCGGTCAGACCTTGCGACTCTACCTTGGCTTAGACAAACCGTGACCTTGTCTTGACTAGACAAGCCATAGGCTGATCCATAAGGATCGGTCCTAACCCATCCCGAAAGACACAGTTTGGAACATGCACCCTTTGGCCATTCGTGCCTCTTGGATACTCATGACTCTTGACAACTCGTGCCCTTTGGGTCATTCCCAACCGTTCGTCCTAACCGCCCAGTCTTGGTGCGATCGGATCATCCGACTAACTGACCCGTGTCTAGGCTAGCGGTTTGGTTATCTTCGGCCAAAGCCTAGGGACGTGTCCCTTGGACTCAACCAACACAACCTTTCGTGTTTAACCAGAGAGAAGAGAAGAGAAACGAATTGAAACAGATAAGGAGAGCCGGATGGGACTTAGGAACCGAGCAGAGCCGCGGTGCGGTCGCATGGACCGTCCGTTCGGTCTGATGGAGCCACGGCCCATCACATACCTTGTGAACCACGTCTGGGTTCTCCATGCTCTTCTCCTTGTCTTGATCTCCCATTCTTGACCGGAGTTAGTCCTCAAACGATCAGAGTCGCCGGAACACAACACCACCACAATCGGCCTTTCTCTTGGCCGGAACTCTCTCTTTCTCTCTTTCTTTCTCTCTATGTTTTTCTCTGAGTATTTTACTCTGGAATTGGATAATGAATTCGACCAGAGAGCCCCCATATTTATATAAAACGAGGGGGTAAGTCTTGCCCCACGAACAGGCATGACTTGCTAGCGAATGGGCGGCATCGGCCAAGGGTTGTCCCCTTTCGGCCACTTGCATCCCTTCGCCCTTTCTGATTGGGTTTGGGGTCGGCCACAAGCCCAACACACGCCCCAAGTCTCCTGGACTTAGCCCATGGCCTTGTCCTAAGACTCAACAGCCCATGGATCTGATGATACCCTGAGGCCAAATCAATCTTAGAAAACCACTTGGCTCCTTTGAGTTGATCCAACAACTCATCTATTCTGGGCAACGGGTACTTGTTCTTCACAGTAACCCTGTTCAACCCTCGATAGTCAATACACAGACGCATGCTACCATCCTTCTTTTTCACAAAGAGGACTGGTGCACCCCAAGGAGAGCTACTTGGACGTATGAACCCCTTGTCCAGCAATTCTTCTAATTGCTTCTTTAGCTCGGCCATCTCGGCCGGAGCCATTCGGTACGGACTCTTGGACAGCGGAGCTGTCCCTGGTTCTAGTTCAATCGTAAATGGATCCGACCTATCAGGGGGGACACCCTGTAGCAAACGGAACACATCTGGGATTCAGACACCAACGGTTCCTCAGTTAGATCTTTCTGATCATCAGACCTGCTGTGCTCCATAGTGGTAATTGTGGTCAAATATGCTTCACAACCCCGTCTAAGCATCCGTTCTGCTCGGATTGCTGACACCACTACTCTATCCAGAGCCGGACTCATATTCAGACTTTGGTACTGGATCGGGTGAGGTTTAGTCTCCAACCGTACACATCCTCTGTGGCAGTCGAGAGTGGCCCGATACTTTCCCAACCAATCCATGCCTAGGATCACCTCGTGATTCTGTAGGCGCAACACAATCAGATCTACAGGCAGATTTTTCTCCTGGATCATCACTGGGATATTAGTCATGAGCCCTAATGAGTGCATGATTTTCCCACCGGCCGCCCTCACTAGTCTCGAATTATCCCCAGAACAGAGGCATAACAGACCCTTTCCGACCAGTTCCGGACTCAAAAAACTATGTGTAGCCCCTGTGTCGAAAAGCACGTGGGTTTCAACACCACCAATCATGAGGGTCCCTATAAGAGACCCACATCAGAATCCCCTAGACACTCTAGGTTCCAGACCAAGCATTCTATTGAATGTAAACAGATAAATTCAGAAATTACCAGAGATCGAATCAAACGATCCAGAAGCACCGTCGTCTCGGGACAGCTCATACACCCTTGGTGTTGTGGTCGGCCTGCTCTGGGTCGACTTTCCCGTGTCTCCACGACCCTTCCCTTGTCCTCCTTGCCCATTAGGACATTCACTTTGGAAGTGTCCGCTTTGGCCGTAATGGAAACAAGTCCGAGAGCCGCTGCCACTAGATTGGCCCTGAGTCCGGCTTGGTCGAGTGCAATCTCGGATGGAATGATCCAAGCTGCCACATCTCACACAAGCTCCCATGGCTTTCCAGCATTCACCTGGATGGTTCTTACCACACTTGGGACATTCAGGTCGTCCACTAGAGGCCTTGCCTCCGTCAACCTGGTCCCACTTCCTCTTTCGGTCGTTAGTCTTACCCATTGGGACAGACTGCGACTTTGTCTTAAGCTTGGCTTCCTTGGCCAAGTTAGACTCCAAAAGAGCTACACGTTCAACCAGCTCTCCGACGGTGCTAAAGGTGCAGATCGAACAGTGAGTTCTCAGCTCCGACCTTAAGCCTCGAATGAACCGACGAACCTGGACTGTCTCGTCCTCAAGTTCTCTTCCAACAAAACGTCGGAGCCGGTTGAACTACTCTTCGTACTCACGTACGGCCCTGCGGCCTTGGGTAAGGTCTAGGAATCTTCCTTCCAGACGGTCCCAAGCCTCTGCAGGAAAGTATTTGCGGTTGAATTCATCTTCAAAATCCGCAAAACTCTGGAGACTTCCATTGGTGCGCTTGTTCACAGCCAGCCACCAATTATGCGCGTCCCCTTCCAGGAAGTGAACCGCAATGTCTCTCTTGTAATCCTCAGGACAACGAGTTGAGCTGAAGTTTCGGACTAGCCTACTCCTCTACTCGTCTGCCTCAATAGGATCGGTGCTTCCTGAGAAATGCTTCGTCCCTAGACGGGAGATGTGCTGAAGCAAACTCAGATAGTCCACCTTTTTCCCGGTCCTTTCTGGTGGATCAATCTCGATCACCTCGACCGTTTCCACCACTGGACCATTGGTGTTGGGGACGGTCGTAGCCACAGGCGTAGCTTGGCCAACTGAAAAGTTCACTAATGGCGTGAACAGTTGGGCCATAGCCGCCACCTGAGTCCCCATTACCTTCATGGCCTCTAACAAGTCCTCTTTGGACAGTGTTGCAGTTACATTGGCCGTACCATCGGCCACTTTCTCACGCTGGCCACCATCACGGTTAGCATTCGAGGATTCCACTTCCTCATCACTCTCCTGATGTTCCTGACCATCCTGTTGCGTCCCCGTAAGATTAGCCTGATCAGTTGGCAACACATTTTCAGTGTTAGCCGCGGCCGGATCGGTTTTCAAACCGGACAGATTAGTTCCGTCCACGGCCACTTGACTAGACTGACCGGCCATTCTCTTACTTCTTCGGGACTTTCCCGATTTGCTTTTTCCAGCCTAAGGATTCAGACAATGTTAGTACAAAACACACTAACATAAACAGAACAAAACAATCCCTAGACTAAGCAATCAAACCTCACCGTGAGACCTAATCAGCTGGCTGCGTGTGTGTGTGTGGACTACATAACCCAACTATCCTAGAATCAAGCATGCTCTGATACCAACTTGTAAGACCCGTTCCTGGTCTCTTGACCCAACTGGATACGAATGCTTTCTTATTAATTTCTTTGCTTGTTTGATCCATTTTAAGTCTTTTATTTACTAAGTCATATTCGAATATGAGGTTCATAAACAAAGGAACAGATTGCACAGCGGAATAACAATGTATAAACTTTGTATTACTTAGAAACATGAGATTCAATACACAACTTCTTAAAAGTCTCATAGACAATCACTAGTTCATCCCTAGTATCATCTAACCACATGTTACACAGCCTCTCACTGACCGAGCCTTCACGGCTCCTTGGCTTGACCAGAACCATCCTTAGTTCCTGAAACCACAACCAGATAAGCATTAATCATAACCGAGAATAGAACGGATTGATTCTACAATGCTTGGCTTGGTTCCTAGAACTTAGATAAACCTCTGTCAACATAATCATAAAACGTATGAACCTACCTACCGTATCCTAAGTCATTCAACCAACCACCCCTTGACTTAGAATCAGATAGATAGTCCAGAATAGATAAACAGAACACACGAACAGATCCGGATCGTCCCCAAAGACCAATCCGTCTAACCGGATAGAATCTAGGTGCGACCGGCCAATGGAGTCCGGCTCAATGGCCCAACGGACTCCCTTACCTGATCCGGCCTTAGGCCTGGATCCAATCGGCCGAGTAAGCCTCAAGCCTAATCCGGAAGGCTTAGCAACCGGTCAGACCTTGCGACTCTACCTTGGCTTAGACAAACCGTGACCTTGTCTTGACTAGACAAGCCATAGGCTGATCCATAAGGATCGGTCCTAACCCGTCCCGAAAGACACAGTTTGGAACATGCACCCTTTGGCCATTCGTGCCTCTTGGATACTCATGACTCTTGACAACTCGTGCCCTTTGGGTCATTCCCAACCGTTCGCCCTAACCGCCCAGTCTTGGTGCGATCGGATCATCTGACTAACCGACCCGTGTCTAGGCTAGCGTTTTGGTTATGTTCGGCCAAAGCCTAGGGACGTGTCCCTTGGACTCAACCAACACAACCTTTCGTGTTTAACCAGAGAGAAGAGAAGAGAAACAAATTGAAACATATAAGGAGAGCCGGATGGGACTTAGGAACCGAGCAGAGCCGCGGTGCGGTCGCATGGACAGTCCGTTCGGTCTGATGGAGCCACGGCCCATCACATACCTTGTGAACCACGTCTGGGTTCTCCATGCTCTTCTCCTTTTCTTGATCTCCCATTCTTGACCGGAGTTAGTCCTCAAACGATCAGAGTCGCCGGAACACAACACCACCACAATTGGCCTTTCTCTTGGCCAGAACTCTCTCTTTCTCTCTTTCTTTCTCTCTACGTTTTTCTCTGAGTATTTTACTCTGGAATTGGATAATGAATTCGACCAGAGAGCCCCCATATTTATAGAAAACGAGGGGGTAAGTCTTTCCCCACGAACAGGCATGACTTGCTAGCGAATGGGCACCATCGGCCAAGGGTTGTCCCCTTTCGGCCACTTGCATCCCTTCGCCCTTTCTGATTGAGTTTGGGGTCGGCCACAAGCCCAAACCACGCCCCAAGTCTCCTGGACTTAGCCCATGGCCTTGTCCTAAGACCCAACAGCCCATGGCCTCATGGCCGGACCTCACAGCCCGCCACTGACCCGGACCCGGACCATCGGCCTAAAGCCCGGACAGTCAGTCTAGCTGAGATGAGCTGACTCTCAGCTGCCTCAGCTGAGTGAGCTAGTAGTCCAGCTAGTGGAGCTGACTTAGTAGGGACTGAGCTGGAGTGAACTGAACCTAGCTTCATTGAGCTGGCCGAGCTACTCGTCCACTTCGTCCAGCTACCGTCTTACTCGTCCTAGCTGTCTCTTAGCTTGTATAAGGTTAAGTCTAAGTTTCCCTTATGTCCTTAACCTTCTTTCTCGACCATGGAACGCTTGCCTTGATGTCCTAAGACATGGCTTGCACGTTTCCTCGAACCATGGCCGTCCTAAGACATGGCTTGCACGTGACATCTCCATTATTGGTAAGATCCAATCAATGGTCGTACCAAACTGCCCATCCATGGAACTCCCATGGAACCAGTTCCTGCACTGCATCCACCTTCAAGGCTGCTTTGCCTTTGAAAGTGAATTCCGGCCATCCCTCTTCTTCCCTGATTATTTGCATGTCTTCTATTGATGTAGAGGAAGCCCAGGGCGTGGCAAATGATAATCAAAACTCACCAGAGGGTCGTTCTCAACTCCTCTCTTGATTGCCCCCAAATCTGCCCCCTTGCTGCCTCTGAATCCATCTCTGTCTTGGATTATTGAATCCGACCATCTCTCTGTTTTTATCTACTTTTATTTTGTGTTTCAGGGAGAACAATGGAGCCCTGGCGTGCCTGCAAAGGCACGGACTTGCCTGCCATTTATAGAGGAAGGGGCAGTTACCTTTCCAAAGGTTGCAGCCTTTCTCTATCATTTCTGGCCATTGATTTAATCAATGGTCCAGATCATACCCATTCGCCTCAGCCAGTTTCCAGACGACCTGGGCTTGCCAATCCACTCCTGGACAAGTCCAAACAAGTCCCAGACTGATTTCCCACGCCCATGACCCAACCACAAGAGCCCTCCAGCCCATTGGTACACATGGGTCATCCACATGGCCGGTCACTGTCCAGTCCCGAATCAACTGCCCAAGACTCGAACACTCAGTCCAGCTGAGTTGAGCTTATCCCCAGCTGACCCAGCCGAGTGATCTAGTCCATCCAGCTCAGGGAGCTGACACACTCTAGTTGAGCTCCAAGTGAGCTCCATCCAGCTGGTTGAGCTTCTTGCTTGTATCACCCAGCTGCGATACACGTTGTATAGCTCCTTTATACTTGTCTCCTTCTTGGATTAGCTATGCCTTAGCTTACCTTCAGGCCATGATATACTTGTCTTTAGGTCATATGACCTGACTGGTGCGTTTCCTCGCACCGCAGTCCGTCCGGACGATCCTATCCAGGATCGGGGACATGACAATAACCCTCACGAGCAGATAGAATTTTGGTCAAAAAAATTCTTTAAGATCAGTTTGAAGATTGATCGATCAGAATTTAAATAAAAATCGATCCGATAAATTAATGCCTCGACGGGACTGTCTTCTGGTCTAAAGACCTTCTCTTGATTGTTTGGTCGAGTCTTATATATATTTTGGTCGAATTTTTATTAAGCTGAACGAGATTTTCCAATAGCCTAGGACAAGGAATATTTGGTCGAAATATTATTCAGAATTATCAACCAGCTTCCTTAATAATCTTGACCCATCTAATGCCATAACCTCCTTAGCCAACATGCTTGTTTACTTATCAAGTCACATATCATGCACCTTCCTGTTTGCTTTCTTATGTAGTAATGGGCACATGCAAGTCACAAGCTGCTTGTTGTGCTTGCTAATTAATTCAGTCACGTGATTATCACAGCTGCTTGCAGCTTTCTTAATGTGAAGGAAAGGAGAGCTTCTTGGCTGCTTAGAGTGATGAATCTGGTCACCAACTGTCCCTGCACAACTTAGCTTTGTCCTGAGTGAAACCCTCAGGTGAAGTAAGGTCAGAACTTATTTTAACCCTTTCTCCACCTGCTTGGTCGTCCATAACAACAAGAAATCAGAGAAAATATTCAGAGAAAATCAGTGAGAAAGATTGAAAGAACAATCTGAGAAAAATCATAGAAAATTCAGAAAAATCCTTGGATGATTTTTCTTCATCACCTTAGTTCAGTCTGATGATGTGTGGAAGATAAAAAGGTGAGATATTCAGAATAAAACCTAGATCTTGTTCTGTTTCTGATCTGAACTGAAGCTTGATGTCTCTTTGAAAACAGTCCAGCTGTGAGCTAAGCTTGAAGAAGAGAATCATCTGAGTTCATCTGGCCACCAGTTGTTGTTGTAAGCTTCAGTCTCTTGTCTCAGTCATCTCTTGATCAACATCAGATGTTTTTTAGTTAAGCTGTTGTCATTGATCAATTTTCTAAGCATTTCTTCGGTTCAGATTTAATTATTTCGGATTAATAAATAAATCAGTTTGCTAGAATATAATTATCTCATCTATTATGAACTGATGGGATTTAATCTGAACTGAACTGGTCATGGTATGGATTACACCTGAGCTGAACTGATTAACCTTGTTGTAAACCGAGCCGGTAAGAACTTATTTAAATATCTTCTTCAGAACTGAACTGTTGGATTGAAGATCATGTTATCAACTGCTCTGTTTCAGGTCAGTGGTCGAGTAAAGTTGAAGGATAAGACTGGTGCATCAAGTAGAACCGTTTTCTGTCTAGGTAAGAACTTGATCATGGACTGATCATTTTCTTAGAACCACCTAGCACTAGTATAAGCTAATGAACTGAACCGAGTGACTAAACCTAGTACTTGTGTTCTGTTTTGATCAGTTGGTTGTGGAGTTTTGCTAGATCGGTCCAGTCAGTCCTTGTAGCCGCTCAGTCACTTGGTTTGAATTCAGATATCCAGGAGAGTGGTCGGATCAGTCAGATTATTGTGATCGTTCTGAATCTCAAGTGTATCGGAAGTGGAGTGTGATTAGCTTGAGCTCGTGTCTAGTCTACCTTAACCAATCTCAAGGACTAGAAGGTGAGTCTAGATAGGTGATTAAAGAGTTATGAATTAGTGTTACATGATTGAAAATGTAGATGATTGATAGGCTTTGTCTCTTGATCAAATATTGAATTGGTGAGGTGTTTACTTAGTGTAAACACTTAATAAATATTTATGAATGTTCGTAGAGGTTTATTCCGAACCTTAGTACTTGATCTCAAGTACTGATATATTATATTATTAAATATATGATTATAAATTATGTGAAGTCTTATTGTATACTCACTCTCCCGAAAGTTCCCGCATTACCGTGAATTGTTCCTGCGATACGGAACAAGATCACGAAGACACGATGATGGGGTCGCACCCTGGAGGCCGTGTAAGTGCATGCAGCGTTAGATGTTTGATCTTGGAATATCTAATGGAGATGATGGTTATATTTATTTCCCCGCTAAGCTCGGTTAGCCTTGGTGGTTTTCCGGGATTAGTATATATATATAATAAGTATGAGTGAATGGCGGGTCTCGTGGAGATGATGTTTAAGATAAGATTCACATTGATGGATTGATAGGCCTTATATATGTATTTTTATTAGTTATGGAATATATTTACACTGCATACAAATGGAGTTGATTGCTTGAGATATTATTAATATATGTTGGGGTGCGGGACTAGGCTCACTGAGTAAACTAGTTACTCATGACTCATTTGTGATGCAAGTAACCAATAGGTGGGAGACATAACTCTAGGACGGGAAGGAACATCATTAGCCAGCGGTAGTTTTATTATCCTTGCAAAGGCGTTTTGACATTTCTTATTTATAAGATTTATTGACCGAAAACCTCGAAGTTAATTTATAACAAATTTTGTAAGATGCTTTTGAATGATATAAAAAGAGTGTTTTTAAAGTACGGGTTCCATATGATATTAGTCCTTATCCGGACGAAGAAACTATCGGGTATTGCTTTTTCGGGTTGAAAAGCCTAGAGTGATATCTGATAGGAGAGTTGGTGTTCTTTGGTTGTTGGTCTAAGGCTATCAGAAGTATTCTGAGAACCTCGGATAAACCATCGAGGAACATCAACCGTGTCATTTCCGGTCAACTACGATCGGGGGTGTCACAGCCACGGACGTCTTGTGTGTGCTGGCGGACACCCACAGATGTCCTGTGTATACTGAACAGACATTCCACGTGGGCAAAAATCACCGAAACAGTCCACGGGAAGGGCCAGCATGCTGAGTCTAAGGACCAACGTGCTTATATGTGTACTGATGGACAGCCACGGACGTCCTGGGTGTGCTGACGGACACAGACGGACACACACGGACAGCCAGGGACGTCCTGTGTGTGCTGGCGGACACCCACAGACGTCCTGTGTGTACTGAACAGACAGCCCACGTGGGTCAAAATCACCCCAACAGTCCACGGGAAGGGTCAGCGTGCTGAGCGCAAGGACCAACGTGCTGATATGTGTACTGATGGACCGCCACAGACGTCCTGTGTGTGCTGACGGACACACACGAACACACACAGACAGCCACGAACGTCATGTGTGTGCTGACGGACACACACGGACGTCCTGTGTGTTGTAACGGACACTTGTGTGTACTGAACAGACAGCCCACGTGGGCCAAAATCACATGAACAGTCCACGGGAAGGGCCAGAGTGCTGAGTCCAAGGACCAGCGTGCTGATATTTGTACTGATGGACAGCCACAGACGTCCTGTGTGTGCAGACGAATACACACGGACACACACGGACAGCCACAAACGTCCTGTGTGTGCTGGCGGACACCCACGGACGTCCTGTGTGTACTGAACAGACAGCCCACGTGGGCCAAAATCACCCGAACAGTCCACGGGAAGGGCCAGCGTGCTGATACGTGTAATGATGGACAGCCACAGATGTCATGTGTGTACTTAACAGACAGCCCACGTGGGCCAAAATCACCCAAACAGTCAACTGGAAGGGCCAGCGTGCTGATATGTGTACTGATGGACTGCCACGAACGTCTTGTGTGTGCTGACAAACACACACGGACACACACGGACACACACGGACACACACGGACAGCCACAGACGTCCTATCTGTGCTGACGGACAGCCACAGACGTCCTGTGTGTACTGAACAGACAGCCCACGTGGGCCAAAATCACCCGAACAGTCCACGGGAAGGATCAGCGTGCTGAGTGCAAGGACCAACCTGCTGATATGTGTACTGATGGACAGCCACAGACGTCCAGTATGTGCTGACGGACACCCACGGACGTCCTGTGTGCAATGAACAGACAGCCCAAGTGGGCCAAAATCACCCGAACAGTCCACGGGAAGGGCCAGCGTGCTGAGTCCAAGGACCAGAGTGCTGATATGTGTACTGATGGACAGCTACAGACATCCTGTGTGTGCAGACGGACACACAAGGACACAAACGGACAGCCACAGACGTCCTGTGTGTGCTGGCGGACACCCACGGACGTCCTGTGTGTACTGAACAGACAGCCCATGTGGGCCAAAATCACCCAAACAGTCCACGGGAAGGGTCAGCATGCTGAGTCCAAGGACCAACGTGTTGACATGTGTACTGATGGACAGCCACAGACGTCCTGTGTGTGCTGACAGACACACACAGACACACACTGACAGCCACGGACGTCCTGTTTGTGCTAATGGACACACACAGACATCATGTGTGTGCTGACGGCCACCCACGGATGTCCTGTGTGTACTGAACAGACAGCCCACGTGGGCCAAAACCACCCGAACAGTCCATGGGAAGGGCCAGCGTGCTGAGTCCAGGGAACAGCCTGCTGATATGTGTACTGATGGACAGCCACGGACGTCATGTGTGTGCTGACGGACACATACGGACAGCCACAGACGTCCTGTGTGTGCTGACGGACCGCCACGAATAGCCACGGACATCATGTGTGTGCTGGCGGACACCCACAGACATCATATGTGTACTGAACAGACAGCCCACGTGGGCCAAAATCACCCAAACATTCCACGGGAAGGGCTAGCGTGCTGAGTCCAAGGACCAACGTGCTGATATGTGTACTGATGGACAGCCACGGACGTTCTGTGTGTGCTGACGGACACACACGGACGTCCTGTGTGTGCTGACGGACACCCACGGATGTCATGTGTGTGCTGACGGACACACACGGACAGCCACGGACATCCTGTGTGTGCTGACAGACAGCCACAGACAGCCACGGATGTCATGTGTGTGCTGGCGGACACCCACAGACGTCCTGTGTGTACTGAACAGACAGCCCACATGGGCCAAAATCACCCCAACAGTCCACGGGAAGGGTCGGCGTGCTGAGCGTAAGGACCAACGTGCTGATATGTGTACTGATGGACAGCCACAGACGTCCTGTGTGTGCTGACGGACACACACGAACACACACAGACAGCCACGAACGTCCTGTGTGTGCTGACAGACAGCCACAGACAGCCACGGATGTCATGTGTGTGCTGGCGGACACCCACAGACGTCCTGTGTGTACTGAACAGACAGCCCACGTGGGCCAAAATCACCCCAACAGTCCACGGGAAGGGTCAGCGTGCTGAGCGCAAGGACCAACGTGCTGATATGTGTACTGATGGACAGCCACAGACGTCCTGTGTGTGCTGACGGACACACACGAACACACACAGACAGCCACGAACGTCCTGTGTGTGCTGACGGACACACACGGACATCCTGTGTGTTGTAACGGACACTTGTGTGTACTGAACAGACAGCCCACGTGGGCCAAAATCACATGAACAGTCCACGGGAAGGGCCAGCGTGCTGAGTCCAAGGACCAGCGTGCTAGGTCCAAGGACCAGCGTGCTAGGTCCAAGGACCAGCGTGCTGATATTTGTACTGATGGACAGCCACGGACGTCCTGTGTGTGCAGACGAATACACACGGACAGCCACAGACGTCCTGTGTGTGCTGGCGGACACCCACGGACGTCCTGTGTGTACTGAACAGACAGCCCACGTGTGCCAAAATCACCCGAACAGTCCATGGGAAGGGCCAGTGTGCTGATATGTGTAATGATGGACAGCCACGGATGTCATGTGTGTACTTAACAGACAGCCCACGTGGGCCAAAATCACCCAAACAGTCAACAGGAAGGGCCAGCGTGCTGATATGTGTCTTGATGGACAGCCACGAACGTCTTGTGTGTGCTGACAAACACACACGGACACACACGGACAGCCACAGACGTCCTATGTGTGCTGACGGACCGCCACAGATGTCTTATGTGTAATGAACAGACAGCCCACGTGGGCCAAAATCACCCGAACAGTCCACGGGAAGGATCAGCGTGCTGAGTGCAAGGACCAACCTGCTGATATGTGTACTGATGGACAGCCCCGGACGTCCAGTATGCGCTGACGGACACACACGGACACACACATACTGCCACGGATGTCCTGTGTGTGCTGACGGACACCCACAGACGTCCTGTGTGCAATGAACAGACAGCCCACGTGGGCCAAAATTACCTGAACAGTCCACGGGAAGGGCCAGCGTGCTGAGTCCAAGGACCAGAGTGCTGATATGTGTACTGATGGACAGCTACAGACATCCTGTGTGTGCAGACGGACACACAAGGACACAAACGGACAGCCACAGACGTCTTGTGTGTGCTGGCGGACACCCACAGACGTCCTGTGTGTACTGAACAGACAGCCCATGTGGGCCAAAATCACCCGAACAGTCCACGGGAAGGGTCAGTGTGCTGAGTCCAAGGACCAACGTGTTGACATGTGTACTGATGGACAGCCACGGACGTCCTGTGTGTGCTGACAGACACACACGGACACACACAGACAGCCACGGACGTCCTGTTTGTGCTAATGGACACACACGGACATCATGTGTGTGCTGACGGACACCCACGGATGTCCTGTGTGTACTGAACAGACAGCCCACGTGGGCCAAAACAACCCGAACAGTCCATGGGAAGGGCCAGCGTGCTGAGTCCAAGGAATAGCGTGCTGATATGTGTACTGATGGACAGCCACGGACGTCATGTGTGTGCTGACGGACACACACGGACAGCCACAGACGTCCTGTGTGTGCTGACGGACCGCCACGAATAGCCACGGACGTCATGTGTGTGCTGGCGGACACCCACAGACGTCATATGTGTACTGAACAGACAGCCCACGTGGGCCAAAATCACCCAAACATTCAACGGGAAGGGCTAGCGTGCTGAGTCCAAGGACCAACGTGCTGATATGTGTACTGATGGACAGCCACGGACGTTTTGTGTGTGCTGACGGACACACACAGACAGCCACGGACGTCCTGTGTGTTCTGACGGACACTCACGGACGTCCTGTGTGTGCTGACGAACACCCACGGATGTCATGTGTGTGCTGACGGACACACACGGACAGCCACGGACGTCCTGGGTGTGCGGACAGACAGCTACAGACAGCCACGGATGTCATGTGTGTGCTGGCGGACACCCACAGACGTCCTGTGTGTACTGAACAGACAGCCCACGTGGGCCAAAATCACCCCAACAGTCCACGGGAAGGGTCAGCATGCTGAGCGCAAGGACCAACGTGCTGATATGTGTACTGATGGACAGCCACAGACGTCCTGTGTGTGCTGACGGACACACACAAACACACACAGACAGCCACGAACGTCCTGTGTGTGCTGACGGACACACATGGACGTCCTGTGTGTTGTAACGGACACTTGTGTGTACTGAACAGACAGCCCATGTGGGCCAAAATCACATGAACAGTCCACGGGAAGGGCCAGCGTGCTGAGTCCAAGGACCAGCGTGCTAGGTCCAAGGACCAGCGTGCTGATATTTATACTGATGGACAGCCACAGACGTCCTGTGTGTGCAGACGAATACACACGGACACACACGGACAGCCACAGACGTCCTGTGTGTGCTGGCGGACACCCACGGACGTCCTGTGTGTACTGAACAGACAGCCCACGTGTGCCAAAATCACCCGAACAGTCCACGGGAAGGGCCAGCGTGCTGATATGTGTAATGATGGACAGCCACGGATGTCATGTGTGTACTTAATAGACAGCCCACGTGGGCCAAAATCACCCAAACAGTCAACTGGAAGGGCCAGCGTGCTGATATGTGTACTGATGGACAGCCACAAACGCTTGTGTGTGCTGACAAACACACACGGACACACACGGACTGCCACAGACGTCCTATGTGTGCTGACGGACAGCCACAGACGTCCTATGTGTACTGAACAGACAGCCCACGTGGGCCAAAATCACCCGAACAGTCCACGGGAAGGATCAGCGTGCTGAGTGCAAGGACCAACCTGCTGATATGTGTACTGATGGACAGCCACGGACGTCCAGTATGCGCTGACGGACACACACGGACACACACATACTGCCACGGATGTCCTGTGTGTGCCGACGGACACCCACGGACGTCCTGTGTGCAATGAACAGACAGCCCACGTGGGCCAAAATTACCCGAACAGTCCACGGGAAGGGCCAGCGTGCTGAGTCCAAGGACCAGAGTGCTGATATGTGTACTGATGGACAGCTACAGACATCCTGTGTGTGCAGACGACACACAAGGACACAAACGGACAGCCACAGACGTCCTGTGTGTGCTGGCGGACACCCACGGACGTCTTGTGTGTACTGAACAGACAGCCCATGTGGGCCAAAATCACCCGAACAGTCCACGGGATGGGTCAGCGTGCTGAGTCCAAGGATCAACGTGTTGACATGTGTACTGATGGACAGCCACGGACGTCCTGTGTGTGCTGACAGACACACACGGACACACACAGACAGTCACGGATGTCCTGTTTGTGCTAATGGACACACACGGACATCATGTGTGTGCTGACGGACACCCACGGATGTCCTGTGTGTACTGAACAGACAGCCCACGTGGGCCAAAACCACCCGAACAGTCCATGGGAAGGGCCCGCGTGCTGAGTCCAAGGAATAACGTGCTGATATGTGTACTGATGGACAGCCACGGACGTCATGTGTGTGCTGACGGACACACACGGACAGCCACAGACGTCCTGTGTGTGCTGACGGACCGCCACGAATAGCCACGGACGTCATGTGTGTGCTGGCGGACACCCACAGACGTCATATGTGTACTGAACTGACAGCCCACGTGGGCCAAAATCACCCAAACATTCCACGGGAAGGGCTAGCGTGCTGAGTCCAAGGACCAACGTGCTGATATGTGTACTGATGGACAGCCACAGACGTTCTGTGTGTGCTGACGGACACACACAGACAGCCATGGACGTCCTGTGTGTTCTGACGGACACACACGGACGTCCTGTGTGTGCTGACGGACACCCACGGATGTCATGTGTGTGCTGACGGACACACACGGACAGCCACGGACGTCCTGGGTGTGCTGACAGACAGCCACAGACAGCCACGGATGTCATGTGTGTGCTGGCGGACACCCACAGACGTCCTGTGTGTACTGAACAGACAGCCCACGTGGGCCAAAATCACCCCAAACAGTCCACGGGAAGGGTCAGCGTGCTGAGCGCAAGGACCAACGTGCTGATATGTGTACTGATGGACAGCCACAGACGTCCTGTGTGTGCTGACGGACACACACGAACACACACAGACAGCCACGAACGTCCTGTGTGTGCTGACGGACACACACGGACGTCCTGTGTGTTGTAACGGACACTTGTGTGTACTGAACAGACAGCCCACGTGGGCCAAAATCACATGAACAGTCCACGGGAAGGGCCAGCGTGCTGAGTCCAAGGACCAGCGTGCTAGGTCCAAGGACCAGCGTGCTGATATTTGTACTGATGGACAGCCACGGACGTCCTGTGTGTGCAGACGAATACACACGGACACACACGGACAGCCACAGACGTCCTGTGTGTGCTGGCGGACACCCACGGACGTCCTGTGTGTACTGAACAGACAGCCCACGTGTGCCAAAATCACCCGAACAGTCCATGGGAAGGGCCAGTGTGCTGATATGTGTAATGATGGACAGCCACGGATGTCATGTGTGTACTTAACAGACAGCCCACGTGGGCCAAAATCACCCAAACAGTCAACAGGAAGGGCCAGCGTGCTGATATGTGTCTTGATGGACAGCCACGAACGTCTTGTGTGTGCTGACAAACACACACGGACACACACGGACAGCCACAGACGTCCTATGTGTGCTGACGGACCGCCACAGATGTCTTATGTGTAATGAACAGACAGCCCACGTGGGCCAAAATCACCCGAACAGTCCACGGGAAGGATCAGCGTGCTGAGTGCAAGGACCAACCTGCTGATATGTGTACTGATGGACAGCCCCGGACGTCCAGTATGCGCTGACGGACACACACGGACACACACATACTGCCACGGATGTCCTGTGTGTGCTGACGGACACCCACAGACGTCCTGTGTGCAATGAACAGACAGCCCACGTGGGCCAAAATTACCTGAACAGTCCACGGGAAGGGCCAGCGTGCTGAGTCCAAGGACCAGAGTGCTGATATGTGTACTGATGGACAGCTACAGACATCCTGTGTGTGCAGACGGACACACAAGGACACAAACGGACAGCCACAGACGTCTTGTGTGTGCTGGCGGACACCCACGGACGTCCTGTGTGTACTGAACAGACAGCCCATGTGGGCCAAAATCACCCGAACAGTCCACGGGAAGGGTCAGTGTGCTGAGTCCAAGGACCAACGTGTTGACATGTGTACTGATGGACAGCCACGGACATCCTGTGTGTGCTGACAGACACACACGGACACACACAGACAGCCACGGACGTCCTGTTTGTGCTAATGGACACACACGGACATCATGTGTGTGCTGACGGACACCCACGGATGTCCTGTGTGTACTGAACAGACAGCCCACGTGGGCCAAAACAACCCGAACAGTCCATGGGAAGGGCCAGTGTGCTGAGTCCAAGGAATAGCGTGCTGATATGTGTACTGATGGACAGCCACGGACGTCATGTGTGTGCTGACGGACACACACGGACAGCCACAGACGTCCTGTGTGTGCTGACGGACCGCCACGAATAGCCACGGACGTCATGTGTGTGCTGGCGGACACCCACAGACGTCATATGTGTACTGAACAGACAGCCCACGTGGGCCAAAATCACCCAAACATTCAACGGGAAGGGCTAGCGTGCTGAGTCCAAGGACCAACGTGCTGATATGTGTACTGATGGACAGCCACGGACGTTCTGTGTGTGCTGACGGACACACACAGACAGCCACGGACGTCCTGTGTGTTCTGACGGACACTCACGGACGTCCTGTGTGTGCTGACGAACACCCACGGATGTCATGTGTGTGCTGACGGACACACACGGACAGCCACGGACGTCCTGGGTGTGCGGACAGACAGCTACAGACAGCCACGGATGTCATGTGTGTGCTGGCAGACACCCACAGACGTCCTGTGTGTACTGAACAGACAGCCCACGTGGGCCAAAATCACCCCAACAGTCCACGGGAAGGGTCAGCATGCTGAGCGCAAGGACCAACGTGCTGATATGTGTACTGATGGACAGCCACAGACGTCCTGTGTGTGCTGACGGACACACACAAACACACACAGACAGCCACGAACGTCCTGTGTGTGCTGACGGACACACATGGACGTCCTGTGTGTTGTAACGGACACTTGTGTGAACTGAACAGACAGCCCACGTGGGCCAAAATCACATGAACAGTCCACGGGAAGGGCCAGCGTGCTGAGTCCAAGGACCAGCGTGCTAGGTCCAAGGACCAGCGTGCTGATATTTATACTGATGGACAGCCACAGACGTCCTGTGTGTGCAGACGAATACACACGGACACACACGGACAGCCACAGACGTCCTGTGTGTGCTGGCGGACACCCACGGACGTCCTGTGTGTACTGAACAGACAGCCCACGTGTGCCAAAATAACCCGAACAGTCCACGGGAAGGGCCAGCGTGCTGATATGTGTAATGATGGACAGCCACGGATGTCATGTGTGTACTTAATAGACAGCCCACGTGGGCTAAAATCACCCAAACAGTCAACTGGAAGGGCCAGCGTGCTGATATGTGTACTGATGGACAGCCACAAACGTCTTGTGTGTGCTGACAAACACACACGGACACACACAGACTGCCACAGACGTCCTATGTGTGCTGACGGACAGCCACAGACGTCCTATGTGTACTGAACAGACAGCCCACGTGGGCCAAAATCACCCGAACAGTCCACGGGAAGGATCAGCGTGCTGAGTGCAAGGACCAACCTGCTGATATGTGTACTGATGGACAGCCACGGACGTCCAGTATGCGCTGACGGACACACACGGACACACACATACTGCCACGGATGTCCTGTGTGTGCCGACGGACACCCACGGACGTCCTGTGTGCAATGAACAGACAGCCCACGTGGGCCAAAATTACCCGAACAGTCCACGGGAAGGGCCAGCGTGCTGAGTCCAAGGACCAGAGTGCTGATATGTGTACTGATGGACAGCTACAGACATCCTGTGTGTGCAGACGACACACAAGGACACAAACGGACAGCCACAGACGTCCTGTGTGTGCTGGCGGACACCCACGGACGTCTTGTGTGTACTGAACAGACAGCCCATGTGGGCCAAAATCACCCGAACAGTCCACGGGATGGGTCAGCGTGCTGAGTCCAAGGATCAACGTGTTGACATGTGTACTGATGGACAGCCACGGACGTCCTGTGTGTGCTGACAGACACACACGGACACACACAGACAGTCACGGATGTCCTGTTTGTGCTAATGGACACACACGGACATCATGTGTGTGCTGACGGACACCCACGGATGTCCTGTGTGTACTGAACAGACAGCCCACGTGGGCCAAAACCACCCGAACAGTCCATGGGAAGGGCCCGCGTGCTGAGTCCAAGGAATAACGTGCTGATATGTGTACTGATGGACAGCCACGGACGTCATGTGTGTGCTGACGGACACACACGGACAGCCACAGACGTCCTGTGTGTGCTGACGGACCGCCACGAATAGCCACGGACGTCATGTGTGTGCTGGCGGACACCCACAGACGTCATATGTGTACTGAACTGACAGCCCACGTGGGCCAAAATCACCCAAACATTCCACGGGAAGGGCTAGCGTGCTGAGTCCAAGGACCAACGTGCTGATATGTGTACTGATGGACAGCCACGGACGTTCTGTGTGTGCTGACGGACACACACAGACAGCCATGGACGTCCTGTGTGTTCTGACGGACACACACGGACGTCCTGTGTGTGCTGACGGACACCCACGGATGTCATGTGTGTGCTGACGGACACACACGGACAGCCACGGACGTCCTGGGTGTGCTGACAGACAGCCACAGACAGCCACGGATGTCATGTGTGTGCTGGCGGACACCCACAGACGTCCTGTGTGTACTGAACAGACAGCCCACGTGGGCCAAAATCACCCCAAACAGTCCACGGGAAGGGTCAGCGTGCTGAGCGCAAGGACCAACGTGCTGATATGTGTACTGATGGACAGCCACAGACGTCCTGTGTGTGCTGACGGACACACACGAACACACACAGACAGCCACGAACGTCCTGTGTGTGCTGACGGACACACACGGACGTCCTGTGTGTTGTAACGGACACTTGTGTGTACTGAACAGACAGCCCACGTGGGCCAAAATCACATGAACAGTCCACGGGAAGGGCCAGCGTGCTGAGTCCAAGGACCAGCGTGCTAGGTCCAAGGACCAGCGTGCTGATATTTGTACTGATGGACAGCCACGGACGTCCTGTGTGTGCAGACGAATACACACGGACACACACGGACAGCCACAGACGTCCTGTGTGTGCTGGCGGACACCCACGGACGTCCTGTGTGTACTGAACAGACAGCCCACGTGTGCCAAAATCACCCGAACAGTCCACGGGAAGGGCCAGCGTGCTGATATGTGTAATGATGGACAGCCACGGATGTCATGTGTGTACTTAACAGACAGCCCACGTGGGCCAAAATCACCCAAACAGTCAACAGGAAGGGCCAGCGTGCTGATATGTGTACTGATGGACAGCCACGAACGTCTTGTGTGTGCTGACAAACACACACGGACACACACGGACAGCCACAGACGTCCTATGTGTGCTGACGGACAGCCACAGACGTCCTATGTGTACTGAACAGACAGCCCACGTGGGCCAAAATCACCTGAACAGTCCACGGGAAGGATCAGCGTGCTGAGTGCAAGGACCAACCTGCTGATATGTTGTTGTAGGCACGGGTCGGAGGGTCGAACGGACGGACGGACGGACTGACTGATGGCCGTTCCGCGGTTCAGTCTTGCCTCGGATGGATGGTACTGGCCGGCTTATCTCTTGCTTGTGTTCGAACCTGAAACAGATAGGATCCTTTAGTGAGTTTTCAACAGGAACAAGAACAGAAACTAGATATGATTCTTTTGGGTTTTATGGAATTGGTTGAATGAAATCTAAAACAAAAGATAAAGAAAAGAGTAGATTGGCGGATGGGATCTTCTGCTGGACGTATGTCTCTCTCAGCAAGATGCCTAGGTCGGACAGGAAGATAGGTATGGATCCGGTTCTTGCTGGACGTATGTCTCTCTCAAGATTCGGACAAGGAATGGAATGGATCGAAGGACGCCACAAAGAACAATGGTTCGGCTCTTTGATATGTCACACGGCTGCTCTCAATGTTTCTCACAACTGAAAGACTTAGGGTTTCTTTGCTAAAGCAAAAACGATTTTTTCATAAAAGACTTAGCCGAAAAGTTGGCAACTACAAGGGTTTAAATAGATGTTCCTTACTGGACTTAAAGATTAAAAAGGCCTAGACAAATGGCCAAAGTCTTAACCGAAATAAAAATAAAGAAAACAATAGACCGGTCGCGGTTTGAGATGTCCGGATCAGAACTCATAGTATGCTTGCTTGTTGCCTCATTAAAACCTTTCGGGAAAACCCAGTGGGACAAAACCTCGATAAGGAAAAAGAGTACAACACATACTACTCCTTCTGATGGTCGGCTATATCTCTGAACCGGAAGCAAGTTGGTTGGATGGATTGAGTATGAAGGTGGAAATGGTCAGGCCGGCTTCATTCTGGCCGATGGAGGAGAACTGGCTCGAATTGACAGAGTCTGGAACCTCTAGTGGTTCACCGGTGTCTTCCAGCTTCAAGTCAGACAACTCCTGGATCAATAGTTGCTTGAACCCGGTTTGTTCCTGTGCAAGCAACTCCTGGACAGCTTTGGCAAATCCAGCTCTTATAACTCTTGAACCGGACCTTGTGGTAGGGCCTTTGCGGATAATGGGAACCTCAGTCGTGGGTACTACAACATCCCCTCCCTCTTGAACAGGTTCTGTCCTCAGAACATCTCCATCATCTGCAATATAAGGAGACAAATCAGATACATTGAACGTTCGGGAAACTTGGAACTCACCTGGCAGTTCTAGCCGGTAGGCATTGTCATTGATCCGATCGAGCACTCGGAATGGTCCATCTCCCCGTGGGGATAATTTGCTCTTCCTCTCTTCCGGAAACCGTTCTGGCCTCATGTGGAGCCACACCCAGTCGCCTGGCTGGAAGATAACTTCTGTGCGCCCCTTGTTGAGCTTAATCCGGTTCCTTTCAGCCTTCTTCTCCAAAGTCTCCTTGACTTGCCGGTGCATGTTCTTTACAAACTCAGCCTTTTTGTCACCACTCTGGCTGACTTGCATGGCTGGGGGCAATGCGGCTAGGTCCATGGGAGTCTCTGGTCTAAATCCGTACACGACCTCAAAAGGGGAGAGGTTAGTAATAGAGTGCCTTGCATGGTTATAAGCAAACTCAATGAAAGGCAAACAACTCAGCCAGTTTTTAAGATTCTTACCCACCGTAGCCCTCAATAACTGAGAGAGTGTACGGTTTACTACCTCGGTCTGTCCATCAGTCTGTGGATGGCAAGTGGTCGAGAAAAGGAGCTTGGTTCCAAGCTTTTTCCACAATGTCCTCCAGAAGTGGCTGAGAAATTTTGTGTCTCGGTCGGACACGATGGTACGAGGCACTCCATGTAAACGCACCACTTCCTTGAAGAAGAGATCAGCGGTTTGGCTTGCGTCATTGGTTTTGGAACACGGAATGAAGTGTGCCATCTTGGAGAACCTGTCCACTACAACAAAAATAGAATCCTTGTGTTCTATCTTGGGCAAGCCCAGCACAAAGTCCATAGACAGATCGACCCACGGTGCAATAGGAATAGGTAAAGGCATGTGTAAACCATAAGGATGCGACCTGGATTTGGTTTTGAGACAGACAGTGCACTTGGAGCAAAGGCTCTCGACGTAGCGCCTCATCCGGGGCCAATAGAAGTGGTCGGACAGGACACTCAGAGTTTTGTCCCGACCGAAATGCCCCATCAATCCACCCCCATGAGCTTCTCTGGTCAGTAAATCTCGCATGGAACCATGAGGGATACACAGGCGTTTCTCCTTGAAGAGGAATCCGTCCTGCTGATAGAATGGACCCATGGCTCCCTTAGCCGTGTTACTGTAAAGCTCAGAAAAATCAGGGTCAGTTTCATAAGATATTTTGAGTTGCTCAAAACCCATGATCTTAGCCTCCATGGTGGTAATGAGTGTGTGGCGCCGGGATAGGGCGTCGGCCACTATGTTGTCCTTTCCCTTCTTGTACTTGATCACATAAGGAAAAGTTTCCACGAACTCCAGCCACCTAGCATGCCTCTTCTTAAGTGTGGTCTGGCCCCTCAAATGCTTAAGAGTCTCATGATCTGTATGAATAATAAACTCTTTAGACAAAAGATAATGTTGCCAAGTTTCAAGCGACCTTACTAGAGCATATAGCTCTTTATCATAGGTGGGGTAATTGAGGGCGGCTCCACTCAATTTCTCACTGAAAAAGGCCACTGGCCGTCCTCCTTGGGTCAGCACGGCTCCTATTCCTGTCCCTGAAGCATCACACTCAATCTCAAAAGGTTTATCAAAGTTAGGAAGAGTTAGAACCGGTGCATGTGTCAAGCTATATTTAAGCCTGTTGAAAGACTCCTCTTGGGCAGGGCCCCAAGCAAAGGTTACATTCTTCTTGATCACGGAGGTCATTGGGGCGGCAATGGTACTGAAGTCCTTCACAAATCGTCGATAGAAACTGGCCAGTCCATGGAAGCTGCGGATATGTCCGATCGTGGTTGGAGTCGGCCAGTCTTGTATCGCCTTGATCTTCTCCTCATCAACCTTCAGTCCCTGTGAACTCACAACAAAGCCTAAAAATACCAATTGATCAGTGCAGAATACACATTTCTTAAGGTTAGCATAAAGGCCTTCTTGCCTTAAGGCTTTCAAAACCTGTTCTAGGTGCCCCAAGTGTTCAGTTAAAGACCTGCTGTAAATCAAGATATCATCAAAGTATACAACCACGAATTTACCAATGTAAGGTCGGAGGACCTCATTCATGAGTCTCATGAAGGTGCTAGGGGCGTTGGTAAGGCCAAACGGCATCACCAGCCACTCGTATAAACCTTGCTTGGTCTTGAAGGCGGTTTTCCACTCATCTCCTTCCTTCATGCGGACTTGATGGTATCCACTCCTGAGATCAATCTTAGAAAACACAACAGACCCACTCAGTTCATCCAACATATCATCTAATCTAGGTATAGGGTACCGATATTTGATGGTTATGTTGTTGATGGCTCGGCAGTCCACACACATGCGCCATGACCCATCTTTCTTAGGCACTAGTAGGACCGGGACTGCACAGGGGCTAAGGCTCTCGCGGATGTAGCCTTTGTCCATGAGATCTTGGACCTGCCGTTCCAGCTCCTTAGCTTCCTCAGGGTTGACACGGTAAGCGGCTCGGTTTGGTAGTGGCGCGCCGGGTACAAGATCGATCTGATGTTCTATGCCACGGATAGGGGGCAAACCGGCAGGAATCTCGTCAGGGAAGACATCCTTGTAACGTCCCATGAGGTCTTGTACTACGTCCGGTACTTCAGGAGCTTCTAAACCTGCAAAACAACCTTCCTTAAAGATCATCAGTAGCACCTGTGTCTCACGTTGTAATGATTTAAGCACTTGTCCAGAAGTCATGTAAAGGTTAGTGTTACTTACCTGGCCGGACTGCGTCATTGCCTTCTGCATATCATGAACTTCTTGAGGGCTGAGAGGTGCTAGGCTGTGCTTCTTGTTGTTGTGGACGAAACTGTAGATGTTGGTGCGGCCATGGTGAAGTGTTTCCTTGTCAAACTGCCATGGCCTTCCGAGAAGTATATGGCCGGCTTGCATGGGCACAACATCACACTTGACCTGGTCGTGGTACTTGCCAATACTGAAGGACACAACAACTTGTTCGGCAATCTTGAGCTCAGTCTCATCATTGAGCCATTTGAGACGGTATGGTCGAGGATGGGCAGTTTTGATCAACCCTAGCTTATCAACAAGATACTTGCTAGCCACGTTAGTACAAGATCCGCCATCTATGATCAAACTACATACCTTGTGTTCAACACTACATCTGGTGTGGAAGATGTTCTCCCGCTGGATGGTCTCTGGGTCAAAGAGGGTGCTAAGGGCTCTCCGGGTCACTAGCAGCTCGCCTGTCTCCGGGTAGTCGGTTACTTCCTCATCAGAGATCGCTGCCGCGGCCTCTGCCTCATCTTGGGATTCATACTCGCCATCCCCCTTTAGGACCATCACTCGTTTGTTTGGACAATCCCGAGCATAGTGGCCCTTGCCCTGACACTTATAACAAATGATGTCACGAGTACGCAAATTTTGGGCTTGAGTCTTACCCTGCTCCGGCTTAGATGCATTGGACGATTCAGCCGGGTTTGTCTTGAATCGGCTCTCAATCTCAATCGTCTTGCCCTTGTCGCCTTGCTTTGATCCCGGTTGAGTCCAAGCAGGTTTGCTGCGGCTGGTACTGGCCGTCTTGCGCTTGATGTGCTGCTCGGCTTGCGTAGCAAAGTGCAATAGATCGTTGAAGTCTTCATAGTGTTGTCTCTCCACCTTGCGGGCAATGCGGTCTTGCAGCCCTTCCAGGAATTGGGACATCATTGTCTCCTCGGGCTCGTCGGTCTCAAGCTTATTCCTAAGAGCCTCGAACTCCTCAAAGTACTCCTCCACAGTCTTAGTTCCCTGCGTAAGTTTACGAAAACGTTTTAGCACATCACGCTGGTAGTAAGATGGAATGTACCTCGCGCGAAGCTTGGTCCGCATCTCGGTCCAATTACGCGCTCTCCACACTGGCCCGGACTTGGCAACGTCTCGATCCCACCACGAAAGAGCATTGTCCGTCAGCTGGGCTGCTGCTAGGGCAACCTTCTTGGCCTCACTATATTGGTAATAGTCGAAGATGTACTCCATGCGCTTCTCCCACACGATGTAGGCATCCGGATCAACCTTGCCGGCAAACGTTGGGGGATGAAGCTTAAGCGCCTTGCCTCCCAACCAAGGCTCTTCCTCCTCTCGGTCTCGACCTCCCCTATGGTCGCGGCCTCCTCCTACTTGGGCCCGGGGTCCTCGCGCGTTCCTCCTACCTCCCCGGTTCGGCCTCTCCTCGTCCTGACTGCGCGTATCATCGGTACTGTCCGCGTCCGAGTCAGTGTCATGCGGGTCCGGCTGATGCCTTCCTGGTGGTCGAGGTCCGTTGGGCCTGCCTCCCTGCCGTATCTGAGCAAGCTCGGCGGTGATAGTCCTAAGGCTCGCCCTCAGTTCTTCATTGTCAGCTAAGAGCTGAGCGTTTATGGCCGCTTGGTCTTGACCTACATCTCCCATGGTTCTCTGCAAAGAAACTCAAAGAAAGATTAAAAGGCAAGGGGGGTTAAATAGTTGCTTGGGTCGGATACTTTGAGTATCGACCAAGGCTAAGAGTAAATGCAAAAATTTATGGTAAAAATCGAATCAAGTTAAAAAAAGGAAAGAGGGAATATTTTTTTTTTTTTTGGATTTTCGAAAACTTGGAAAGAAAGTAAAACTTCTTTTAATTTTTTTTTTTTTTTTTTTTTTTAATCGAAAACTTGGGGAACAATCCGAAAATTTAAAAAAAATAAGGAAAGTAAATTTTTTTTTGAAATTGTGACGGCTAGGGTTCAGAAAGAACTGAGTTTCGCAGGAAACTTCAGCTCTGATACCAAAATGTTGTAGGCACGGGTCGGAGGGTCGAACGGACGGACGGACGGACTGACTGATGGCCGTTCCGCGGTTCAGTCTTGCCTCGGATGGATGGTACTGGCCGGCTTATCTCTTGCTTGTGTTCGAACCTGAAACAGATAGGATCCTTTAGTGAGTTTTCAACAGGAACAAGAACAGAAACTAGATATGATTCTTTTGGGTTTTATGGAATTGGTTGAATGAAATCTAAAACAAAAGATAAAGAAAAGAGTAGATTGGCGGATGGGATCTTCTGCTGGACGTATGTCTCTCTCAGCAAGATGCCTAGGTCGGACAGGAAGATAGGTATGGATCCGGTTCTTGCTGGACGTATGTCTCTCTCAAGATTCGGACAAGGAATGGAATGGATCGAAGGACGCCACAAAGAACAATGGTTCGGCTCTTTGATATGTCACACGGCTGCTCTCAATGTTTCTCACAACTGAAAGACTTAGGGTTTCTTTGCTAAAGCAAAAACGATTTTTTCATAAAAGACTTAGCCGAAAAGTTGGCAACTACAAGGGTTTAAATAGATGTTCCTTACTGGACTTAAAGATTAAAAAGGCCTAGACAAATGGCCAAAGTCTTAACCGAAATAAAAATAAAGAAAACAATAGACCGGTCGCGGTTTGAGATGTCCGGATCAGAACTCATAGTATGCTTGCTTGTTGCCTCATTAAAACCTTTCGGGAAAACCCAGTGGGACAAAACCTCGATAAGGAAAAAGAGTACAACACATACTACTCCTTCTGATGGTCGGCTATATCTCTGAACCGGAAGCAAGTTGGTTGGATGGATTGAGTATGAAGGTGGAAATGGTCAGGCCGGCTTCATTCTGGCCGATGGAGGAGAACTGGCTCGAATTGACAGAGTCTGGAACCTCTAGTGGTTCACCGGTGTCTTCCAGCTTCAAGTCAGACAACTCCTGGATCAATAGTTGCTTGAACCCGGTTTGTTCCTGTGCAAGCAACTCCTGGACAGCTTTGGCAAATCCAGCTCTTATAACTCTTGAACCGGACCTTGTGGTAGGGCCTTTGCGGATAATGGGAACCTCAGTCGTGGGTACTACAACATCCCCTCCCTCTTGAACAGGTTCTGTCCTCAGAACATCTCCATCATCTGCAATATAAGGAGACAAATCAGATACATTGAACGTTCGGGAAACTTGGAACTCACCTGGCAGTTCTAGCCGGTAGGCATTGTCATTGATCCGATCGAGCACTCGGAATGGTCCATCTCCCCGTGGGGATAATTTGCTCTTCCTCTCTTCCGGAAACCGTTCTGGCCTCATGTGGAGCCACACCCAGTCGCCTGGCTGGAAGATAACTTCTGTGCGCCCCTTGTTGAGCTTAATCCGGTTCCTTTCAGCCTTCTTCTCCAAAGTCTCCTTGACTTGCCGGTGCATGTTCTTTACAAACTCAGCCTTTTTGTCACCACTCTGGCTGACTTGCATGGCTGGGGGCAATGCGGCTAGGTCCATGGGAGTCTCTGGTCTAAATCCGTACACGACCTCAAAAGGGGAGAGGTTAGTAATAGAGTGCCTTGCATGGTTATAAGCAAACTCAATGAAAGGCAAACAACTCAGCCAGTTTTTAAGATTCTTACCCACCGTAGCCCTCAATAACTGAGAGAGTGTACGGTTTACTACCTCGGTCTGTCCATCAGTCTGTGGATGGCAAGTGGTCGAGAAAAGGAGCTTGGTTCCAAGCTTTTTCCACAATGTCCTCCAGAAGTGGCTGAGAAATTTTGTGTCTCGGTCGGACACGATGGTACGAGGCACTCCATGTAAACGCACCACTTCCTTGAAGAAGAGATCAGCGGTTTGGCTTGCGTCATTGGTTTTGGAACACGGAATGAAGTGTGCCATCTTGGAGAACCTGTCCACTACAACAAAAATAGAATCCTTGTGTTCTATCTTGGGCAAGCCCAGCACAAAGTCCATAGACAGATCGACCCACGGTGCAATAGGAATAGGTAAAGGCATGTGTAAACCATAAGGATGCGACCTGGATTTGGTTTTGAGACAGACAGTGCACTTGGAGCAAAGGCTCTCGACGTAGCGCCTCATCCGGGGCCAATAGAAGTGGTCGGACAGGACACTCAGAGTTTTGTCCCGACCGAAATGCCCCATCAATCCACCCCCATGAGCTTCTCTGGTCAGTAAATCTCGCATGGAACCATGAGGGATACACAGGCGTTTCTCCTTGAAGAGGAATCCGTCCTGCTGATAGAATGGACCCATGGCTCCCTTAGCCGTGTTACTGTAAAGCTCAGAAAAATCAGGGTCAGTTTCATAAGATATTTTGAGTTGCTCAAAACCCATGATCTTAGCCTCCATGGTGGTAATGAGTGTGTGGCGCCGGGATAGGGCGTCGGCCACTATGTTGTCCTTTCCCTTCTTGTACTTGATCACATAAGGAAAAGTTTCCACGAACTCCAGCCACCTAGCATGCCTCTTCTTAAGTGTGGTCTGGCCCCTCAAATGCTTAAGAGTCTCATGATCTGTATGAATAATAAACTCTTTAGACAAAAGATAATGTTGCCAAGTTTCAAGCGACCTTACTAGAGCATATAGCTCTTTATCATAGGTGGGGTAATTGAGGGCGGCTCCACTCAATTTCTCACTGAAAAAGGCCACTGGCCGTCCTCCTTGGGTCAGCACGGCTCCTATTCCTGTCCCTGAAGCATCACACTCAATCTCAAAAGGTTTATCAAAGTTAGGAAGAGTTAGAACCGGTGCATGTGTCAAGCTATATTTAAGCCTGTTGAAAGACTCCTCTTGGGCAGGGCCCCAAGCAAAGGTTACATTCTTCTTGATCACGGAGGTCATTGGGGCGGCAATGGTACTGAAGTCCTTCACAAATCGTCGATAGAAACTGGCCAGTCCATGGAAGCTGCGGATATGTCCGATCGTGGTTGGAGTCGGCCAGTCTTGTATCGCCTTGATCTTCTCCTCATCAACCTTCAGTCCCTGTGAACTCACAACAAAGCCTAAAAATACCAATTGATCAGTGCAGAATACACATTTCTTAAGGTTAGCATAAAGGCCTTCTTGCCTTAAGGCTTTCAAAACCTGTTCTAGGTGCCCCAAGTGTTCAGTTAAAGACCTGCTGTAAATCAAGATATCATCAAAGTATACAACCACGAATTTACCAATGTAAGGTCGGAGGACCTCATTCATGAGTCTCATGAAGGTGCTAGGGGCGTTGGTAAGGCCAAACGGCATCACCAGCCACTCGTATAAACCTTGCTTGGTCTTGAAGGCGGTTTTCCACTCATCTCCTTCCTTCATGCGGACTTGATGGTATCCACTCCTGAGATCAATCTTAGAAAACACAACAGACCCACTCAGTTCATCCAACATATCATCTAATCTAGGTATAGGGTACCGATATTTGATGGTTATGTTGTTGATGGCTCGGCAGTCCACACACATGCGCCATGACCCATCTTTCTTAGGCACTAGTAGGACCGGGACTGCACAGGGGCTAAGGCTCTCGCGGATGTAGCCTTTGTCCATGAGATCTTGGACCTGCCGTTCCAGCTCCTTAGCTTCCTCAGGGTTGACACGGTAAGCGGCTCGGTTTGGTAGTGGCGCGCCGGGTACAAGATCGATCTGATGTTCTATGCCACGGATAGGGGGCAAACCGGCAGGAATCTCGTCAGGGAAGACATCCTTGTAACGTCCCATGAGGTCTTGTACTACGTCCGGTACTTCAGGAGCTTCTAAACCTGCAAAACAACCTTCCTTAAAGATCATCAGTAGCACCTGTGTCTCACGTTGTAATGATTTAAGCACTTGTCCAGAAGTCATGTAAAGGTTAGTGTTACTTACCTGGCCGGACTGCGTCATTGCCTTCTGCATATCATGAACTTCTTGAGGGCTGAGAGGTGCTAGGCTGTGCTTCTTGTTGTTGTGGACGAAACTGTAGATGTTGGTGCGGCCATGGTGAAGTGTTTCCTTGTCAAACTGCCATGGCCTTCCGAGAAGTATATGGCCGGCTTGCATGGGCACAACATCACACTTGACCTGGTCGTGGTACTTGCCAATACTGAAGGACACAACAACTTGTTCGGCAATCTTGAGCTCAGTCTCATCATTGAGCCATTTGAGACGGTATGGTCGAGGATGGGCAGTTTTGATCAACCCTAGCTTATCAACAAGATACTTGCTAGCCACGTTAGTACAAGATCCGCCATCTATGATCAAACTACATACCTTGTGTTCAACACTACATCTGGTGTGGAAGATGTTCTCCCGCTGGATGGTCTCTGGGTCAAAGAGGGTGCTAAGGGCTCTCCGGGTCACTAGCAGCTCGCCTGTCTCCGGGTAGTCGGTTACTTCCTCATCAGAGATCGCTGCCGCGGCCTCTGCCTCATCTTGGGATTCATACTCGCCATCCCCCTTTAGGACCATCACTCGTTTGTTTGGACAATCCCGAGCATAGTGGCCCTTGCCCTGACACTTATAACAAATGATGTCACGAGTACGCAAATTTTGGGCTTGAGTCTTACCCTGCTCCGGCTTAGATGCATTGGACGATTCAGCCGGGTTTGTCTTGAATCGGCTCTCAATCTCAATCGTCTTGCCCTTGTCGCCTTGCTTTGATCCCGGTTGAGTCCAAGCAGGTTTGCTGCGGCTGGTACTGGCCGTCTTGCGCTTGATGTGCTGCTCGGCTTGCGTAGCAAAGTGCAATAGATCGTTGAAGTCTTCATAGTGTTGTCTCTCCACCTTGCGGGCAATGCGGTCTTGCAGCCCTTCCAGGAATTGGGACATCATTGTCTCCTCGGGCTCGTCGGTCTCAAGCTTATTCCTAAGAGCCTCGAACTCCTCAAAGTACTCCTCCACAGTCTTAGTTCCCTGCGTAAGTTTACGAAAACGTTTTAGCACATCACGCTGGTAGTAAGATGGAATGTACCTCGCGCGAAGCTTGGTCCGCATCTCGGTCCAATTACGCGCTCTCCACACTGGCCCGGACTTGGCAACGTCTCGATCCCACCACGAAAGAGCATTGTCCGTCAGCTGGGCTGCTGCTAGGGCAACCTTCTTGGCCTCACTATATTGGTAATAGTCGAAGATGTACTCCATGCGCTTCTCCCACACGATGTAGGCATCCGGATCAACCTTGCCGGCAAACGTTGGGGGATGAAGCTTAAGCGCCTTGCCTCCCAACCAAGGCTCTTCCTCCTCTCGGTCTCGACCTCCCCTATGGTCGCGGCCTCCTCCTACTTGGGCCCGGGGTCCTCGCGCGTTCCTCCTACCTCCCCGGTTCGGCCTCTCCTCGTCCTGACTGCGCGTATCATCGGTACTGTCCGCGTCCGAGTCAGTGTCATGCGGGTCCGGCTGATGCCTTCCTGGTGGTCGAGGTCCGTTGGGCCTGCCTCCCTGCCGTATCTGAGCAAGCTCGGCGGTGATAGTCCTAAGGCTCGCCCTCAGTTCTTCATTGTCAGCTAAGAGCTGAGCGTTTATGGCCGCTTGGTCTTGACCTACATCTCCCATGGTTCTCTGCAAAGAAACTCAAAGAAAGATTAAAAGGCAAGGGGGGTTAAATAGTTGCTTGGGTCGGATACTTTGAGTATCGACCAAGGCTAAGAGTAAATGCAAAAATTTATGGTAAAAATCGAATCAAGTTAAAAAAAGGAAAGAGGGAATATTTTTTTTTTTTTGGATTTTCGAAAACTTGGAAAGAAAGTAAAACTTCTTTTAATTTTTTTTTTTTTTTTTTTTTTTTAATCGAAAACTTGGGGAACAATCCGAAAATTTAAAAAAAATAAGGAAAGTAAATTTTTTTTTGAAATTGTGACGGCTAGGGTTCAGAAAGAACTGAGTTTCGCAGGAAACTTCAGCTCTGATACCAAAATGTTGTAGGCACGGGTCGGAGGGTCGAACGGACGGACGGACGGACTGACTGATGGCCGTTCCGCGGTTCAGTCTTGCCTCGGATGGATGGTACTGGCCGGCTTATCTCTTGCTTGTGTTCGAACCTGAAACAGATAGGATCCTTTAGTGAGTTTTCAACAGGAACAAGAACAGAAACTAGATATGATTCTTTTGGGTTTTATGGAATTGGTTGAATGAAATCTAAAACAAAAGATAAAGAAAAGAGTAGATTGGCGGATGGGATCTTCTGCTGGACGTATGTCTCTCTCAGCAAGATGCCTAGGTCGGACAGGAAGATAGGTATGGATCCGGTTCTTGCTGGACGTATGTCTCTCTCAAGATTCGGACAAGGAATGGAATGGATCGAAGGACGCCACAAAGAACAATGGTTCGGCTCTTTGATATGTCACACGGCTGCTCTCAATGTTTCTCACAACTGAAAGACTTAGGGTTTCTTTGCTAAAGCAAAAACGATTTTTTCATAAAAGACTTAGCCGAAAAGTTGGCAACTACAAGAGTTTAAATAGATGTTCCTTACTGGACTTAAAGATTAAAAAGGCCTAGACAAATGGCCAAAGTCTTAACCGAAATAAAAATAAAGAAAACAATAGACCGGTCGCGGTTTGAGATGTCCGGATCAGAACTCATAGTATGCTTGCTTGTTGCCTCATTAAAACCTTTCGGGAAAACCCAGTGGGACAAAACCTCGATAAGGAAAAAGAGTACAACACATACTACTCCTTCTGATGGTCGGCTATATCTCTGAACCGGAAGCAAGTTGGTTGGATGGATTGAGTATGAAGGTGGAAATGGTCAGGCCGGCTTCATTCTGGCCGATGGAGGAGAACTGGCTCGAATTGACAGAGTCTGGAACCTCTAGTGGTTCACCGGTGTCTTCCAGCTTCAAGTCAGACAACTCCTGGATCAATAGTTGCTTGAACCCGGTTTGTTCCTGTGCAAGCAACTCCTGGACAGCTTTGGCAAATCCAGCTCTTATAACTCTTGAACCGGACCTTGTGGTAGGGCCTTTGCGGATAATGGGAACCTCAGTCGTGGGTACTACAACATATGTGTACTGATGGACAGCCACGGACGTCCAGTATGCGCTGACGGACACACACGGACACACACATACTGCCATGGATGTCCTGTGTGTGCTGACGGACACCCACGGACGTCATGTGTGCAATGAACAGACAGCCCACGTGGGCCAAAATTACCCGAACAGTCCACGGGAAGGGCCAGCGTGCTGAGTCCAAGGACCAGAGTGCTGATATGTGTACTGATGGACAGCTACAGACATCCTGTGTGTGCAGACGGACACACAAGGACACAAACGGACAGCCACAGACGTCATGTGTGTGCTGGCGGACACCCACGGACGTCCTGTGTGTACTGAACAGACAGCCCATGTGGGCCAAAATCACCCGAACAGTCCACGGGAAGGGTCAGCGTGCTGAGTCAAAGGATCAACGTGCTGACATGTGTACTGATGGACAGCCACGGACGTCCTGTGTGTGCTGACAGACACACACGGACACACACAGACAGCCACGGACGTCCTGTTTGTGCTAATGGACACACACGGACATCATGTGTGTGCTGACGGACACCCACGGATGTCCTGTGTGTACTGAACAGACAGCCCACGTGGGCCAAAACCACCCGAACAGTCCATGGGAAGGGCCAACGTGCTGAGTCCAAGGAACAGCGTGCTGATACGTGTACTGATGGACAGCCACGGACGTCATGTGTGTGCTGACGGACATAGACGGACAGCCACAAACGTCCTGTGTGTGCTGACGGACCGCCACGAATAGCCACGGACGTCATGTGTGTGCTGGCGGACACCCACAGACGTCATATGTGTACTGAACAGACAGCCCACGTGGGCCAAAATCACCCAAACATTCCACGGGAAGGGCTAGCGTGCTGAGTCCAAGGACCAACGTGCTGATATGTGTACTGATGGACAGCCACGGATGTTCTGTGTGTGCTGACGGACACACACAGACAGCCACGGACGTCCTGTGTGTTCTGACGGACACACACGGACGTCCTGTGTGTGCTGACGGACACCCACGGATGTCATGTGTGTGCTGACGGACACACACAGACAGCCACGGACGTCCTGGGTGTGCTGACAGACAGCCACAGACAGCCACGGATGTCATGTGTGTGCTGGCGGACACCCACAGACGTCCTGTGTGTACTGAACAGACAGCCACGTGGTCCAAAATCACCCCAACAGTCCACGGGAAGGGTCAGCGTGCTGAGCGCAAGGACCAACGTGCTGATATGTGTACTGATGGACAGCCACAGACGTCCTGTGTGTGCTGACGGACACACACGAACACACACAGACAGCCACGAACGTCCTGTGTGTGCTGACGGACACACACGGACGTCCTGTGTGTTGTAACAGACACTTGTGTGTACTGAACAGACAGCCCACGTTGGCCAAAATCACATGAACAGTCAACGGGAAGGCCCAGCGTGCTGAGTCCAAGGACCAGCGTGCTAGGTCCAAGGACCAGCGTGCTGATATTTGTACTGATGGACAGCCACAGACGTCCTGTGTGAGCAGACGAATACACACGGACACACACGGACAGCCACAGACGTCCTGTGTGTGCTGGCGGACACCCACGGACGTCCTGTGTGTACTGAACAGACAGCCCACGTGTGCCAAAATCACCCGAACAGTCCACGGGAAGGGCCAGCGTGCTGATATGTGTAATGATGGACAGCCACGGATGTCATGTGTGTACTTAACAGATAGCCCACGTGGGCCAAAATCACCCAAACAGTCAACAGGAAGGGCCAGCGTGCTGATATGTGTACTGATGGACAGCCACGAACGTCTTGTGTGTGCTGACAAACACACACGGACACACACGGACAGCCACAGACGTCCTATGTGTGCTGACGGACAGCCACAGACGTCCTATGTGTACTGAACAGACAGCCCACGTGGGCCAAAATCACCCGAACAGTCCACGGGAAGGATCAGCGTGCTGAGTGCAAGGACCAACCTGCTGATATGTGTACTGATGGACAGCCACGGACGTCCAGTATGCGCTGACGGACACACACGGACACACACATACTGCCATGGATGTCCTGTGTGTGCTGACGGACACCCACGGACGTCCTGTGTGCAATGAACAGACAGCCCACGTGGGCCAAAATTACCCGAACAGTCCACGGGAAGGGCCAGCGTGCTGAGTCCAAGGACCAGAGTGCTGATATGTGTACTGATGGACAGCTACAGACATCCTGTGTGTGCAGACGGACACACAAGGACACAAACGGACAGCCACAGACGTCCTGTGTGTGCTGGCAGACACCCACAGACGTCCTGTGTGTACTGAAAGACACACACGGACACACACAGACAGCCACGGACGTCCTGTTTGTGCTAATGGACACACACGGACATCATGTGTGTGCTGACGGACACCCACAGATGTCCTGTGTGTACTGAACAGACAGCCCACGTGGGCCAAAACCACCCGAACAGTCCATGGGAAGGGCCAACGTGCTGAGTCCATGGAACAGCGTGCTGATATGTGTACTGATGGACAGCCACGGACGTCATGTGTGTGCTGACGGACACACACGGACAGCCACAGACGTCCTGTGTGTGCTGACGGACCGCCACGAATAGCCACGGACGTCATGTGTGTGCTGGCGGACACCCACAGACGTCATATGTGTACTGAACAGACAGCCCACGTGGGCCAAAATCACCCAAACATTCCACGGGAAGGGCTAGCGTGCTGAGTCCAAGGACCAACGTGCTGATATGTGTACTGATGGACAGCCACAGACGTTCTGTGTGTGCTGACGGACACACACAGACAGCCACGCACGTCCTGTGTGTTCTGACGGACACACACGGACGTCCTGTGTGTTGTAACAGACACTTGTGTGTACTGAACAGACAGCCCACGTTGGCCAAAATCACATGAACAGTCAACGGGAAGGGCCAGCGTGCTGAGTCCAAGGACCAGCGTGCTAGGTCCAAGGACCAGCGTGCTGATATTTGTACTGATGGACAGCCACGGACGTCCTGTGTGTGCAGATGAATACACACGGACACACACGGACGGCCACAGACGTCCTGTGTGTGCTGGCGGACACCCACGGACGTCCTGTGTGTACTGAACACACAGCCCACGTGTGCCAAAATCACCCGAACAGTCCACGGGAAGGGCCAGCGTGCTGATATGTGTAATGATGGACAGCCACGGATGTCATGTGTGTACTTAACAGACAGCCCACGTGGGCCAAAATCACCCAAACAGTCAACAGGAAGGGCCAGCGTGCTGATATGTGTACTGATGGACAGCCACGAACGTCTTGTGTGTGCTGACAAACACACACGGACACACACGGACAGCCACAGACGTCCTATGTGTGCTGACGGACAGCCACAGACGTCCTATGTGTACTGAACAGACAGCCCACGTGGGCCAAAATCACCCGAACAGTCCACGAGAAGGATCAGCGTGCTGAGTGCAAGGACCAACCTGCTGATATGTGTACTGATGGACAGCCACGGACGTCCAGTATGCGCTGACGGACACACACGGACACACACATACTGCCATGGATGTCCTGTGTGTGCTGACGGACACCCACGGACGTCCTGTGTGCAATGAACAGACAGCCCACGTGGGCCAAAATTACCCGAACAGTCCACGGGAAGGGCCAGCGTGCTGAGTCCAAGGACCAGAGTGCTGATATGTGTACTGATGGACAGCTACAGACATCCTGTGTGTGCAGACGGACACACAAGGACACAAACGGACAGCCACAGACGTCCTGTGTGTGCTGGCGGACACCCACGGACGTCCTGTGTGTACTGAAAGACACACACGGACACACACAGACAGCCACGGACGTCCTGTTTGTGCTAATGGACACACACGGACATCATGTGTGTGCTGACGGACACCCACAGATGTCCTGTGTGTACTGAACAGACAGCCCACGTGGGCCAAAACCACCCGAACAGTCCATGGGAAGGGCCAACGTGCTGAGTCCATGGAACAGCGTGCTGATATGTGTACTGATGGACAGCCACGGACGTCATGTGTGTGCTGACGGACACACACGGACAGCCACAGACGTCCTGTGTGTGCTGACGGACCGCCACGAATAGCCACGGACGTCATGTGTGTGCTGGCGGACACCCACGGACGTCATATGTGTACTGAACAGACAGCCCACGTGGGCCAAAATCACCCAAACATTCCACGGGAAGGGCTAGCGTGCTGAGTCCAAGGACCAACGTGCTGATATGTGTACTGATGGACAGCCACAGACGTTCTGTGTGTGCTGACGGACACACACAGACAGCCACGCACGTCCTGTGTGTTCTGACGGACACACATGGACGTCCTGTGTGTGCTGACGGACACCCACAGATGTCATGTGTGTGCTGACGGACACACACGGACAGCCACGGACGTCCTGGGTGTGCTGACAGACAGCCACAGACAGCCACAGATGTCATGTGTGTGCTGGCGGACACCCACAGACGTCATGTGTGTACTGAACAGACAGCCCACGTGGGCCAAAATCACCCCAACAGTCCACGGGAAGGGTCAGCGTGCTGAGCGCAAGGACCAACGTGCTGATATGTGTACTGATGGACAGCCACAGACGTCCTGTGTGTGCTGACGGACACACACGAACATACACAGACAGCCACGAACGTCCTGTGTGTGCTGACGGACACACACGGACGTCCTGTGTGTTGTAACGGACACTTGTGTGTACTGAACAGACAGCCCACGTGGGCCAAAATCACATGAACAGTCAACGGGAAGGGCCAGCTTGCTGAGTCCAAGGACCAGCGTGCTAGGTCCAAGGACCAGCGTGCTGATATTTGTACTGATGGACAGCCACAGACGTCCTGTGTGAGCAGACGAATACACACGGACACACACGGACAGCCACAGACGTCCTGTGTGTGCTGGCGGACACCCACGGACGTCCTGTGTGTACTGAACAGACAGCCCACGTGTGCCAAAATCACCCGAACAGTCCACGGGAAGGGCCAGCGTGCTGATATGTGCAATGATGGACAGCCACGGATGTCATGTGTGTACTTAACAGACAGCCCACGTGGGCCAAAATCACCCAAACAGTCAACAGGAAGGGCCAGCGTGCTGATATGTGTACTGATGGACAGCCACGAACGTCTTGTGTGTGCTGACAAACACACACGGACACACACGGACAGCCACAGACGTCCTATGTGTGCTGACGGACAGCCACAGACGTCCTATGTGTACTGAACAGACAGCCCACGTGGGCCAAAATCACCCGAACAGTCCACGGGAAGGATCAGCGTGCTGAGTGCAAGGACCAACCTGCTGATATGTGTACTGATGGACAGCCACGGACGTCCAGTATGCGCTGACGGACACACACGGACACACACATACTGCCATGGATGTCCTGTGTGTGCTGACGGACACCCACGGACGTCCTGTGTGCAATGAACAGACAGCCCACGTGGGCCAAAATTACCCGAACAGTCCACGGGAAGGGCCAGCGTGCTGAGTCCAAGGACCAGAGTGCTGATATGTGTACTGATGGACAGCTACAGACATCCTGTGTGTGCAGACGGACACACAAGGACACAAACGGACAGCCACAGACGTCCTGTGTGTGCTGGCGGACACCCACGGACGTCCTGTGTGTACTGAAAGACACACACGGACACACACAGACAGCCACGGACGTCCTGTTTGTGCTAATGGACACACACGGACATCATGTGTGTGCTGACGGACACCCACAGATGTCCTGTGTGTACTGAACAGACAGCCCACGTGGGCCAAAACCACCCGAACAGTCCATGGGAAGGGCCAACGTGCTGAGTCCATGGAACAGCGTGCTGATATGTGTACTGATGGACAGCCACGGACGTCATGTGTGTGCTGACGGACACACACGGACAGCCACAGACGTCCTGTGTGTGCTGACGGACCGCCACGAATAGCCACGGACGTCATGTGTGTGCTGGCGGACACCCACAGACGTCATATGTGTACTGAACAGACAGCCCACGTGGGCCAAAATCACCCAAACATTCCACGGGAAGGGCTAGCGTGCTGAGTCCAAGGACCAACGTGCTGATACGTGTACTGATGGACAGCCACAGACGTTCTGTGTGTGCTGACGGACACACACAGACAGCCACGCACGTCCTGTGTGTTCTGACGGACACACATGGACGTCCTGTGTGTGCTGACGGACACCCACAGATGTCATGTGTGTGCTGACGGACACACACGGACAGCCACAGATGTCCTGGGTGTGCTGACAGACAGCCACAGACAGCCACAGATGTCATGTGTGTGCTGGCGGACACCCACAGACGTCATGTGTGTACTGAACAGACAGCCCACGTGGGCCAAAATCACCCCAACAGTCCACGGGAAGGGTCAGCGTGCTGAGCGCAAGGACCAACGTGCTGATATGTGTACTGATGGACAGCCACAGACGTCCTGTGTGTGCTGACGGACACACACGAACATACACAGACAGCCACGAACGTCCTGTGTGTGCTGACGGACACACACGGACGTCCTGTGTGTTGTAACGGACACTTGTGTGTACTGAACAGACAGCCCACGTGGGCCAAAATCACATGAACAGTCCACGGGAAGGGCCAGCGTGCTGAGTCCAAGGACCAGCGTGCTAGGTCCAAGGACCAGCGTGCTAGGTCCAAGGACCAGCGTGCTGATATTTGTACTGATGGACAGCCACGGACGTCCTGTGTGTGCAGACGAATACACACGGACACACACGGACAGCCACAGACGTCCTGTGTGTGCTGGCGGACACCCACGGACGTCCTGTGTGTACTGAACAGACAGCCCACGTGTGCCAAAATCACCCGAACAGTCCACGGGAAGGGCCAGCGTGCTGATATGTGTAATGATGGACAGCCACAGATGTCATGTGTGTACTTAACAGACAGCCCACGTGAGCCAAAATCACCCAAACAGTCAACAGGAAGGGCCAGCGTGCTGATATGTGTACTGATGGACAGCCACGAACGTCTTGTGTGTGCTGACAAACACACACGGAAACACACGAACAGCCACAGACGTCCTATGTGTGCTGACGGACAGCCACAGACGTCCTATGTGTACTGAACAGACAGCCCACGTGGGCCAAAATCACCCGAACAGTCCACGGGAAGGATCAGCGTGCTGAGTGCAAGGACCAACCTGCTGATATGTGTACTGATGGACAGCCACGGACGTCCAGTATGCGCTGACGGACACACACGGACACACACATACTGCCACGGATGTCCTGTGTGTGCTGACGGACACCCACGGACGTCCTGTGTGCAATGAACAGACAGCCCACGTGGGCCAAAATTACCCGAACAGTCCACGGGAAGGGCCAGCGTGCTGAGTCCAAGGACCAGAGTGCTGATATGTGTACTGATGGACAGCTACAGACATCCTGTGTGTGCAGACGGACACACAAGGACACAAACGGACAGCCACAGACGTCCTGTGTGTGCTGGCGGACACCCACGGACGTCCTGTGTGTACTGAACAGACAGCCCATGTAGGCCAATAACACCCGAACAGTCCACGGGAAGGGTCAGCGTGCTGAGTCCAAGGACCAACATGTTGACATGTGTACTGATGGACAGCCACGGACGTCCTGTGTGTGCTGACAGACACACACGGACACACACAGACAGCCACGGACATCCTGTTTGTGCTAATGGACACACACGGACATCATGTGTGTGCTGACGGACACCCACGGATGTCATGTGTGTACTGAACAGACAGCCCACGTGGGCCAAAACCACCCGAACAGTCCATGGGAAGGGCCAGCGTGCTGAGTCCAAGGAACAGCGTGCTGATATGTGTACTGATGGACAGCCACGGACGTCATGTGTGTGCTGACGGACACACACGGACAGCCACAGACGTCCTGTGTGTGCTGACGGACCGCCACGAATAGCCACGGACGTCATGTGTGTGCTGGCGGACACCCACAGACGTCATATGTGTACTGAACAGACAGCCCACGTGGGCCAAAATCACCCAAACATTCCACGGGAAGGGCTAGCGTGCTGAGTCCAAGGACCAACGTGCTGGTATGTGTACTGATGGACAGCCACAGACGTTCTGTGTGTGCTGACGGACACACACAGACAGCCACGGACGTCCTGTGTGTTCTGACGGACACACACGGACGTCATGTGTGTGCTGACGGACACCCACGGATGTCATGTGTGTGCTGACGGACACACATGGACAGCGACGGACGTCCTGGGTGTGCTGGCAGACAGCCACAGACAGCCACGGATGTCATGTGTGTGCTGGCGGACACCCACAGACGTCCTGTGTGTACTGAACAGACAGCCCACGTGGGCCAAAATCACCTCAACAGTCCACGGGAAGGGTTAGCGTGCTGAGCGCAAGGACCAACGTGCTGATATGTGTACTGATGGACAGCCACAGATGTCCTGTGTGTGTGCTGACGGACACACACGAACACACACAGACAGCCACGAACGTCCTGTGTGTGCTGACGGACACACACGGACGTCCTGTGTGTTGTAACGGACACTTGTGTGTACTGAACAGACAGCCCACGTGGGCCAAAATCACATGAACAGTCCACGGGAAGGGCCAGCGTGCTGAGTCCAAGGACCAGCGTGCTGATATTTGTACTGATGGACAGCCACGGACGTCCTGTGTGTGCAGACGAATACACACGGACACACACGGACAGCCACAGACGTCCTGTGTGTGCTGGCGGACACCCACGGACCTCCTGTGTGTACTGAACAGACAGCCCACGTGGGCCAAAATCACCCGAACAGTCCACGGGAAGGGCCAGCGTGCTGATATGTGTAATGATGGACAGCCACGGATGTCATGTGTGTACTTAACAGACAGCCCACGTGGGCCAAAATCACCCAAACAGTCAACAAGAAGGGCCAGCGTGCTGATATGTGTACTGATGGACAGCCACGAACGTCTTGTGTGTGCTGATAAACACACACGGACACACACGGACAGCCACAGACGTCCTATGTGTGCTGACGGACAGCCACAGACGTCCTGTGTGTACCGAACAGACAGCCCACGTGGGCCAAAATCACCCGAACAGTCCACGGGAAGGATCAGCGTGCTGAGTGCAAGGACCAACCTGCTGATATGTGTACTGATGGACAGCCACGGACGTCGTGTGTGTGCTGACAGACACACACGGACACACACAGACAGCCACGGACGTCCTGTTTGTGCTAATGGACACACACGGACATCATGTGTGTGCTGACGGACACCCACGGATGTCATGTGTGTACTGAACAGACAGCCCACGTGGGCCAAAACCACCCGAACAGTCCATGGGAAGGGCCAGCGTGCTGAGTCCAAGGAACAGCATGCTGATATGTGTACTGATGGACAGCCACGGACGTCATGTGTGTGCTGACGGACACAAACGGACAGCCACAGACGTCCTGTGTGTGCTGACGGACCGCCACGAATAGCCATGGATGTCATGTGTGTGCTGGCGGACACCCACAGACGTCATATGTGTACTGAACAGACAGCCCACCTGGGCCAAAATCACCCAAACATTCCACGGGAAGGGCTAGTGTTCTGAGTCCAAGGACCAACGTGCTGATATGTGTACTGATGGACAGCCACGGACGTTCTGTGTGTGCTGACGGACACACAGAGACAGCCACGGACGTCCTGTGTGTTCTGACGGACACACACGGACATCCTGTGTGTGCTGACGGACACCCACGGATGTCATGTGTGTGCTGACGGACACACACGGACAGCCACGGACGTCCTGGGTGTGCTGACAGACAGCCACAAACAGCCACGGATGTCATGTGTGTGCTGGCGGACACCCACAGACGTCCTGTGTGTATTGAACAGACAGCCCACGTGGGCCAAAATCACCCCAACAGTCCACGGGAAGGGTCAGCTGGCTGAGCGCAAGGACCAACGTGCTGATATGTGTACTGATGGACAGCCACAGACGTCCTGTGTGTGCTGACGGACGCACACGAACACACACAGACAGCCACGAACGTCCTGTGTGTGCTGACGGACACACACGGACGTCCTGTGTGTTGTAACGGACACTTGTGTGTACTGAACAGACAGCCCACATGGGCCAAAATCACATGAACAGTCCACGGGAAGGGCCAGCGTGCTGAGTCCAAGGACCAGCGTGCTGAGTCCAAGGACCAGCGTGCTGATATTTGTACTGATGGACAGCCACGGACGTCCTGTGTGTGCAGACGAATACACACGGACACACACGGGCAGCCACAGACGTCCTGTGTGTGCTGGCGGACACCCACGGACGTCCTGTGTGTACTGAACAGACAGCCCACGTGGGCCAAAATCACCAGAACAGTCCTTGGGAAGGGCCAGCGTGCTGATATGTGTAATGATGGACAGCCACGGATGTCATGTGTGTACTTAACAGACAGCCCACGTGGGCCAAAATCACCCAAACAGTCAACAGGAAGGGCCAGCGTGCGGATATGTGTACTGATGGACAGCCACGAACGTCTTGTGTGTGCTGACAAACACACACGGACACACACGGATAGCCACGGACGTCCTATGTGTGCTGACGGACAGCCACAGACGTCTTGTGTGTACTGAACAGACAGCCCACGTAGGCCAAAATCACCCGAACAGTCCACGGGAAGCATCAGCGTGCTGAGTGCAAGGACCAACCTGCTGATATGTGTACTGATGGAGAGCCACGGACGTCCAGTATGCGCTGACGGACACACACGGACACACACATACTGCCATGGATGTCCTGTGTGTGCTGACGGACACCCACGGACGTCCTGTGTGCAATGAACAGACAGCCCACGTGGGCCAAAATCACCCGAACAGTCCACGGGAAGGGCCAGCGTGCTGAGTCCAAGGACCAGAATGCTGATATGTGTACTGATGGACAGCTACAGACATCCTGTGTGTACAGACGGACACACAAGGACACAAACGGACAGCCACAGACGTCCTGTGTGTGCTGGCGGACACCCACGGACGTCCTGTGTGTACTGAACAGACAGTCCATGTGGGCCAAAATCACCCAAACAGTCTACGGGAAGGGTCAGCGTGCTGAGTCCAAGGACCAGCGTGCTGATATTTGTACTGATGGACAGCCACGGACGTCCTGTGTGTGCAGACGAATACACACGGACACACACGGACAGCCACAGACGTCCTGTGTGTGCTGGCGGACACCCACGGACGTCCTGTGTGTACTGAACAGACAGCCCACGTGGGCCAAAATCACCAGAACAGTCCTTGGGAAGGGCCAGCGTGCTGATATGTGTAATGATGGACAGCCACGGATGTCATGTGTGTACTTAACAGACAGCCCACGTGGGCCAAAATCACCCAAACAGTCAACAGGAAGGGCCAGCGTGCGGATATGTGTACTGATGGACAGCCACGAACGTCTTGTGTGTGCTGACAAACACACACGGACACACACGGATAGCCACGGACGTCCTATGTGTGCTGACGGACAGCCACAGACGTCTTGTGTGTACTGAACAGACAGCCCACGTAGGCCAAAATCACCCGAACAGTCCACGGGAAGCATCAGCGTGCTGAGTGCAAGGACCAACCTGCTGATATGTGTACTGATGGAGAGCCACGGACGTCCAGTATGCGCTGACGGACACACACGGACACACACATACTGCCATGGATGTCCTGTGTGTGCTGACGGACACCCACGGACGTCCTGTGTGCAATGAACAGACAGCCCACGTGGGCCAAAATCACCCGAACAGTCCACGGGAAGGGCCAGCGTGCTGAGTCCAAGGACCAGAGTGCTGATATGTGTACTGATGGACAGCTACAGACATCCTGTGTGTACAGACGGACACACAAGGACACAAACGGACAGCCACAGACGTCCTGTGTGTGCTGGCGGACACCCACGGACGTCCTGTGTGTACTGAACAGACAGTCCATGTGGGCCAAAATCACCCAAACAGTCTACGGGAAGGGTCAGCGTGCTGAGTCCAAGGACCAACGTGTTGACATGTGTACTGATGGACAGCCACGGACGTCCTGTGTGTGCTGAAATACACACACGGACACACACAGACAGCCACGGACGTCCTGTTTGTGCTAATGGACACACACGGACATCATGTGTGTTCTGACGGACACCCACGGATGTCCTGTGTGTATTGAACAGACAGCCCACGTGGGCCAGAACCACCCGAACAGTCCATGGGAAGGGCCAGTGTGCTGAGTCCAAGGAACAGCGTGCTGATATGTGTACTGATGGACAGCCACGGACGTCATGTGTGTGCTGACGGACACACACGGACAGCCACAGACGTCCTGTGTGTGCTGACGGACTGCCACGAATAGCCACGGACGTCATGTGTGTGCTGGCGGACACCCACAGACGTCATATGTGTACTGAACAGACAGCCCACGTGGGCAAAAATCACCCAAACATTCCACGGGAAGGGCTAGCGTGCTGAGTCCAAGGACCAACGTGCTGATATGTGTACTGATGGACAGCCACGGACGTTCTGTGTGTGCTGACGGACACACACAGACAGCCACAGATGTCCTGTGTGTTCTGACGGCCACACACGGACGTCCTGTGTGTGCTGACGGACACCCACGGATGTCATATGTGTGCTGACGGACATACACGGACAGCCACGGACGTCCTGGGTGTGCTGACAGACAGCCACAGACAGCCACGGATGTCATGTGTGTGCTGGCGGACACCCACAGACGTCCTGTGTATACTGAACAGATAGCCCACGTGGGCAAAAATCTCCGAAACAGTCCACGGAAAGGGCCAGCGTGCTGAGTCCAAGGACTAACGTGCTGATATGTGTACTGATGGACAGCCACGGACGTCATGGGTGTGCTGACGGACACAGACGGACACACACGGACACACACATACAGCCAGGGACGTTTTGTGTGTGCTGGCGGACACCCACAGACGTCCTGTGTGTACTGAACAGACAGCCCACGTGGGCTAAAATCACCCGAACAGTCCACGGGAAGGGTCAGCGTGCTGAGCCCAAGGACCAACGTCCTGATATGTGTACTGATGGAAAGCCACGGACGTCCTGTGTGTGCTGACGGACACACACAGACAGCCACGAACGTCCTGTGTGTGCTGACGGACAAGCACAGACGTCCTATGTGTGCTGACGGACACTTGTGTGTACTGAACATACAGCCCACGTGGGCCAAAATCAAGCTTAACCCACCAACCTTTGCTGGGAAGGTCAACCCGAACGCCTACTGTAAGACCCCGTCAAAAAAAAAAAGGGGTTCGGGATAGTATCGACGGGAAGTGGAGTCATCAAAATTTGACTACAGTTTAATGATATGGTGCAATGTGATTAAATGTAAGTCAATAGCTTAATTGGATAATTAAGCCAGTTTTCAAAGAATTGTGACCAATGAGTATGGAGTTTTGATCACCAAATTTGGGTTAATTAATCATGCTTAAAAGAAAAGAAGAGAAAGAAATATTTTATATTTATGGTTTTGAGGCATTTAACGTGTCTTAAAGGAAGGAGGAGTTAGTCATATACAGCTTTTCTTTGTCATCACACGTGGACATCTTGGAAAGGAGGCAAATGAAAGTGATGACTACGTGGGAAAATAATATGACAAGGAGATGACTAATTAAACTTGGGAATGAGGTGTTAGAAGAAGACAAATTGAAGAGAGTATGGGTTCACGTGGAAAAAGAAGAGAAGGACAAGGTCAAGGTTACTTGGCCATCAAAGAGAGAAGGTGGGGCAGCTGTCACAACTCTATTCAGACTGGTTTTACTATAAAGGGAAGGTGGACCTTTGCCATTTTCACCCAACATCAACGTGACCAAGAGAGAGAAGGAAGCAAAGAAGAGGAGAGAAGAGAAATAAAAGAAAAAGAAGAAAAGAAATAGAAAAAAAAATAATATATTTTAAGGAGCTGCTTAGAGAGGCAAGACGTGTTACAAGATTGGGGGATTAACGGTACAAAATCAAGACGAAGATTTGGAGGGAATAAAAAGGGTTTGGTCAGCTTCCAGAATCAGAAAGTCAAGCCACATCGGTTAATCACTGTGAGTCACGATTAATTGTTTGTTAACAAATTTTTAATGCAGGTTCCTGACATCGGAGACGGCTTCCGAGCTAGGATAGCCGGACCGGTCTAGGTGTCAGTTTGTGGATCCGAGGCTTGAGACGATGTCTGGGCTAAGTGGATAGAAAGACTACTCTAAGCACCCGGATTATTGTGATATGTTGTTATAGTGTGTACCTCGTGTTGGTACTGTTGTGTGAGAACCTCGTGGTGGTTCTAGTATTAGGTTGCAGGTCGTTGCTTCCTCAAATGGTACCACTAAGCCGGTCGTGGTCCGGAAAATGGTGGGCTCGGTTTAACTTGGCTTGATCACCAAGGCCGAGTGTCACACGTGGATGTGACAGCCCCCGGCGAGTCCGATAGAGGACCGGGGCACGGCGATTCCGATTGAGGACCGTGACCAGGCGATTCCCGAGCGCCTACGCCTGTGTGGTGTAATAGTGAAGGGAGTGCTGGTGTCCCTTATGTGGAGGAAGAATGATTCTGTTGGGCCCTAGGAGTATATATATGGTTGATTGATGCGACACTCATAAGAGTGTTTTGATTTATTATGGTTTATTAGTTTATTGCTTAAATCGGTCATGCTTTATTATCTTGATTATTGATTGTTGAACTACCCGTCTTGCTTGTGTTTGGGGATTGGGTTTAGAATGACAGGTAGTTGTATATGCTAGATAGGGAACCTGACTCACTGAGTGAAACTAGTTCACTCACTCCTCACATCCTTTTGCAGGTGACCAATAGAAAGGACCGTAGTACTCGCGGAACTGTAGGAGCTGGTGTAGATTGAACATCTTTTTCTAAAGTGTTGTAGGCACAGGGGGGTAACCCACGAATTGGTTGAATGGTGGAACCAAGGTTTAAACCTAAAAACAAAGAGAACCGATTTTTATGAGTTTTGAGTTTTTATGATGCAAACAGAAACAAATATAAAAGCAAATGATATGATGATGATAATGATAATAAAACAAGATAAATAAACAAAGGATAGGATGGAATCAAGCTGCTGGATGTGTATCACTCTCAGCTTGATTAAAGGATGAACTGAAGTGGATTTGCGGAGGAAGGTTTGATTGAATCTCTCAATCTGATGGAATGATGGATCGAAGTGATTGACTTTCTCAATCTGTGTACTGAGCTTGTTTGATTTTCACAAACAAACTAGACTCACGAAATCAATAAGACAACAAAGAATCTCTCTTTGAATCCTAAAGACCGATATTTTATACAAAGAACAACTTTGATAAAACTGAATAAACTTTTTATTAACTTGGTGATTAAGGGTGCTCTTTACAATGGACGTCTAGGAGCTTATATAAGGCTCAGAGACAAAGGTCCTAACGTTCTAAAACAAATAGAAAAGGAAACAAATCGAAAACTAAGAAAGAAATCAAAAACTAGCCGTTGGAGCCTTTTGTGGGATTTTGGCTCCAAGTAAAGAATCTGATCTTTCTTGAACCTGGATGGTTTAAGGGGATAAGTAAGCTTCCTGGGAACCTTCTTGAATGCTTGGAATGTGCTGAGGTCGTGCCTAAACTGAAGAGGAAAGAGCTGTTGGACATTAATGTCGGTTTGCTCTAAATAAGGCAGGTTTGAGTAAATGAGGATCCTCCTGATCCAATGGTTGCTGGTGCATGGTATGAACTTGTAGAACTCCTCCTGGATGCCTAGAATATCTCCTGATTGGTTTAAATGATCTCCTGGTCGCCAATGTCTGGTTTGAAGCTGATTGAACCGGTTAGCTTCCAATTGAGGCAAGTGTAGAACTGGTTTGACCGGTTTTGGAGATTGGATCATAACTTCATAATTCCGTGGCCATTTCTCCTGATCTTGGGCTTTCTGGAAAGCTGATAAACTCCTCTTGACGCCTATGATGGGCTTTGCTTCAGGCCGCTCCTGACTTGAGCTTAAATCTCCTTCTAAAGTCGGATACTCGCAGATGGACCGGCTGAGAAACCTCTGGGTTGTAAAATTCATAACTTCTTGCTCCGTGAATATTTTGGCCCAATTCTAATTGGCCTGGACTTCTTCTTGAGTGTAGAATCCATAAATATTATCCTCGTGATTTAAACCCTCCTGGTTTGTAAGATATGGCATTTTTAGTGCACGTATGTCCTGGTTTGCGCCTTGGCTGGTTGAGTAGGGCTTTGGGTTGACCTCCGGTTCAGTTGCTGATCTGATGACCACATCATAAAGACTCGTTTTCAAGATATATGAATGTATGTTTTACTTTCGACTGCGTCCATGGATCCTATGTAAAATATTTTGGGCTTGCGAACTTTATGTTTTATATAAATGGAATAAAGTATGTTTTATATTCGTGACGTGTTGAATCTGATATTAGGTTAGTCCAACCTAACACAACTCTATGACTCGGTACGGGTTGCAAAGCCTCAGGCCGAAGATTAGAGGAAACGAGTTTTGAATGGATATTCTGGGTTACAGAATCATGTTTTGCGACTTGGAAAGTCTATTCTCAACCCGTCGTGACACTTCTGGACTTGGCAGAGGAAGGTCGTTCGGGCATGTACTTGTTTGATTGTTGCCCGGCTGACTGACCGATGTCTAAAACAGTTCGGGGGTGTTACAGAGGTGGTATCAGAGCATGGTTTAGATCATGCGGTCAATTACGTACTTTTCGTGTTTTATCGAGTCAAATGTGTCGCAAAAGATGTATTAGCACACACCAACCAGGAGTTCAGCGAAGATAACATAGTGGGAAACGACAATCTGTTTGGACACGACCAGTCGAGGCCACAAGAAGAACACTTTCCACCGAACCGTAGTGTAAGGGAAAGACCAGAAACAGATGATAGTGAGTCAAGTGTCCAAGGACCAAGTCCAATAAGACGGAACAACCCGATTGAACAAGAAGTTCATGATCAACCACAACAAGGAATAGCAATGGAGCACACTCTAAAGATGCTTCATGACGTGATAGCGAGGTCACTGCAACAACCTCAGGTGCAACCTCAGCCACTCGTACCACCACAACCTACAGTGGCTACACCGATGTTACCATTGATAACTGCCATGAAGAACATGAAGACACCACATTTTGAAGGAGGGACAGACCCATTTGAAGCTGACCAGTGGCTTCGAACTATGGAGAAAAACTTTGAAACCCTGACGTGTTCTGAAGAGTCTAAGAAAAAGATGGCGGTGTATTACTTAGAAAAAGACGCGGCAGAATGGTGGGAAAGTAGGGATCGCCAAGCAGGACATCTTGTCACCACTTGGGCGGCATTCAAAAAGGAATTTGAATGCAAGTATTTCACCCCGGAGTCCAAGCGAAGGCTTCAACGTCAGTTTGCTAACCTAGTACAAGGAGACAAGACAGTTAGAGAATATGAATCGGAGTTCATGCGACTGTGACGACACGTGCTGCGAGGACAAGATGATGAAGAAACCATGATATCCCACTTTATGTTTGGTTTAAAACCAGAGTTGGAAAATAGACTGGCAGTCGGGAACTACGAGAGTCTCACCGAGCTAGTGGAAAAGGCTGTGAATGTGGAGATCGGATTAGAAGCTGAGAAGGCGGCAAGTAAAAAGTCCAAGCAGCATCAAGAAGAAAAGTATGGTGGAAATCAAAGATCATTTAATGGTAAAGATAAGGAAAAGGAATCAGGAGGGCCTACTCGACGATCTCTATTCACAGGAAAATGCTTTAATTGTGGCAAGATAGGCCATAAGTCAAGTGAATGCTTCGGAAAGAAACCTGGATCCTTTCAGTCAAACTCCTACAATCCTACATGCTGCACGTGTGGAAAGAAAGGACACATTTCTACCCAGTGCCGTGTCAATCGTCTTATCCAAGCTACGCCAATCATTGTTCATCCTCCCCCAGCTCCACCTGCAATCGCACCAGCGCCAAAAAGGCAAGCTATAGGAGGTAGAGTTTACGCTTTAGAACTAGAGGATACTAAACCTCCAGGCCCATCTAAGGGTCCCATCACAGGTATTTGGGTTCTTTAACCTTACTAGTTTGACTTTGTGTTGTGTGATTGCTTGTGATGGATTTGTTAATTTTTATTGGATAATTATTATGTTGTTGATATATATTGATGTTGTGGCAGGAACTTTACATGTTGCGGGACGTCCCACACATGTATTGTTCGACTTCGGGGCAACACATAGTTTTGTGACCCCTGAGGTAGCTGCTGAGTTTGTGGGTTCATTTGTGATTGACAGGATGGATGTGGCTGTGATGACTCCCGGAGACCAAACCCTCCAAGCAAAAGAGTGTCTCAGAAGAGTTCTGTTAGTCATTTCCGAAAAGATGTTTGTGGCAGATTTGTTGGTGGTGCCCTTAAAGGGATATGAGGTTATTCTGGGCATGGATTGGTTATCAGGCTATCGGGTTCAATTAGATTGTGGAAAAGGTCGTACTTTGTTCAAGGAGAACGGGCAACGGCAAATAGTGTTCTACGGGATCAGTCCAAGCAAGTCTGTGTCTTTAGTAGCTGCCATGAGAATGAAAGATTTGCTTAAGGATTGAGAAGCATATCTGGTAACAGTAACTGCTAGTGAAGGACCCGCTAGCAATGGAGTTGAAATTACGGATATTTCGGTAGTACAAGAGTTTGAGGATGTGCTTGCAGCGTTAAAAGAGTTACCTCCACCTTGGAGTAACCCTTTCACAATGAACTTGGAACCTGGAGCTAAACCGATAGCAAAGGCTCCTTACCGCATGGCACTTGCAGAGTTAGCGGAGTTGAAGAAACAACTTGAAGATTTAATGGACAAAGGTTTCATAAGACCTAGCTCTTCACCATGGGGAGCTCCGGTCCTATTTGTCAAGAAGAAGGATGGTAGCATGCGACTTTGCATTGATTATCGAGGAATCAACAATATCACCCTCAAAGATAAGTATCTTCATCCGAGGTTAGACGAGTTGTTGGATCAGCTAAGAGGAGCAAGTTGGTTTTCAAAGATTGACTTGGCGTCGGGCTATCATCAGATTCCAATTTTAGAATGTGATGTCATGAAGACTGCGTTTAGAACTCGTTATGGACAATATGAATTCGTAGTAATGCCTTTTGGCCTTACTAACGCACCGGTGGCCTTCATGAGATTGATTAATAAAGTCTTCCACGATTATCTCGACAAGTTCGTGATAATCTTCATCGATGACATTTTAATATATTCCAAGACAGAGGTAGAGCACAAAGCATACTTGAAGCTAGTACTGGAACAGTTAAGAAACCAGAAGCTGTATGCAAAGTTCAGTAAGTGTTCTTTTTGGAAAAGAGAGATCGGATTCTTAGGACACCGAGTGTCTGCAGAAGGAGTTTCTGTAGATTAGGAAAAGGTGAAAGCCATCGAGGAATGGCAAAGGCCATCAACGGTAACCGAGGTAAGGAGTTTCCTCGGGTTAGCCGGGTATTATCGAAAGTTCGTCAAGGACTTTTCTTCAATCGCTAAGCCCCTAACGAAGTTGACTGGAAAAGGAGTTCCGTTCATCTGGGGAAAAGAAACCGTGGAAGCATTTCAGAGACTGAAGAAAGCTTTGACCACAACACCGGTATTGGCATTACCTGAACAAGGTAAACCTTACACTGTGTACGCAGATGCTTCTAGGGTTGGGTTGGGTTGTGTGTTGATTCAGGAAGGCAAAGTAATTGCTTATGCATCAAGGCAACTCAGGAAACATGAAGAGAACTCCCCAACACACGATTTAAAAATGGCGGCTGTGGTGTTTGCGTTAAGGATTTGGAGATCCTACTTATATGGAGAAGTCGTGGAAGTATTCACAGATCATAAGAGTCTCAAGTACTTGTTCACACAGCCTGATCTGAACCTCTGGCAAAGGCGATGGATGGAGTTTATGGCGGATTACAACTTGAAGATTCAATATCATCTAGGAAAAGCTAATGTTGTCGCAGATGCACTAAGTCGTAGAAAGTTGGCGTCTGATGCTGGAAAGGAAGTGGAAGCGTTATCAAATGAACTCAAGTTGATGACATTACGAGCAATTGAAGGGGAACCAAGTGAGTCCTTAGGCACGCGTGCCGTAAACCAGGCAGGTTTACTCACACGGATCAGAAAAGAGCAAGAATGTGATGAAAAGCTAAAAATAATCATCGAGGAAGTCAAGAATCATGAAGGTACAAACCCAAGTGGCTATCATGTGGCGGCAGATGGTACACTTTTACTTAATGGGATGATATCAGTACCACAGGGAGAAGGGCTACGAGATGAGATTTTGAAGTCGGCGCATCACTCGTTACTCAGTATCCATCCCGGGAGTACGAAAAGGTATCGAGATATCCGAAGGTATTATCATTTGCCAGGAATGAAGAAGTCAGTGGCGCGATGGGTGGCACAATGTCAAACTTGTCAACAAGTCAAAGTCGAGCATCAGATTCCAGGAGGATTATTACAAAGCTTACCAGTACCTCAGTGGAAATGGGATTCCATATCCATGGACTTCATCACTGGGTTACCGCCGGCTAGAGGACGATCAAATAATGCAATATGGGTGATTGTCGACAGATTGACAAAAGTGGCGCACTTGTTACCTATGAAGGAAACCGATAAGATAGAAGTATTGGCAGAGATGTACGTGGATCAGATTGTGAAGTTGGATGGTGTGCCAACAGATATAGTCTCTGATCGAGATCCTAGATTCACCTCAAATTTTTGGAAGGCTTTACAAAAAGCACTGGGAACTAAGTTGTTTATAAGCACCGCGTATCATCCCGAGACGGACGGCCAAACCAAAAGAACCATTCGAACCACAGAGGATATGATGCGAATGTGTATATTGGATTGGGCGGGAAGCTGGGAAAAGCATTTACCATTAATCGAGTTCTCCTACAACAACAACTTTCATTCTAGCATAGGTATGGCACCATATGAGGCGCTTTATGGGAGGCCATGCAAAACACCTTTATGTTGGACCGAAGTTGGAGAAAGAAGAGAGTTTGGACCCGAAATTGTAGAAGAGACGATGAAAAAGTTGGAGATCATTCAAACCAATATGAAGAAAGCGCAGGATAGACAAAAGAAGTATGCCGATCAATCAAGGCGAGAAGTGGTGTTCAGTATTGGTGATTGGGTTTATCTGAAAGTGTCAGCTCAGAAAGGAAAAGATCGATTCGGGAAAGTCGGGAAACTTGCGGTAATATTCATTGGGCCTTACCAGATTGAAGAACAAATCAGAGATGTTGCTTACCGTCTCAACCTGCCCGAAGAGATGCTGATACATCCGGTATTTCATGTATCAATGGAGAAAGAAGAGAGTTTGGACCCGAAATTGTAGAAGAGACGATGAAAAAGTTGGAGATCATTCAAACCAATATGAAGAAAGCCCAGGATAGACAAAAGAAGTACGCCGATCAATCAAGGCGAGAAGTGGTGTTCAGTATTGGTGATTGGGTTTATCTGAAAGTGTCAGCTCAGAAAGGAAAAGATCGATTCGGGAAAGTCGGGAAACTTGCGGTAATATTCATTGGGCCTTACCAGATTGAAGAACAAATCAGAGATGTTGCTTACCGTCTCAACCTGCCCGAAGAGATGCTGATACATCCGGTATTTCATGTATCAATGCTGCGGAAACATGTTCATGATCCCAACGCTATTGAGACAGAGCAAATCGAAAACCTGCAAACAAACCTCACTTATCCAGCGGGACCGATCCGAATAGGTGAACGTCGAATACGGAAACTAAAGAACCGAGAGATTCCTCAAGTCCAAGTCTTTTGGGGTAAGCGAAACCGGGTAATTGTGACCTGGGAGGATGAGTCAAGATTCAAAGTGTCGCATCTAGAGTTCTTTCATGAAGATGTAGTGATGGAAGAAGGGGAATCATCGAAACCCTAGAGAATTCGGGGACGAATTCTTATAAGGGGAGGAGGATGTAATACCTCGTCAAAAAAAAAAAGAAAAGAAAAGGGGTTCGAGATAGTATCGACGGGAAGTGGAGTCATCAAAATTTAACTACAGTTTGATGATATGGTGCAATGTCATTAAATGTAAGTCAATAGCTTAATTGGATAATTAAGCCACTTTTCAAACAATAGTGACCAATGAGTATGGAGTTTTGGTCACCAAATTTGGGTTAATTAATCATGCTTAAAAGAAAAGAAGAGAAAGAAATATTTTATATTTCTTATGGTTTTGAGGCATTTAACGTGTCTTAAACGAAGGAGGAGTTAGTCATCTACAGCTTTTCTTTGTCATCACACGTGGACATCTTGGAGAGGAGGCAAATGAAAGTGATGACTACGTGGGAAAATAATATGACAAGGAGATGACTAATTAAACTTGGGAATGAGGTGTTAGAAGAAGACAAATTGAAGAGAGTATGGGTTCACGTGGAAAAAGAAGAGAAGGACAAGGTCAAGGTGACTTGGCCATCAAAGAGAGAAGGTGGGGCAGCTGTCACAACTCTATTCAGACTGGTTTTACTATAAAAGGAAGGTGGACCTTTGCCATTTTCACCCAACATCAACGTGACCAAGAGAGAGAAGGAAGCAAAGAAGAGGAGAGAAGAGAAATAAAAGAAAATGAAGAAAAGAAATAGAAAAAAAAATAATATAATTTAAGGAGCTGCTTAGAGAGGCAAGACGTGTTACAAGATTGCGGGATTAACGGTACGAAATCAAGACGAAGATTTGGAGGGAATAAAAAGGGTTTGGTCAGCTTTCGGAATCAGAAAGTCAAGCCACATCGGTTAATCACTGTGAGTCACGGTTAATTGTTTGTTAACGAATTTTTAATGCAGGTTCCTGACATCGGAGACGGCTTCCAAGCTAGGATAGCCGGACCGGTCTAGGTGTCAGTTTGTGGATCCGAGGCTTCAGACGATGCCTGGGCTAAGTGGATAGCAAGACTACTCTAAGCACCTGGATTATTGTGAAATGTTGTTATAGTGTGTACCTCGTGTTGGTACTGTTGTGTGAGAACCTCGTGGTGGTTCTAGTATTAGGTTGCAGGTCGTTGCTTCCTCAAATGCTACCACTAAGCCGGTCGTGGTCCGGAAAGTGGTGGGCTCGGTTTAACTTGGCTTGATCACCAAGGCCGAGTGTCACACGTGGATGTGACAGCCCCCGACGAGTCCGATAGAGGACCGGGGCACGGCGATTCCGATTGAGGACCGTGACCAGGCGATTCCCGAGCGCCTACGCCTGTGTGGTGTAATAGTGAAGGGATTGCCGGTGTCCCTTATGTGGAAGAAGAATGATTCTGTTGGGCCCTAGGAGTATATATATGGTTGATTGATGCGACACTCATAAGAGTGTTTTGATTTATTATGGTTTAATAGTTTATTGCTTAAATCGGTCATGCTTTATTATCTTGATTATTGATTGTTGAACTACCCGTCTTGCTTGTGTTTGGGGATTGGGTTTAGAATGACAGGTAGTTGTATATGCTAGATAAGGAACCCTGGTTCACTGAGTGAAACTAGTTCACTCACTCCTCACATCCTTTTGCAGGTGACCAATAGAAAGGACTGTAGTACTAGTGGAACTGTAGGAGCTGGTGTAGATTGAACATCTTTTGCTAAAGACTCGTTTTCAAGATATATGAATGTATGTTTTACTTTCGACTACGTCCATGGACCCTATGTAAAATATTTTGGGCTTGCGAACTTTATGTTTTATATAAATGGAATAAAGTATGTTTTATATTCGTGACGTGTTGAATCTGATATTAGGTTAGTCCAACCTAACACAACTCTATGACTCGGTACGGGTTGCAAAGCCTCGGGCCGAAGATTAGAGGAAACGAGTTTTGAATGGATATTCTGGGTTACAGAATTATGTTTTGCGACTTGGAAAGTCTATTCTCAACCCGTCGTGACACTTCTGGACTTGGCAGAGGAAGGTCGTTTGGACATGTTCTTGTTTGATTGTTGCCCGGCTGACTGACCGATGTCTAAAATAGTTCGGGGGTGTTACACCTACGTTGAATGGGAGAGGCGCATGGAATACATCTTCGAGTACTACAACAACTCTGAGGCCAGGAAGATAGCCTTAGCCGCGGCCCAACTGACCGAGAACGCTCTATCTTGGTGGGACAGAAAAGTGTCCGAGACCGGCCGAGCCTATAGAGTTGAGACTTGGGAAGAGATGCGATCCAAGCTTTGCACAAGGTATGTTCCTGCTTATTATCAACGAGACTTTCAGAAACGTTTTCGTAAATTGTCTCAGGGAACGCAGACAGTAGAAGGGTACTATGAGGAGTTTGAGTCCCTTAGGAACAAGCTCAAGACACGCAAGACGCAAGAGACGCTGATGGCTCAGTTCATGGACGGGTTGCAAGACCGCATTGCCCGAAAGGTGGAACGCCAGCAGTACGAGACCTTTCACGACCTGCTTCACATTGCCGTCCAGGCCGAGCAACACATCAAAAGGAAGAACGCGTCCACAGCCAGAGGCAAAGGAACCTGGACGCAACCGGCTTCCAAAGAAGTTGACAAGGGCAAGTCCATGGACGTGGAGAACCGGTTCAAGAAGAATCAGGCTGAACCGTCCAAGTCTGGTCCATCCGACCAAGGTAAGGCCCAAGGTCAAAATCAACGTACCCGTGACATTACTTGTTTTAAATGTCAGGGAAAAGGGCACTATGCCAGAGATTGCCCCAACAAGCGTGTGATGATCCTCAAGGCTGATGGTGGGTATGAATCCCAAGACGAGGCCGAAGTTGATACCTTGGTTTCTGATGAAGAGGTAGTCGATTATGCTGAGACCAGAGAGCTACTAGTGACCAGACGTTCTCTCAGTGCCCTCTTCGACCCTGAAACCGTTCAAAGAGAAAACATCTTTCATACAAGATGTAGCGTGGAACAAAAGGTATGCAGCTTGATCATAGATGGTGGTTACTGTACTAACATGGCCAGCAAGTATCTTGTTGATAATCTAGGTCTGGCCAAGACGCCCCATCCGCGGCCATACCAGCTCAAGTGGCTCAATGATGAGACTGAGCTCAAGATAGCCGAGCAGGTGGCTGTGTCTTTCAGTATTGGTAAATACCATGATCAGGTCAAGTGTGATGTTGTGCCCATGCAAGCCGGCCACATACTTCTAGGACGGCCATTGCAATTCGATAAGGAGACCATTCATCATTGTCGGACCAATGTCTATAGCTTCGGCCACAACAACAAGAAGCACAGCCTAGCACCTCTTAGTCCTCAAGAGGTTTATGAGATGCAGCAAGCACTGGATCATGCCAGCAAGGTAAGTAAGACTAACCTATACATCACTTCAAGTCAAGTAGTTAAAGTCTTTACACAATGAGACGCAGGTGCTGCTAATGGTCTTTAGATAAAGTTGTTTTGCAGGGATTGAGGCCACGGAGTTATCAGCTGAGGTACAAAAACTCATGGAGCAATACAAGGACGTCTTTCCTGATGAGATCCCAGCCGGCCTACCCCCTATCCGAGGCATAAAACATCAGATCGACCTTGTGCCAGGCGCGCCCTTGCCAAACCGAGCGGCCTACCGAGTTAACCCAGAAAAAGCCAAGGAGTTGGAGAGGCAGGTCCAAGACCTCATGGATAAGGGATACATCCGAGAGAGTCTTAGTCCGTGTGCTGTTCCGGTCCTATTGGTTCCCAAGAAGGATGGAACATGGCGCATGTGTGTGGACTGCCGAGCCATCAACAACATTACCATCAAATATCGGTACCCAATACCTAGATTAGATTATATGTTGGATGAACTAAGTGGATCTGTTGTGTTTTCTAAGATTGATCTCAGGAGTGGTTACCACCAAGTTCTAATGAAGGAGGGAGACGAGTGGAAAACCGCCTTCAAGACCAAGCAAGGTCTCTATGAATGGCTAGTCATGCCGTTTGGCCTCACCAACGCCCCCAGCACACCTTCATGAGACTCATGAACCAGGTTTTTCGACCCTATATCGGAAAATTTGTGGTTGTGTACTTTGATGACATACTGATCTATAGTCGCTGTTTAACTGATCACCATAGACACCTTGAACAAGTGATCAAAGTTCTTAAACAAGAAGGCCTTTATGCCAACTTAAAGAATTGTGTGTTTTGCACTGACGAATTGGTATTTTTAGGCTTTGTTGTGAGTTCACAGGGGCTGAAGGTAGATGAAGAGAAGATCAAGGTGATCCAAGACTGACCCACACCGACCACCATCGGCCATGTCCCCAGTTTCCACAGCCTGGCCAGCTTCTACCGGCGGTTCGTCAAGGATTTCAGTACCATAGATGCTGCCATGACCTCTGTGATAAGGAAGAACGTATCCTTTGTTTGGGGACCAGCCCAAGAAGAGTCTTTTAAAAAGCTTAAATATAGTTTGACTCATGCACCAGTCCTTACTCTGCGTAACTTCGATAAAACTTTTGGGATTGAATGTGATGCGTCAGGTACAGGTATAGGAGCTGTGCTTACTCAAGGAGGACGTCCAGTGGCCTATTTCATTGAAAAGCTGAGTGGATCAACCTTGAACTACCCGACCTATGACAAAGAGCTTTATGCTCTAGTGAGATCTCTTGAAACTTGGCAACATTATCTTTTGTCTAAAGAGTTTGTTATTCATACAGATCATGAGACGCTTAAACACTTAAGAGGACAGACCACACTCAAGAGGAGACACGCCAGATGGTTGGAGTTTGTGGAGACTTTTCCTTATGTGATTAAGTATAAGAAAGGCAAAGACAATGTGGTGGCCGATGCCCTATCCCGGAGGCATACTCTTATCTCGAACCATGGAAGCTAAGATCATGGGTTTTGAATTCATTAAAGATTCTTATGCTATTGACCTTGATTTTCAAGAAGTTTTCAGGAATACCACACAAGGAGCATTCGGTGTTTGTTACCAGCATGAAGGGTTCTTGTTCAAAGAAAAGAAGTTATGCATTCCCAAAGGTTCAATGAGGGAACTGCTAGTTCGGGAGGCTCATGGTGGCGGCCTCATGGGACATTTCGGCCGAGACAAGACCTTAAGTGTCCTGACCGACCATTTCTTTTGGCCGAACATGAAACGAGATGTGGAGAACCTATGCACCAAGTGCACTGTCTGTCTCAAGACAAAATCCAGGTCAGATCCTTATGGTTTACACATGCCATTACCTATTCCTAACCACCCTTGGGTAGATGTTTCTATGGACTTTGTGCTGGGCTTGCCCAAGATAAACCACAAAGACTCCATTTTTGTAGTGGTGGACAGGTTTTCCAAGATGGCCCACTTCATAGCTTGTGACAAAACCAATGATGCTACTCAAACGGCCGACATGTTCTTTAAGGAAGTAGTGCATCTACATGGTATTCCTCGAACCATTGTGTTTGACCGAGACTCTAAGTTTCTAAGTCATTTCTGGAAGACACTATGCGGTAAGATCGGAACCAAGCTATTGTTTTCGACCACGTGCCATCCACAGACTGACGGCCAAACTGAGGTTGTAAACCGTACACTCTCTCAGTTGTTGAGAGCTACGGTCGGTAAGAACTTGAGAAACTGGTTGTCTTGTTTACCGTTTATCGAGTTTGCTTATAACCATGCTAGACACTCTGCTACTGAGCTCTCTCCTTTTGAAGTTGTCTATTGTTTTCAGCCTGAGACGCCCTTAGACCTGTCCGAACTGCCAAAATCTATGTTCCGCAGTCGAGAAGGTGCAACTAAGGCTGAGTTCGCTAAGAACATGCACCAGAGGGTCCGCGAGAAACTAGAGGCACAGGCGGCCAAGGTCAAAGCCCGTCTCGACCAGAAGAGAAAGGAGGTGTTGTTCGAACCAGGCGACTTGGTTTGGCTACACATGAGAACAGAGCGTTTTCCAGAAGAGAGGATGTAAGACCCGATCCTGGATTCCTCAATCCAACCAGACCGCGGCCTCACCAAACAATGCAACCAATTCCATCTTTCATATTCAAGTTCAAGTGTTAAATAATTCTAAGTCTTTTTCAGAGTTTTGAGGTTCCAACATTCACACTTAAACAATCAAGCATCAACTAATGAAAATAGATACTTAATAGATATTAACCAAGGTTCATACATCATTCATCATCCTAAATAATAGAATACATACTAGAATCGCATAAGTTCACAAGTTGCACAATAGGCTACAATAATCACACAATTTTCAGAATCAACCCAATCACCACACATCTTCCCATGGCCGCGGTCCTCATGGTGCTTTTCCCTTACCACGGTCCATTTCTGGTCCTGGATCCAACACAAACAACCACACAATCACAAGGTTAGATTACAAAACAAGAATCAAATCACATTGCATGGTCGGATCCAATCTAGTCAAGAACAATCATCAAAAATGTCAAATCTGACCCCTTTAAAAAGAGATCCAAATACCAAATAAAATTCATGATAATTCATGATAATTCAGAAGAAAAATATTCCCATAAACAGATTCAGAAGAATCGGCTCAGATCATAGTGATCTCGGCCATGAACAGCCCACACAAGAACAAGGGACTTTCATGGAAATTGGATCAGGCCAAGGCCTTAGGATCAATGAATCCTTTCCTGTAACAACATAAACCATTCCAAAGCACAACATATAAGAAGAAACAGAGTAGAAGAAGTCAGAGTAAGGAGTAGCCAATCGATCCAAACCGGCCAGGCTCACATGGCCATCATCCGCGGCCTTGTCCGGTTACTCTTGGCCACACCTCTCACCTTAGGAGTTCGGTCTCCAGGGGCGACTTCCTTCTCTTTCTCCTTTGCCTTCTCCTTGTCTTTCTGTCTCAAATCCATCCTCTTGATCACACGCCCAAACACACCAGGAACACTCAAGAACAATCTCTTGGATCAAATCGGCCGATCCAAAGTTTCTGTCTCTCTTTCTCTCTTGAATTTTCTCTGTGTTTCTCTCTGTGTGGAATGAGTAAAAACCGACCAGAATGATCAGAAATGAGAGAGAGAAGACGATTTAAACTGTCCCCAACCGCCTGGGCGAACAGTTACCAAAATCCCTTCCTTTCTTCCCAAAACCGTCCCATAACCGTCCCATAACCGCCCTTGGCGGTTTCTCCCCTTTTCTTCCTTTGGCAAATCGATCACTGAGCCTCAGCTCACACTCTGGGAGCTTGCCCGCTCCCTATCCCAAGCCTAAGACCCATTTGGTCGAACCGTCCTGCACCCGGACCATCGGCTCGCCCAGTAACCGTCCCGGACTCGCCCACACTGATCCAAACCAGAACGCACCGTTCACTGGATTGAGCTGACCCCCAGCTGTTCCCAGCTGATTGAGCTAGCCCACCAGCTCCTGTGAGCTGAACAGATCATGGTGAACTGATTACCAGCTGAACCGAGCTGATTGAACTCAAACCAACACTCGTCCAGCTGCCTAAACACTCACCCAGCCCCTTTACCCTTATTTCCATCGTATCCTGGTTAAGTCTCAGCTGACTGATGCCCTTAACCTTCATTCAGGGCCATGATACGCTTGTCTCAAGGTCTAATGACCTGACTGGTGCGTCTCCCCGCACCATGGCCCGTCCGGCCGATCCTATCTAGGATCGGGGACATGACAAGTCTCCCCCACTAACTTGGGATTCGTCCTCGAATCCATGTTAAGTGTTTCATCAGGAAGAAATTGTCGGTACCACTCCGGATACATTGTTTTCATCTTTGCTTCTGTTTCCCAAGTGATGAGGTCTTTACCATTGTAATCCCACACCACTTTGATCATGGGAACTGTCTTCTTTCTCATAGCTTTCTCTGACCGATCCACAATCCGAACCGGCAAGGTTTCCAAAGTCAGGTCCTTACCAAGGTCAGCAGGAACCTCAGGCAAGACAATGTCTTGTTCAGACAAGCATTTCCGGAGTTGGGATACATGGAACACATTGTGGTATGCATACATTGCCGATGGCAAGTCCAACTTGTATGCCACTGCACCCACTCTCTCTATGATCCTGAATGGACCCAAGTACCTAGGGTCCAGTTTCTTTCGCCCAGAAATCCTGGTCCTACCCTTAAAGGTAATCATCTTGAGATACACCAGGTCATTGACCTCAAACTCAAGATGCTTCCTGCGCTTGTCCGCATAGCTCTTTTGGCGGTCCTGCGCCTCTTTCATCTTCTCTTTGACCATCCTGATCTTCTCAGTGGTCTGTTCTACGATCTCAGGTCCCAACATGCTACGCTCCCCCACTTGGGTCCAGCATAGGGGTGTCCTGCACGGCCTACCATACAAAGCCTCATATGGCGACATACCAATGCTTGTATGGAAGCTGTTATTATAAGCAAACTCCACTAAAGGTAAGTGTTTTTCCCAAGACTCTCCCCAGTCTAACACACATGCCCTTAGCATATCCTCTAAGGTTTGGATTGTCCTTTCAGACTGCCCATCCGTTTGAGGATGATAAGATGTGCTCATATTCACTCTGGTTCCCAAGGCCTTTTGGAAAGCCTGCCAGAAATAAGATGTAAATCTTGGATCCCTGTCCGAGACAATGCTTGCTGGAACACCATGCAACCTCACTATCTCGTCTAGGTACACTTGCACTATCCTGTCGACCCCATCCCCTTTCTTGATGGGTAGGAAATGAGCCGACTTGGTCAGCCGATCAACCACAACCCATACCGCATCATTCTTATTCCTGGTCGTGGGAAATCCAGTCACAAAGTCCATTGTGATGTGATCCCATTTCCATTCTGGTATGGGTAGGTTCTGAAGTAGACCACTGGGAACCTGATGTTCTGCCTTCACCAGTTGACAAGTGGGACACTTAGCCACCCACTCTGCAACATCAGATTTCATCCTCACCCAATGGTAGTACCTTTTCAGATCCCTATACATTTTGTTCAGTCCAGGATGAACTGAAAACTTGGACTTATGAGCCTGTCTCATAATCTCTTCTTTGAGTTCCTTATCATTAGGAACACTGACCCTACCATTGACCAAGATGGTACCATTGTCAGTTGTCTGGTACTCAGTCTTGTCATTGGCGGCTACCTTCTTTAGATTTTCATCCAGGCCCTGAGCTTGCCTGATCCTGGTCAGGAGATCGGCCTGGTTCACCGCCTCCAATCCCAGTGGCTCATCTGAACCAACCAAGGTATTGAGGTTCAAGGACCTGATCATCCCTTCCAGTTCATCCGCCTCCCTCTCAGATGACACTTCAGCCCTTCTGCGGCTCAAGGCATCAGCCACTAGGTTAGCTTTCCCAGGATGATAAGCTATGTCCAGATCATAATCTGCAACAAATTCCATCCATCTCCTCTGCCTTAAGTTTAACTCAGGCTGAGTGAATATGTACTTCAAACTCTTATGGTCTGTGAGTATTTGCACCCTGGCACCATAAAGATATGATCTCCATATCTTTAATGCAAATACTACTGCAGCCATCTCCAAATCATGGGTTGGATAGTTACCCTCATGCTTCCTTAACTGCCGGGAAGCATAGGCTATCACCTTCCCATGTTGTGTCAAAACACAACCAAGACCAGTTATGGATGCATCCGTATACACCACATAAGGCTGATCAGCCTCAGGCAACACCAGGACAGGTGCATTAGTCAACATGTTCTTGAGTGCTGCAAAACTTTTCGCACACTCCTCAGACCATGTGAACCTCACGTCCTTGCCTGTCAGCTTAGTCATAGGTTGAGCTATGCTCGAGAACCCCTTGATATATTTCCGGTAATAACCAGCCAACCCTAAGAAGCTCCTCACTTCCGTAGCATTCTTTGGCTGTGGCCATTCCTGGATACATTTGATCTTATCTTGATCCACTGAGACTCCTTTATCAGACACCACATGCCCAAGGAATCCAATGCTCTTCTGCCAGAAGCTACACTTGCTTAGCTTAGCAAAGAGCTTCTGTTCTCTCAGGCGGCCCAACACCGCCCTAAGGTGTCTTTCATGGTCCTCCTTTGTCTTGGAATACACGAGTATATCATCAATGAAGATGATCACAAACTCGTCCAAGTATTCCCTGAAGATGCCGTTCATCATCTTCATGAATGCAGCAGGTGCATTGGTCAGTCCGAACGGCATGACCACAAACTCATAGTGACCATACCTAGTTCGGAATGCTGTCTTCCTCACATCACCTGGTGCAATGGGGATCCGATGATACCCAGAGGCCAAGTCAATCTTGGAGAACCACTTGGCTCCACGGAGTTGGTCCAACAACTCATCAATCCTGGGTAAAGGGTACTTGTTCTTCACAGTCACCCTGTTCAAACCCCTATAATCAATGCACAACCTAAAGCTACCATCCTTTTTCTTAACGAATAGGACTGGTGCTCCCCAAGGTGATACACTAGGGCGTATGAACCCCTTCTCAAGCAACTCCTCAAGTTGCTTCTTCAGCTCTGCAATCTCAGCTGGTGCCATTCTATATGGACTTTTTGATAACGGGACCGTTCCAGGTTCCAATTCAATGATGAATGGGTCAGCCCTATCAGGGGGAATGCCCTGTAGTGCCCCAAACACATCCTGAAATTCTCAAACCAACGGTATACCCTCTGGGTCACAGGCCCCTACAACCTCATCAGTGTAAATGGTAGCCAAAAAGGCCTCACAACCATTTCCAAGCATCCGTTCTACTTGGACTGCTGAAACCACCAAACTACAAGAGGTTGGCTTGATTCCTTGGTACTTGATCGGGGGTCCAAACTCATTCTCAAGTTGCACCCTTCCCCGGTGACAATCTAGAGTTGCCCGATACTTTCCCAACCAGTCCATGCCCAAGATCACTTCATGATGCTTAAGGGGGACAACAATCAGATCTATAGGCATCGGCCTATCCAAGATCACCACAGGGATGTCCTTAACCAGACCGAGTGATTTCATAACTTGCCCTCCGGCCGCACTCACTCGTTCAGGACCATCCCATGTTCCATACTGGAACAAACCTTTTCCTATCATACTTGGACTCACAAAACTATGTGTAGCTCCAGTATAAAATAGTGTGTGTGTTTCCACACCACCAATACTTAAGGTCCCTACACAAGACCCGTCAAAGTATATCTATCCATCCTAGATTCCATACCATGCAATTCTACTGGAATTGTAAAAGTAGTTGTCTAGAGTGTTACCATTGATCGCTTGGAAAGGCCGAGCCCCATCCACATCCTTGGATAGCTCATACACACGAGGTGTGGAGGTCTGGCCTCGTCCCTGAACTGGCCTGCTAGCCTCCCCACGTCCCTTACTTTGGTTGCCTTGCAACTTAGGGCAGTCCCTGCGGTAGTGGCCCTTCTGGCCGCAGTGGTGACAGGTCCTGGACTCACCCAACGAACTTGGACAATCCTTGGCTGAGTGATCCATCTTACCACATCGAGTGCAGGCACCCATGGCCTTCCAGCACTCTCCACCGTGGTATCGTCCACACTTAGGGCACTCTGACCTACAACTTGAGGTTTTACCCTCCTCGGTCGAGTCCCTCTTCCTCTTCTTGTCACCACTCTGACCCGAGGATACCACCACACTCTTCAGCTTCTGCTTACCCTCCTCGGTGAGGTTGGTCTCCAGCAAGGCCATCCTCTCAACCAACTCAGAAACCATGGGGAACTTACAAACAGAACAGTAGGTTCGAAGTTCCACCCTTAGGCCTCGGATGAACCTTCGGACTTGAACCTTCTCATCCTCCAGTTCTCTTCCCACATACCTTCTGAGTCGGTTGAACTCTTCTTCATACTCACGAACAGTCCTCCGTCCCTGAGTCAAGTCCAGGAACTTGGACTCCAAACGATCCCACGCCTCAGCAGGAAAGTACTTATGGTTGAACTCAACCTCAAAGTCAGCAAAATGCTCAATGGTGCCATTGGTACGCTTGTCCAAAGCTAAACACCAGTTATGTGCATCTCCCTCCAGGAAGTGTACTGCTATGTCCTTCTGGTAGTCCTCCGGACAACGCGTGGACTTGAAGTTCCGAACCAACCGGGTTCTCCACTCGTCCGCCTCCATAGGATCAACACTTCCAGCAAAGTGTTTGGTTCCCAACTTGGAGATATGCTCCAGCACCTTCAGGTAGTCCATACCATGCACTGGCCTGACCGGTGGGTCTATCTCAATCACCTCGGCCACACGGCCAGCACCAACATCGGTCACTCCAGCAGCAACCCGAACCGGGGGATTGGCCTGTCCTACGGACGAGTTCACCAATGGTGTGAACGCCTGTGTCAAGGAGGCTATCTGAGCTCCCATGACCTGCATAGCTTCCACCAAGCCCCTTATGGTCGGCTCAATGACCTCCTCAGCCCCAGTGACCCGAACATTGTTTGCATCAACATTCTGGCCACTCCCAGCACCAACGTTGGATGACCCAGTATCTTCTCCATGGACTTGCTCTTGGTGCTCGTCCACATTAGTTTCATTAACCTCAGTAGGAAGAGTTGGACCCACTGGGAGTCCGGTGGCATTATCCACCTGCTCCACCAGAGCCGGTAGCACTGTGGTTGGAATGGTTCCAGCTTGTAACACTCCGGTCTGTTCAGCACCATCCTGCCCCACTGCTCCAGACGCCCCAGTCGCCTCCTTTCCTTTCCGAGATTTATACCTTCTTGTTCCCTTAGGAGTTACAAACACAAACAAAAGGTTAGTCCACAACTGAACACACACCTCAATCACTCCTAAGTTAATCAGTAGAAAAGATTACTTAGAACCCAACTATCTCACCATGAGTCCAAACGGCCAAGTGTGTGGTGAACCAATAACCCAACAAATCCTAGAATCAAGAATGCTCTGATACCAACTTGAAAGACCCGATCCTGGATTCCTCAATCCAACCAGACCGCGGCCTCACCAAACAATGCAACCAATTCCATCTTTCATATTCAAGTTCAAGTGTTAAATAATTCTGTCTTTTTCAGAGTTTTGAGGTTCCAACATTCACACTTAAACAATCAAGCATCAACTAATGAAAATAGATACTTCATAGATATTAACCAAGGTTCATACATCATTCATCATCCTAAATAATAGAATACATACTAGAATCGCATAATTTCACAAGTTGCACAATAGGCTACAATAATCACACAATTTTCAGAATCAACCCAATCACCACACATCTTCCCATGGCCGCGGTCCTCATGGTGCTTTTCCCTTACCACGGTCCATTTCTGGTCCTGGATCCAACACAAACAACCACACAATCACAAGGTTAGATTACAAAACAAGAATCAAATCACATTGCATGGTCGGATCCAATCTAGTCAAGAACAATCATCAAAAATGTCAAATCTGACCCCTTTAAAAAGAGATCCAAATACCAAATAAAATTCATGATAATTCATGATAATTCAGAAGAAAAATATTCCCATAAACAGATTCAGAAGAATCGGCTCAGATCATAGTGATCTCGGCCATGAACAGCCCACACAAGAACAAGGGACTTTCATGGAAATTGGATCAGGCCAAGGCCTTAGGATCAATGAATCCTTTCCTGTAACAACATAAACCATTCCAAAGCACAACATATAAGAAGAATCAGAGTAGAAGAAGTCAGAGTAAGGAGTAGCCAATCGATCCAAACCGGCCAGGCTCACACGGCCATCATCCGCGGCCTTGTCCGGTTACTCTTGGCCACACCTCTCACCTTAGGAGTTCGGTCTCCAGGGGCGACTTCCTTCTCTTTCTCCTTTGCCTTCTCCTTGTCTTTCTGTCTCAAATCCATCCTCTTGATCACACGCCCAAACACACCAGGAACACTCAAGAACAATCTCTTGGATCAAATCGGCCGATCCAAAGTTTCTGTCTCTCTTTCTCTCTTGAATTTTCTCTGTGTTTCTCTCTGTGTGGAATGAGTAAAAACCGACCAGAATGATCAGAAATGAGAGAGAGAAGACGATTTAAACTGTCCCCAACCGCCTGGGCGAACAGTTACCAAAATCCCTTCCTTTCTTCCCAAAACCGTCCCATAACCGTCCCATAACCGCCCTTGGCGGTTTCTCCCCTTTTCTTCCTTTGGCAAATCGATCACTGAGCCTCAGCTCACACTCTGGGAGCTTGCCCGCTCCCTATCCCAAGCCTAAGACCCATTTGGTCGAACCGTCCTGCACCCGGACCATCGGCTCGCCCAGTAACCGTCCCGGACTCGCCCACACTGATCCGAACCAGAACGCACCGTTCACTGGATTGAGCTGACCCCCAGCTGTTCCCAGCTATTTGAGCTAGCCAACCAGCTCCTGTGAGCTGAACAGATCATGGTGAATTGATTACCAGCTGAACCGAGCTGATTGAACTCAAACCAACACTCGTCCAGCTGCCTAAACACTCACCCAGCCCCTTTACCCTTATTTCCATCGTATCCTGGTTAAGTCTCAGCTGACTGATGCCCTTAACCTTCATTCAGGGCCATTATACGCTTGTCTCAAGGTCTAATGACCTGACTGGTGCGTCTCCCCGCACCATGGCCCGTCCAGCCGATCCTATCTAGGATCGGGGACATGACAGAGGAAGTCCAAACTGTCACCACGAGGCACTGGGCCATTCCGGGTCCTTGAGAAGATCAATGACAATGCTTACAAGCTTGAGCTTCCAGGTGAGTTTAAGATTTCCCATGTGTTCAATGTATCTGACCTGTCCCCTTTCCTTGCAGATGATGGTGTTCTGAGGCCAGAACCTTTTCAAGGGGGAGGGAATGATGCGGCCATCCAAGTAGAGGTTCCCGTGGTTACTAGTGGTCTGACTACCCGGAGTGGAGCCAAGGCCATAAGACTTGGATTTTCTAAAGCTGTCCAGCAAATCCTTGATTAAGATGAAGAATTACTGATTGAAGACATGATCCAACTGAAGATTCAAGATCCGACCGGTTCCATGGAGGTTCAAGATCAAGCCGGTCCGATCCATTTCAGATCACTCGGACATAACAGGACCGGCCTAACCATCTCTACATGTGATCTCGGTTCAGATGCTTCCCCAAACTCAGCCGGTTCTGAGTAATCCGCCCCAATCCATTTAAAGTAAGCAGGTAAGATTTCAATTATGATTTCTAACCGGTTTATTGTTTCTGGTTTGTGTTGGTTTTCTTATTAATTTCAATTTCAGAACTCATGGGCAAATTGTCTAAGTCTTTATTTATTTATTTCGGGTCCAATAATTCAAGGCCTTTGTTTAGCCTTTGCTTTAGCTTGTCCTAGTAGAGTCGGCCCATCTTGTTTAGGCCTTGTCCGATTTTAGCTTGTCCAAGAGAGTCCATGTTGTTTTTTGCTTCAAGTCCCCTAGAAGGGCATAGCTGCAGGGTATTTAATCCCCACTATAAGCAGCCTTGTATTTTTTTAGCTTATGAAATATATGAGATAGTTTGCCCTAGCAAAACCCCTTCTTTTCTTTCTAGTTTGCGTGAGAAGCCAACCTAGAAAGAGCCTTGAATCTTATCAAGTTTTCATCATCAGACTTGTGGCGATTCTTCACTCCATTCCATCCATCGATCCGGCCTTGAGAGAGACGTCAGTCCAGCAAGCCTGATCTCACCTTCATGCCATCTCCATCCACTGTTCTTGTTGAGAGAGACTTCAGTCCAGCAACTTGAATCCATCAGCCATTCTATCTCTCTCTTGTTTTATTTCATTTCTGCATCATATAGTTATAGATCGGCCATTTGATATAAAAACCCATAAAAAGTCATATCTATTTCTGTTCTTCATTTATCATTTAGTTTTCTTTTTTTTAATCATTTTGATTCATAAAAACTCATAAAAATAACTCTCTTTTGTTTCAGGAACCAGATCGGCCATCTCTCTCTCCATCGCGTCCGTCCAGCCGCACCCTAGCCGTCCGTCCATCCGTCCTGTCCAGTCCGGGTTCTTGAACCTCAGTCCGTCCATTTGAGTAGTCTGAATAACAGCCTGCAACAGAACAGACAGCCCACGTGGGCCAAAATGACCCGAACAGTCCACGGGAAGGGCCAGCGTGCTGATATGTGTACTGATGGACAGCCACGGACGTCCTGTGTGTGCAGACGGACACACACAGACACACACGGACAGCAACGGACGTCCAGTGTGTGCTGACGGACAGCCACTGACGTCCTGTGTGTACTGAACAGACTGCCCACGTGGGCCAAAATCACCCGAACAATCCACGGGAAGGGTCAGCGTGCAGAATCCAAGGACCAACGTGCTGATATGTGTACTGATGGACAGCCACAGACGTCCTGTGTGTGCTGACAGACACACACAGACAGCCACGGACGTCCTGTGTGTGCTGACGGACACACACGGATGTCCTGTGTGTTCTGACGGACACCCACAGACGTCCTGTGTGTACTGAACAGACAGCCCACGTGGGCCAAAATCACCCGAACAGTCCACGGGAAAGGCCAGCGTGCTGAGGCCAAGGACCAGCGTGCTGATATGTGTGCTGCTGGACAGCCACGGACATCCTGTGTGTGCTGACGGACACACACGGACACACACGGACACACACGGACAGCCACAGACGTCCAGTGTGTGCTGACGGACAGCAACTGACGTCATGTGTCCTGTGTTCAGCCAGAAACAGCCACGGACGTCCTGTGGTTGCTGGAGGACACCCCCGGACGTCGTATGTGTACTGAACAGACAGCCCACATGGGCCAAAATCACCCGAACAGTCCACAGGAAGGGTCAGCGTGCTGACTCCAAGGACCAACGTGCTGATTTGTGTACTAATGGACAGCCACAGACGTCCTGTGTGTGCTGACGGACACACACGGACATCCGGTGTGTGCTGAAGGACACCCATGGACATCCTGTGTGTACTGAACATACAGCCCACGTGGGCCAAAATCATCCGAACAGTCCACGGGAACGGCCAGCGTGCTGAGGCCAAGGACCAGCATGCTGATATGTGTACTGATGGACAGCCACAGACGTCCTGTGTGTGCTGACGGACAGCCACGAACGTCCTGTGTGTGCTGGCGGACACCCACGGATGTCCTGTGTGTACTGAACAGAGAGCCCACGTGGGCCAAAATCACCCAAACAGTCCACGGAAAGGGCCAGCGTGTTGAGTCCAAGGACCAACATGCTGATATGTGTACTGATGGACAGCCTCAGACGTCCTGTGTGTTCTGAGGGACACACATGGACAGCCACGTATGTCCTGTGTGTGCTGGCGGACACCCACGGACGTCCTGTGTGTACTGAACAGACAGCCCACGTGGGCCAAAATCACCCGAACAGTCCACGGGAAGGGTCAGCGTGCTGAGTCGAAGGACCAATGTGCTGATATATGTACTGATGGACAGCCACGGACGTCCTGTGTGTGCTGACGGACACACACGGACACACACAGACAGCCACGGACGTCCTATGTGTGCTGACGGACACGCACGAACGTCCTGTGTGTACTGAACAGACAGCCCACGTGGGCCAAAATCACCGGAACAGTCCACGGGAAGGGCCAGCATGCTGAGTCCAAGGACCAGCGTCCTGATATGTGTACTAATGGACAGCCTCGGACGTCCTGTGTGTGCTGACGGACACACATGGACACACACGGACATTAATGTCGGTTTGCTCCAAATAAGGCAGGTTTGAGTAAATGAGGATCCTCCTGATCCAATGTTGGCTGGTGCATTGTATAAACTTGTAGAACTCTTCTGGATCTCTGGATATACTTTCTGAATGTATAGATTGATCTCCTGGTCCCCAATTTCTGGTTTGAAGCTAATTGAACTGGTTAGCTTCCAATTGAGGCAAGTGTAGAACTGGTTTGACCAGTTCTGGAGATTGGATCATAACTTCATAATACCGGGGCCATTTCTCCTGATCTTGGGCTTTCTGGAAAGCTGATAAACTCCTCTTGACTCCTATTCTGGGATTTGCTTCAGGACGCTTCTTCATTGGGCTTGAATCTTCTTCTAAAATCGGGTATTTGCAGATGGACGGGCTAAGAAACCTCTGACCTGTAAAATTCATAACTTCTTGCTCCGTGAATATTTTGCCTCGATTCCAATTGGGCTGGACTACTTCTTGCGTGTAGAATCCAATAAAATTGGTTTCATGTTGAAAGTATTTCTGGTTGTAGAGATATACGCCTTGGACTGGACCTCAGTCGCTGGTACCTCCTAGATGGCCGGTTTGGACGGTTTGGTGAGACTCTGGTTGAACCATGGATTTCGTGACCACAACACGAACAGTCCACAGGAAGGGTCAGCGAGCTGAGTTCAAGGACAACCGTGCTGATATGTGTACTAATGTATAGCCACTGACATCCTGTGCGTGCTGACGGACACACACAGACACACACAGACAGCCACGGATGTCCTGAGTGTGCTGACGGACACACACGGACGTCCTGTGTGTTCTGATGGACACCCACGGACGTCCTGTGTGTACTGAACAGACAGCCCACGTGGGCTAAAACTACCCGAACAGTCCACGAGAAGGGCCAGCGTGCTGATATGTGTACTGATGGACAGCCACGTACATCCTGTGTGTGCAGACGGACACACATGGACACACACGGACAGCCACGGACGTCCTGTGTGTGCTGGCGGACACCCACGGAGTCATGTGTGTACTGAATAGACAGCCCACGTGGGCCAAAATCACCCGAACAGTCCACGGGAAGGGTTAGCGTGCTAATTCCAAGGACCAACATTCTGATATGTTTACTGATGGATAGCGACGGACGTCCTGTGCGTGCTGACGGACACACACGGACAGCCACGGTCGTCCTGTGTGTGCTGACGGACAGCCACGGTCGTCCTGTGTGTGCTGACGGACAGCCACAAACAGCCACAGACGTCATGTGGTTGCTGGCGGACACCCACGGACGTCCTGCGTGTACTGAACAGACAGCCCACGTGGGCCAAAATCACCCGAACAGTCCACAGGAAGGTCAGCGTGCTGACTCCAAGAACCAACGTGCTGATTTATGTACTGATGGACAGCCAAAGACGTCCTGTGTGTGCTGGCGGACTGCCACGGACGTCCTGTGTGTGCTGGCGGACACCCACGGACGTCCTGTGTGTACTGAACATACAGCCCACGTGGGCCAAAATCACCCGAACAGTCTACGGGAACGGCCAGCGTGCTGAGTCCAAGGACCAGCGTGCTGATATGTGTACTGATGGACAGCCACGGACGTCTTGTGTGTGCTGACGGACAGCCACGAACGTCCTGTGTGTGCAGGCGGACACCCACGAACGTCCTGTGTGTACTGAACAGACAGCCCACGTGGGCCAAAATCACCCAAACAGTCCACAGGAAGGGCCAGTGTGTTGAGTCCAAGGACCAAAATGCTGATATGTGTACTGATGGACAGCCACAGACGTCCTGTGTGTTCTGAGGGACACACACGGACAGCCACGTACGTCCTGTGTGTGCTGGCAGACACCCACGGACGTCCTGTGTGTACTGAACAGACAGCCCACGTGGGCCAAAATCACCCGAACAGTCCACGGGAAGGGTCAGTGATAGAACCCAGGACCTGGACCAGGACGTGGAGCAGACTCAGCATGGTGACCAGGACGATCAGATCAGTCCAACTGAGGTTCAGCCATTCAGCTGTACCAGATCAACGGACAAAACCCATGATCATCGATGGATCCACGACCTGATGACCGAATCAGCCAACCCACAAGCGTTCTTCCCCGACCCATTCGCCATTCTAGAGCCAACAGTCAAGCCAGAACCCATGATCATCGAGAAGAATCAGATTCCGGACTTAGCCTGTCTTTCCTGGCCCGTTTGGGACGTACCGCACGCCCGGATCAGGCTGATCACGACCTTTCCAACCACTTTGATGATTTCATGATGAGTGATGCTTCCAACTACTCCAAAGGAAGGATACTTAAGCTCTCTTAAGATTTGGGTCGAGCTATCTCTTCATCCGTTCATGGATCATCGACGATCAACCATGCGGGCAGCCTTACGTCCGTCCTGCTCCTTACCGCGAACGACCTGATCACCACAGAATGAACCTGGACATCTTTATGAATCTGGACCAGTCAACAGAAGAATCCGCACCTTGACCAGTCTTTAGTCAAAGTGTTCATTTCTAGTTTCTATGTCTTGTTTTCATTCATTTATATTTTCTATGTTGTCTTTTCCCACAAATGTCTTTATGTTTCTTTGACTCACAAACCTTATAAGTATGTGATGATTCCCTTAATAAAATCTACATCGATTTTCCTTTGCTTATTTTGAGTCTTCTCTCATTGTTCTTTGCTTAGAACATTCATACTTCTCGTGGTGAGGTCATCTCCAAGAGAACCACTTCGTTGTGTTGGACCGGTGCGTCACATCCGGCAACTTTCGAATCTCTGGTAGTATCTTTGGGCTATTCCGCAACCCTTAGTGTCACCCCTCGATCCATCAGTTCTCAATCCTCTCGGATCTGAGTTCATATCAACCTTACCGAAAGAGTGATCCTTATTTTGGTTCTATCAGTCAGCGTGCTAAGTCCAAGGACCAACGTGCTGATATGTGTACTGATGGACAGCCACGGACGTCATGTGTGTGCTGACGGACACACACGGACACACACACAGCCACGGACTTCCTGTGTGTGCTGACGGACACACACAGACGTCCTATGTGACACACCCGATCGTAGTTGACCGGAAATGACACGGTTGATGTTCCTCGATGGTTGATCCGAGGTTCTCAGAATACTTCTGATCGCCTTAGACCGACAACCAAAGAACACCAACTTTCCTATCAGATATCACTCTAGGCTTTTCAACCCGAAAAAGCAATGCCTGATAGTTAGTTAGTCCGGACAAGGACTAATATCATTTGGAAACCGTACTTTAAAAACATTCTTTATACACTATATACTTATTCATTTAAAAAAATCATACAAAATCTTATAGATTAACCACGAGGTTTTCGGTCAACAAACCTTATACATAAAGTATATCAAAACGACTGCAAGGATAATAAAACTACCGCTGGCTAATGCCGTTCCTTCCCGTCCTAGAGTAAAGGTCTCCCACCTACTGGTTACCTGCATATCAAATGAGTCATGAGTAACTAGTTTACTCAGTGAGTCTAATCCCACACCCAAACACATATCAATAGTATCCCGAGCAAGCGACACCATTTGAATGCAGTGGAATTATATTCCATAATTAATATAATTATAAGGCCTCTCAATCCATACATGTGAATCTATCTTAAACATCACCTCCACGATACCCGCCAATCACTCATACTCTTAATATGTATATATGCTAAACCCAGAAAACCACCAAGGCTAACCGAGCCTAACGGGGAATAAATATAACCATCATCTCCATCAGATATTCCAAGATAGAACATCCAACGCTGCATGCAGTTACACGGCCTCCAGGGTGCGACCCCATCATCGTGTCTTCATGACCTTGATCCATACCGCAGGACCAATTCACGGCAATGCGGGACTTTCGGGAGAGTGAGTATACAATAAGACTTCACATGATTCACACTTATTAATAGAATACTTATAGATTATTACTTGAGAACAAGTACCAAGGCTCGGGATAACTTCAAAGAATTATTCTTATTAATTCTTAAGTATTTAAACTAGATAAATACTTCATATATAAATATAGATCAAGGGATAATACTTAATCAATCAACCATAATTACTCCTTAATTAATCCATGATTAATCCTTAATTAATCAATGATTATCCCTTAATTAATTCATGGCTAATTCTTAATTAATCAACCATATTCAATATGCAATCATGCATACTCATTCATAATTCATATCATCATCTATCGAGACCCACCTTTAAATCCATGAGATTGGCTAAGGAAGACTAGACTCGAGCTCAAGCTAATCACACTTCACTTCTGGATCACTCTCGGTTCAGAACCATCACAAGGATCCGGCTGATCCGAATACTCTCCTTGGCCATCTGAATTCAAAACATAACAGTTGGAACATAAGGTTCACTAGTCTGGTTCAAGAAGAAACTCAACTCAGTTCATAACATTTCAGTTCAGTTCTCTCATATCAGTTCGGTTCAAGACAGATTGATACCATGTTCAGCTCGGTTCAAGCTTTAACAATTTAACTCGGTTCATATCAGCTTAGTTCATGCTCAGCTAAGTCCGGTTCTAATCAGTTCCCAACAGCTTAACTCGGTTATACTCAGACGACATCAGTTCAAGACAATTTCAGACCATAGACAGCTCGGCTCAGATCAGATCAGAAAATTCTCAGCTCAATTCAGTTCTAAACAAGATCAAATCAGTTCGGTTTAATTCCCATAATTCTTATCAGTTCGTCTACTGGTTCTATGAGACTGATTAAATCATAAACCAACCAAGACTGAAGAGAACAAGACCTTAGACAACTGATCCTGACAGGTTAACCAACATACAGAAATTGGTTCTCATCAAAACATGGCTGAATCAAGAAGCTGAAGCTTACCGGTTTTACTCAACTAATTAATCTTGACTGGTTGTCTCTCTTCAAGCTAACCACGAATTAACCTGATCAACACCACAAGAATCCATGGTTGGATTTATTAAGAATTTATCTCCAGTGTAGGCAAACCAACAAAACTTCTCACATAAACTGATCCACAACCATCTTACCGATCAAAATCAAAGGCTGAAGAACATGGGTGATTCTAAACTCTTGGACACCAAACCTTGAGCTCTTAACCACACCAGAACACACTGGATAAAGTCACAGGATGGTGAGAAAGGTTTGTCCATGCTCAATTCTCTTCTCTGAATTTTTCAACTAGTTTTTCTCACAAATTTTTCTCTCTTCTTTCTCTCTTTCTCTCTGAATTTTTTTCTTGCAGGTTATGAACGTCCAGAGGAGAGAAGATGATGTTTTATAACATAAGAAGTTGCTTCAGGTGAGGGTTTCACTCAGCACAAAGCAAGGCTGAGAAAGGACATGTGGAGAGCAGCTTCAGCACTTCCAACAGCAAGCTGCTGTCCTTTCCCTCCCAAGAAGAAAGCTGCAAGTAGCTGGTGACAATCATGTGACTGAATTAATGAGCAAGCAGGCAAGCAAGTAGGTGCAGGTCATGTGACCTAGTTACTGATGAAGCAAGCAGGCTAGAAGGTGCAAAGCATGTGACTGTTCAGAAATAATTTTAAGAGTTTTGTCGATATGTTTCGGACTGTTTCGACTAAATATTTTTCATCATTCAAATCTCGTCCTGCTCTGAATAAACTCGTCCAGCATGAATAAAAATTGACAATAATAATTAACAATCGACCAGAACTATCAGTGAGAGGCCTTTCGACCACAAGACAGTCCCGTCGAGGTATTAATTAACCGGGTCAACTTTATTTTTAAATCTGATCGACCAACTCCAAACTGATCGAGCGGAGTTTTTCTCGACCAAAAATTAACTGGCTCGTGAGGGTTATTACATTCTTCCCCCCTTAAAAGAATTCGTCCCTGCATTCTCAAAACATAGTTGTACAGACTTTTATTGAACACTGGAGTCTCTGCAAGAAGTTTAATATAGCCAACTCTGAACTTATCCTTATCTGCCCGTGTCAAAACAACTGATGGTTCCCCAAATACTTGAACTTTTACAAATTTTTCCTTTTCTCCAATCTTCTGATATGGTGCTCACCTATCCGCAAAGGACCTTTAGGATAGGCTAAAGAGGGTTACAAGTTTCTGGTCTCAGCAGTTCTATCATACTGGGTCTGATATAAGATTACGCAAAATCGGCTCACCAATAGCATAACTAAAAGAAGTTCCGGTCAACAGATAACCATTTCAACTCTGAACAACTCGGTACATACCAAATAACAGATTTGCGGATTTCCCCAACTTTTCTAAAACAATTCTTTCTTTTCTGAGCAAACACTTTCACGATAACCAATTCTTCATCGCACATAACTTTCATATACTGCGGTCTACATACTTCCTTTGACATCGTTGAATCTCTGAATACCATTACTTCTGAAACCTTTCTATCTGCTTTCCTCCAGTTCAATAACATGGAAATATGGAACGTCATGTGATGTGTCATACGTGGAGGTAACATCTTCAGTCTGGTCAATGTCAACTTGATTAACCGTGCAACAATCAAACAAGAACATGCACGATTAATCACGCTAACATGATTCAGACCAAGGGTGCCACTCTCAAATACACACACACACACTTATTCCAGGAATGATTTCCCTTACAGTATTCCATACCCTTCTTATCTATCTGAGATACTCTTCAAAAACTTCTGAACGACTCAATCTCACTGAAGTTTTGCATATCTAAGTCTTGTTCTATTACTTTCTGATTCCCTTCTTCTGTCTAGTAACTGAGGAATCAACAAGTCCGCCTATACCAAACTTGATTTACCAACGAAGTACTCTTGTATGATGACTTCACACTTTCTCTGTTAATACATCTTCTGATCTCTTAACAACTTGAGCATTCCCATATGCCTTATGGTTATACCTTTTTCCTTGCACTCTTCAATCTTCCTTGGGATTTACTTCACATCTGCTTAATTTTAGGTTGAATTTGGGTTCCTTCTCCCACATCTCCACTTTATGAACTTGTACATGACACAGTCCTCATACTATCCTTCGAAATTCTCTTTACCCAGTTCCTTCTATGAATTCCTTAGATTCTCATCCTTTAACTGAGTTCCTCAAATACGAATGAATAAGCCATCTCGATTTTCTACTTGCAATCTTGAAGGTTCTCTATTCTCTCCAGACTGATATGAGCGAGGCTCCAACACTTAGTAGAATACCACTGCAGGCCAACGGTAATTGGTCTTCTCTCAAAGACTTCCTTCCTCAACAACATCCTAATTGAGCTCGATAACTAGATAGCCAATCTCACTCTAGATAGAAACAAACCTCTCTAATGGAAGTACTAAGGAATGGGGATGGGATACGTAGGCATACCATAACTCTAAATGCCTGCCAGTACTTCCACGAATAAGAACAGTCTACCTGAATTCACTAAAGTGAATCCTCCTAAAACAATGACTACCTGAGAACTACATCTATGTGTTGTTCCCGCATCAAACACAATATGGGCGGAAAATTCCGTCCATAGGCAAGGTCTCATACGACACCTTGATTACTCCTCCACTTATTTATTTAATCATTCATAAATTTTTAAAATGCACACAACACGCAATGGGATAAGAAGCAAACCTGTGATTGGACCTTTTCAGAGGTTTTGACGGTCCAGGCAACTATAAAGTATAGGCTCTACCCAAATAGCCAAACACTTAGTTAGTGACTAATGGTAAGGAAAGCGAACAAATTTAACAAGCGGTAGCCTAGGTATAGGTAAAAAGATCGGGTAACTTCATGGGCCATGGTAGGATAACCTCTGTACTCATTACTGGCACCACTGAAGCGCGAATGACGTAAGCGATCGAGGATTTTATATACTTGAACAATCATCACCTTACTCTCCTTGCTAGCCAAAACCAAAAAAACTCAGGGTCCTCGGTCTTGATCTGATGAAACGTCCAACAAAAATTATATCCATCGACTTTCTTGATTCATTACTTGAAACTGACCTGTGATCTGCACCAGTTGTAAAATAGACAGTCTGCATGACTTGGTTAACTTCTTCAGCAATATAACTTCTTTAACATTCACGTCATACTCTAACACCTCCTCGAAGGTTTGAAACTCCATGGTCTTTTATCTACTCCAAAATTCTTGGCTAAGTTCCCAAAACTTTTCTGTATGATCTTTGGCTTATTCTTCAAACAATAATCGATGAATGAAATTCACTCGACCACATATCTCGATGCTGAAATTGTAGTATATGATTAACTCGACCTGAACCTCTTGGCGGAAACATCCTACTGTACCAACTCCATAAACTAAATCTTCAATCGGTCCCATACCTTGTGTATAAAATATTACTTCGTGAACTCTTGAAATCTGTCCAAATCGATCTCACCTCTCTGAAGAAAATATTTTTCTCAGAGTGTTGCATCCCAAATCTGCGTCAAGCCATAGTATACCTCGAACGGTTTAGTGTTTCTTCAGTATCTTATGGTCCCAACTTCTTCTTCTTTGCATCATAAGCTTCATGATGTCTCATTGCAAACAAAATGCTTCATGTGCTTCTACCATCTTGTAATAAAGTCAAGCTATCAATTCTAAGCTTAAAACAAATGATGAACAATTCAGGATAGTACGGCTCTGGTCCTGGTACGGCTCATCATAAACTGGATCAACATGAGCAGAAGGTAGAACAGGTGCATCTGAGTGATCATGTGTAGTCGAATCTCTCTGAATCGGATCACAATCAACACCCACCTTGACATCGATAACACACGAGTCTGGAGATGCATTCGATGAATTCGATGTATCAATTCTGTCCCATATATCTCTCTAAAGAATTGACATCCCCACTAGAACTCAAAAGAACGGCAGGAAGGCATGGCGTTACTGACTCCTAACAGGACGGTAGTGAACCTGGCCATGAGGGTAGAAAACTCGAACATGATGATAGCAGCATCGATAAGTACGGTTCACCCGTTCATGCTTGTCTTGGTGCTTCTGCTATGAAAGATCAGGTTAGGTAACTACCCATGACTATCTATTCTAAAATGAAGGAACAAGCCAGCATATCCTAGTTATCCTTGCGACTCATTTTGACTCGAAAAACATTTGAAACAAGTCTCATTCTAGCATCGTATAACCATGCTCTGATACCACCTTTGTGACTCCCCGATCGTAGTTGACCAGAAATGACACGGTTGATGTTCCTCGATGGTTGATCCGAGGTTCTCAGAATACTTCTGATCGCCTTAGACCGTCAACCAAAGAACACCAACTTTCCTATCAGATATCACTGTAGGCTTTTCAACCCGAAAAAGCAATACCTGATAGTTAGTTCGTCCGGACAAGGACTAATATCATTTGGAACCCGTACTTTAAAAACATTCTTTATACACTATATACTTATTCATTTAAAAGAATCTTACAAAATCTTATAGATTAACCTCGAGGTTTTCGGTCAACAAACCTTATACATAAAGTATATCAAAACGACTGCAAGGATAATAAAACTACCGCTGGCTAATGCCGTTCCTTCCTGTCCTAGAGTAAAGGTCTCCCACCTACTGGTTACCTGCATATCAAATGAGTCATGAGTAACTAGTTTACTCAGTGAGTCTAATCCCACACCCAAACACATATCAATAGTATCCCGAGCAAGCGACACCATTTGGATGCAGTGGAATTATATTCCATAATTATAAGGCCTCTCAATCCATACATGTGAATCTATCTTAAACATCACCTCCACGATACCCGCCAATCACTCATACTCTTAATATGTATATATGCTAAACCCGGAAAACCACCAAGGCTAACCGAGCCTAACGGGGAATAAATATAACCATCATCTCCATCAGATATTCCAAGATAGAACATCCAACGCTGCATGCAGTTACACGGCCTCCAGGGTGCGACCCCATCATCGTGTCTTCATGACGTTGATCCATATCGCAGGACCAATTCACGGCAATGCGGGACTTTTGGGAGAGTGAGTATACAATAAGACTTCACATGATTCACACTTATTAATAGAATACTTATAGATTAGTACTTGAGAACAAGTACCAAGGCTCGGGATAACTTCAAAGAATTATTCTTATTAATTCTTAAGTATTTAAACTAGATAAATACTTCATATATAAATATAGATCAAGGGATAATACTTAATCAATCAACCATAATTACTCCTTAATTAATCCATGATTAATCCTTAATTAATCAATGATTATCCCTTAATTAATTCATGGCTAATTCTTAATTAATCAACCATATTCAATATGCAATCATGCATACTCATTCATAATTCATATCATCATCTATCTAGACTCACCTTTAAATCCATGAGATTGGCTAAGGAAGACTAGACTCGAGCTCAAGCTAATCACACTTCACTTCTGGATCACTCACGGTTCAGAACCATCACAAGGATCCGGCTGATCCGAATACTCTCCTTGGCCATCTGAATTCAAAACATAACAGTTGGAACATAAGGTTCACTAGTCTGGTTCAAGAAGAAACTCAACTCAGTTCATAACATATCAGTTCAGTTCTCTCATATCAGTTCGGTCCAAGACAGATTGATACCATGTTCAGCTCGGTTCAAGCTTTAACAATTTAACTCGGTTCATATCAGCTTAGTTCATGCTCAGCTAAGTCCGGTTCTAATCAGTTCCCAACAGCTTAACTCGGTTATACTCAGACGACACCAGTTCAAGACAATTTCAGACCATAGACAGCTCGGCTCAGATCAGATCAGAACATACTCAGCTCAATTCAGTTCTAAACAAGATCAAATCAGTTCGGTTTAATTCCCATAATTCTTTTCAGTTCGTCTACTGGTTCTATGAGACTGATTAAATCATAAACCAACCAAGACTGAAGAGAACAAGACCTTAGACAACTGATCCTGACAGGTTAACCAACATACAGCAATTGGTTCTCATCAAAACATGGCTGAATCAAGAAGCTGAAGCTTACCGGTTTTACTCAACTAATTAAACTTGACTGGTTGTCTCTCTTCAAGCTAACCACGAATTAACCTGATCAACACCACAAGAATCCATGGTTGGATTTATTAAGAATTTATCTCCAGTGTAGGCAAACCAACAAAACTTCTCACATAAACTGATCCACAACCATCTTACCGATCAAAATCAAAGGCTGAAGAACATGGGTGATTCTAAACTCTTGGACACCAAACCTTCAGCTCTTAACCACACCAGAACACACTGGATAAAGTCACAGGATGGTGAGAAAGGTTTGTCCATGCTCAATTCTGTTCTCTGAATTTTTCAACTAGTTTTTCTCACAAATTTTTCTCTCTTCTTTCTCTCTTTCTCTCTGAATTTTTTTCTTGCAGGTTATGAACGTCCAGAGGAGAGAAGATGGTGTTTTATAACATAAGAAGTTGCTTCAGGTGAGGGTTTCACTCAGCACAAAGCAAGGCTGAGAAAGGACATGTGGAGAGCAGCTTCAGCACTTCCAACAGCAAGCTGCTGTCCTTTCCCTCCCATGAAGAAAGCTGCAAGTAGCTGGTGACAATCATGTGACTGAATTAATGAGCAAGCAGGCAAGCAAGTAGGTGCAGGTCATGTGACCTAGTTACTGATGAAGCAAGCAGGCTAGAAGGTGCAAAGGATGTGACTGTTCAGAAATAATTTTAAGAGTTTTGTCGATATTTTTCGGACTGTTTCGACAAAATATTTTTCATCATTCAAATATCGTCCTGCTCTGAATAAACTCGTCCAGCATGAATAAAAATTGACAATAATAATTAACACTCGACCAGAACTATCAGTGAGAGGCCTTTCGACCACAAGACAGTCCCGTCGAGGTATTAATTGACCGGGTCAACTTTATTTTTAAATCTGATCGACCAACTCCAAACTGGTCGAGCGGAGTTTTTCTCGACCAAAAATTAACTGGCTCGTGAGGGTTATTACATCCTATGTGTGCTGACGGACACCCACAGACGTCCTGTGTGTACTGAACAGACAGCCCATGTGGGCCAAAATCACCCGAACAGTCCACAGGAAGGGCCAGCGTACTGAGTCCAAGGACCAACGTGGTGATATGTGTACTGATGGACAGCCACGAACGTCCATTGTGTGCTGACGGATATACACGGACACACACAGACAGCCACAGACGTCCTGTGTGTGCTGACGGACAGCCACGGACGTCCTGTGTGTGCTGGCGGACACCCACGGACCTCCTGTGTGTACTGAACAGACAGCCCACGTGGGGCAAAATCACCCGAACAGTCCACAGGAAGGGTCAGCGTGCTGAGTCCAAGGACCAACGTGCTGATATATGTACTGATGGACAGCCACGGACGTCCTGTGTGTGCTGACGGACACACACAGACAGCCACGGACGTCCTGTGTGTACTGAACAGACAACCCACGTGGGCCAAAATCACCCGAATAGTCCACGGGAAGGGTCAGCGTGCTGAGTCCAAGGACCAACGTGCTGATATGTGTACAAATGGACAGCCACAGACGTCATGTGTGTGCTGACGGATACACAAGGACACACACGAACAGCCACGGACATCATGTGTGTGCTGACGGACACACACGGACGTCATGTGTGTGATGACGGACACCCACGGACGTCCTGTGTGTACTGAACAGACAGCCCACGTGGGCCAAAATCACCCGAACAGTCCACTGGAAGGGCCAGCGTGCTATGTCCAAGGACCAGCGTGCTGATATGTGTACTGCTGGACAGCGACAAACGTCTTGTGTGTGCTGATGGACACACACGGATAGCCACGAAGTTCCTGTGTGTGCTGACGGACAGCCACAGACGTCCTGTGTGTACTGAACAGACAGCCCACGTGGGCCAAAATCACCCGAAAAGTCCACGGGAAGCGTCAGCGTGCTGAGTCCAAGGACCAACATGCTGATATGTGTACTGATGGACAGCCACGGACGTTGTCACGCCCCCAATCCTGGATAGGATTGTCGGGACGGCCATGGTTTGAGGGAAACGTACCAGCCAGTCTTAAGACCTTAAGGCTAGATTTCCATGGCCAAGATAGAAGGTTAAGGACATCAGGATGCTGAGACTTAACCTTATAAGAGAAAGAAGTCAGATAGGATAAGCTGTACAGAAGCTGGGCAATGCTTACGATAAGCTCGATCAGCTAGACGTAGCTCGGTCAAGCTCAGCCTAGCTCGTTCCAAGTTAAATCAGCTCAACTAGCTGGACTACTAGCTCACTCAGCTGAGGCAGCTGGGAGTCAGCTCACTCAGCTGAGGCAGCTAGGAGTCAGCTCATCTCAGCTCGATGGACTGTTTGAGTTTTGGGCCGGTGGTCCGTCGGGTCAGTGGCGGGCCATGAGGTCCGACCATGAGTCGTTGTGCTCTTGTGGGCAGGTCTTGGCTTGGGTTGAACGTGCCTATAAGGTACGATCTGGACCGTTGATTGTAATCGATGGCCAAGATCTGTCCCAAAAGGATGCTTCGAAGGGATGTGACTCTTCGCACATGACCTTTGGTTCTCAATGTAAAGGGGAGGACGTCCAGGGATAATTCATTCTCATTCAGTCTTATTCTGTCTGAGACAAAGGACACACGTCCTACACAAAGGGATCCCCATATGAGAAACGAGGATCCAAGCCGGAAGGGCAGAATCCGGGATCAAAGCCATAAGGGCAAGATCCGGTTCATGGTGAGTATGGCTTTAGCTATATGAGGCCGTGGATTTTATAAGTCACTAAGGCCAATAGGAAGACCTATTCCTGGAGGGAAATAGGCGCCAAGGACCAAGGGTCCAAGGGTGGTAAGCCGAGAGACGGACTGAACGATCGGTAAGGGCTATAGCGGCTGTGAGTGGTTCTATCTCTGTCTCTTTATATTATTATGTCTATATGATATATATATATATATATGAAACGTGATAGGTAACCATATTACCACGTCATAGACCCTGGGGTCATGGTTGGTTACGTTGATTGCTAACCATAGCGGATAGGTTGGATCAAAAGTGTACTAGTCGCCAAAGGTTGTGTGTTGCCAAGGGTCATGTGTTACCAAAGGTTGTGAGATACCAAAGGATGCAAGTAACCAAAAGGTACGAGATACCAAGGGTTGCAAGTATCAAAGGGTACGAGGACCAAAGGGTACCAATGACCAAAGGGTGCATCGTGATCCCAAGGATGCAATGTATCGTGATCCAAGATCTGCGATCATGTCGTGATCCAAGAGGTTCTAACGTGTCGTGATCCAAGAGGTACGAACGTGTCGTCATCCAAGAGGTACGAACGTATCATGATCCATCGGATGTGAACGGTTCGTGACTGAAAGGGTACGAACGGGTCGGGACTGAAAGGGTACGAACGGAACAGGACCGAAAAGGGTACGAGTAGTTCGATGGTCGCAAGGACACCACATGCATTATGTTGGGCGTGGAACCACATGATGGAAATAGGTTGTCCTACAGGTCAATACATGAGTGTAAGGAAATAGAGAAGGCCTTAAGGCTGGTGCAATCCGTACAACATGATTGATGTATGAACCATAATCCATGGTCAATGGATGGATGGTTCTGGCCGCAAAGGCTGGGTTGGTGAGTAGGATAGGCGCCATATGCCTAATGTAGGGCGTAGACCGACATGATGGCAATGGAAGGCCGGTTATATCAGTACATGCTAAGTGGACGATGGCTTATCAAGTCTAGTGGTCGGATCATGTTTCATGACGATGGTTCGATGGCCGAACACTAGTATGGCTAGTCACGTTGCTGGAGTAAGAGTATTGATGTGATGCTTCTAGATATCAACCTTGGTGTTGATAGCTTCGAGATTGGCTAAGAGTCATGACGAAGTGTGTGGCTAGTACTATGTGTTGTAGACCATAGATACTGAGCCAAGTGTGATTGTTCAAGGAAGGCAGTGTAAGATCTTATCATGGTTGAGTATGGACGACCTTACCTCTGAATGATGGTTCAAGGTGTCGGTCCTAACCTGATTAATGAATGCATCGGTTGGTCTGAACAAATCATATCTATTGTCTGGGTTAAGTCCCAAGGCCGGTCAGGCCAGATGATGACTCATCAGTTCCAAGTCATGTGAGGATGGTTGGTTGATTGACTTAGGATCTAATGAGCTTTGTCAGTCCAGAAGATGGACTTGGTACTATTGCCTATAAGGCAAAAGGATATTGGATTGTGCATGAGCCGAGAACGCCAGATGCAAACCCTTATCCTTTCAAAGACTTCTCAAAGGTTACTTATGTCTGTGGGGATGGTTGGTTGAATGACTAAGTACCTAGGGGAGTTGTTTGATGCAGGAGTCACGATAAGGACCTTAAGTAAGATCATTGAGTGATCGGGGTTCAACTGTCAAGCAAGAGCAATTTGAGTCAATGAAGGACCGATGAGCTAATAAGCTCCATAGATGTGGCAAAGGTATGATCTAGCATTAACTTATGTTGATCTAGATAGAATGGTTTAGGGGAATGGAACCTCAGAATCGTATGGCTTGGTTTGTGTTTAGGATTGACCTTTAAGCTAATTGGTAGTTGAGTCAACTGACCAAGGCTAAGGTGATTTGACCAGACAAGTGTTAGATTGGTTTTAGACCAATGGTTAACTAGAGATTAATTCGCTGCGTATCTGGTGAAAGGATCTAGGCTATTAATGACTAGGGAAGTCTTTAGCTAAGATCTAAGTTAGCTCTCGCCTTTAGGTGATATTATAAATAAAGGGCAAAAATTAAGAGGTTCGGCCAGGAAGTGGACCAGGCGACGTAAGACTTCGACCACGGCCTAGTCGGCCGGATCGGGGTGTTACAAGTTGGTATCATAGCATGCTTGATCCTGTTTAGGACAACGCTCTAAGATTATGCGTTCCATACCGAAATTATTTCCAAAACTATGATGACTATGAAACCTTAGTTGGGGTGAGCCAAGAAAGAGTTGAGGTAAGCTAGGTATCATGCTTGTGAATGTGCGAATTCTAAGATGAACCGGCTTAGCCAAGATATATTTTCCAAGGGCAAGATCCTAAAAACAGAAAGGTTGGTCGATCTAGTTATTTAGAAGTAATAGACGGGTTGGAAGGGATGGAAGCAATGCAAAACTTGTTTATGGATTACCTGGACAAGGAAAGTAACATGGACCAGAGAGTGGCTTAGGTTGAAATAAACGTGCAGCACTCTACCGAAGTTAAGTGTTATCCCTTGATGGCCATTCATAATAAGTAAAGCATATGCAATGTTGAATCTGACTTAAAGAAGACACTACATGACCAGTACACGGGTAGACTAGTGATCAGATGGATCAGCTAGGACTCTGTATAAGTCAAGGTAGGTTTCCTTAGATCTAGTTGGATGGAATGAACCGATTCCAATCTGAATCCGTCCAAGGAAAGAATGAGGAAACTCATGATGTTCGTTCCAATCAATGGAAGAACCTGATCTTAAGTACCTTAGTATGATGGGGATCGAGGTATATTAAAATATTGCTCTTGTGAATTGTGTGAGCATTCGCAAAATTAAGATGCCTTGGAGAATGGTATGGGACGTTTTCCAAGTGTGTGGTAAAACCAAGATCTTACTCATCTAGGTACCCACTGGAAGTGGAAGTATTGAAGTTATTGGCAATGCCATGAGGGATGTTATGGGACGTTCTTTGTGGTGTGGTCATGCACTGAGATAGTTTCCACAAGTGGATTTGTGGTGTGGAAACACACGTACTTTTGGACACAGAGGCTACACATAGTTTTGTGAGTCCGGGACTGGTCGGAAAGAGTCTGTTATGTCTGAGTTCTGGGGATGATTCGAGACTAGTGAGGGCAGCCGGTGGGTAAATAATTCATTCACTAGGGCTCATGAAAATTATCCCGGTGATTATCCAGGAAGGAAATCTGCCTGTAGATCTGATCGAGAAAAACATCCACGCGCCTACAGAATCACGAGATGATCCTAGGCATGAATCTGTTTGGGAAAGTATCAGGCCACTCTCGATTGCCACCAAGTTCGTGTGCAATTGGAGACTAGACCTCACCCGATCCAGTACCAAAGTCTGAGTCTGAGTCCGGCTCTAAGGAAAGTAGGGGTGTCAGCTGTCCAAGTGAATCGGATGCTTAGACAGGCTTGTGAAGTATTTTTTTACTACAACTACCACTATGGAGCACGACAATTTTGTTGATCTGTCTGGGATCTCGTTGGTATCGAGATCCAATGTCTGAGTCCGGCTTTAAGGAAAGTAGTGGTATCAGCATTCCGTGTGGATCGGATGCTTAGACAGGATTGTGAAGAATGTTTGACCACAATTACCACTATGGAGCGCGGCAAATTTTGTTGGTCTGAAAGATCTGTCTGAGGACCCGTTGGTGTCTGAGTTCCCAGATGTGTTCTGCTCGCTCTAGGGTGTCCCCCCTGATAGGTCGGATCCATTTATGATTGAAATGGAACCAGGGGCAGCTCCGCTGTCCTAGAGTCCGTTTCTGATGGCTCCTGCCGAGATGGCCGAGCCGAAGTTGACCACGTCCGAGAGAGGACCATGGTCGCAGTACAACCAAGTCGGAGATTGACCTAAGTTTGAGAAGAGAATGCTCAAGTCCAGTAAGGGACGAGGATCAGGCCACGACCTATTTGGAGATGGACCTATGGTCGAGGTGAAACGGTCGAGTCCCTGAGTGGACCAGGACCGGAATACGATCACGTCCGTAAATGGACAAGGATCGAATTATGACAAAGTCCAGTGAAGGACATAGGTCAAGTCTGAGGCGTTTTTAGTCTGGAGGGACTAAGATCGCAATGTGGCCAAACCTGAAAAGGTTGTGGCTGGTTAAGGGGATGATCCAGTACGTCGTGGCTGAGGTCATGAACCTTATTGTCCATAAAGGACAAAAGAACCATAACAATCTGTTAGGACTCGTGCTAGGACGAGCAGCCTAAAGATTGGAACGAGTTCATGAGGACTTGACTGGTACATCGAGTGGCATGGGGAATGGCCAAATCTACTAAGGCTCGAGTATGCAGCATGTTCCTAGGGACTGGTTATGATCTAGTCGTGAACTATGATCAGAGATAGAATAAAATCTGAAGAAGATGATATTCAAAAGAAAGAACATAGACTTGTTGGATACTAGGACCGCAACCTGGAGAATTCATCTAGTGACACAAGGAATGTCTTTGGATGGAATTACAAGTATCACTTGAATGGATGCTTGATGGACCCTCGACTGTGGTTGAAGTAGACCAGTAAGGGTGCCATAAGCAAAACCGGAAAGACCCCTTGATAGGATTGTCCGGGTCAATGGCGGGCCATGAGGTCCGGCCATGTAGTCCATGAGTCGTTGGGCTCTTGTGGGCAGGCCGTGGGCTTGGGTACCAGGTCTTGGCTTGGGTTGTACGTGCCTATAAGGTCTGGAACCTTCTATTTCTGAACAGGTACGATCTGGACCGTTGATTGTAATTGATGGCCAAGATCTGTCCCAAAAGGATGCTTCGAAGGGATGTGACTCTTCGCACATGACCTTTGGTTCTCTATATAAAGGGGAGGACGTCCAGGGATTATGAATTCATTCTCATTCAGTCTCATTCTATCTGAGACAAAGGACACACGTCCTAAACAAAGGGATCTCCCTATGAGAAACGAGGATCCAAGCCGGAAGGGCAGAATCCGGGATCAAAGCCATAAGGGCATGATCCGGTTCATGGTGAGTATGGCTTTAGCTATATGAGTCCGTGGATTTTATAAGTCACTAAGGCCAATAGGAAGACCTATTCCTGGAGGGAAATAGGCGCCAAGGACCAAGGGTCCAAGGGTGGTTAGCCGAGAGACGGACTGACCGATCGGTAAGGGCTATAGCGGCTGTGAGTGGTTCTATATCTGTCTTTTTATATTATTATGTCTCTATGATATATATATATATGGAACGTGATAGTTAACCATATTACCACGTCATAGACCCTGGGTTCATGGTTGGTTACGTTGATTGCTAACCATAGCGGATAGGTTGGATCAAAAGGGTACTAGTCGCCAAAGGTTGCGTGTTGCCAAGGGTCATGAGTTACTAAAGGTTGTGAGATACCAAAGGATGCAAGTAACCAAAAGGTACGAGATACCAAGGGTTGCAAGTATCAAAGGGTACGAGGACCAAAGGGTACCAATGACCAAAGGGTGCATCGTAATCCCAAGGATGCAATGTATCGTGATCCAAGATCTGCGATCATGTCGTGATCCAAGAGGTACGAACGAGTCGTGATCCAAGAGGTACGAACGGTTCTTGACCGAAAGGGTACAAACGGGTCAGGACTGAAACGGTACGTACGGAATGGGACCGAAAAGGGTACGAGTGGTTCGATGGTCGCAAGGACACCACATGCATTATGTTGGGCGTGGACCCACATGATGGAAATAGGTTGTCCTACAGGTCAATACATGAGTGTAAGGAAATAGAGAAGGCCTTAAGGCTAGTGCAATCCATACAACATGATTGATGTATGAACCATAATCCATGGTCAATGGATGGATGGTTCTGGCCGCAAAGGCTAAGTGGGATATCTTACTGTAATACTCCGTCCAAAAAAAAAAAAAGAAGAGGGTTCGGGATAGTATCGACGGGAAGTGGAGTCATCAAATTTGACTACAGTTTAATGATATGGTGCAATGTCATTAAATGTAAGTCAATAGTTTAATTAGATAATTAAGCCACTTTTCAAAGAATAGTGACCAATGAGTATGGAGTTTTGGTCACCAAATTTGGGTTAATTAATCATGCTTAAAAGAAAAGAAGAGAAATAAAAATTTTATATTTCTTATGGTTTCGAGGCATTTAACGTGTCTTAAAGGAAGGAAGAGTTAGTCATATACAGCTTTTCTTTGTCATCACACGTGGACATCTTGCAGAGGAGGCAAATGAAAGTGATGACTACGTGGGAAAATAATATGACAAGGAGATGACTAATTAAACTTGGGAATGAGGTGTTAGAAGAAGACAAATTGAAGAGAGTATGGTTTCACGTGGAAAAAGAAGAGAAGGACAAGGTCAAGGTGACTTGGCCATCAAAGAGAGAAGGTGGGGCAGCTGTCACAACTCTATTAAGACTGGTTTTACTATAAAAGGAAGGTGGACCTTTGCCATTTTCATCCAACATCAACGTGACCAAGAGAGAGAAGGAAGTAAAGAAGAGGAGAGAAGAGAAATAAAAGAAAAAGAAAAGAAATAGAAAAAAATAATATAATTTAAGGAGCTGCTTAGAGAGGCAAGACGTGTTACAAGATTGTGGGATTAACGGTACGAAATCAAGGCGAAGATTTTGAGGGAATAAAAAGGGTTTGGTCAGCTTCCGGAATCAGAAAGTCAAGCCACATCGGTTAATCACTGTGAGTCACGGTTAATTGTTTTTAACAAATTTTTAATGCAGGTTCCTGACATCGAATACGGCTTCCGAGCTAGGATAGCCGGACCGGTCTAGGTGTCAGTTTGTGGATCCGAGGCTTGAGACGATGTCTGGGCTAAGTGGATAGCAAGACTACTCTAAGCACCCGGATTATTGTGATATGTTGTTATAGTGTGTACCTCGTGTTGGTACTGTTGTGTGAGAACCTCGTGGTGGTTCTAGTATTAGGTTGCAGGTCGTTGCTTCCTCAAATGGTACCACTAAGCCGGTCGTGGTCCGGAAAGTGGTGGGCTCGGTTTAACTTGGCTTGATCACCAAGGCCGAGTGTCACACGTGGATGTGATAGCCCCCGGCGAGTCCGATAGAGGACCGGGGCACGGCGATTCCGATTGAGGACCGTGACCAGGTGATTCCCGAGCGCCTACGCCTGTGTGGTGTAATAGTGAAGGGATTGCCGGTGTTCCTTATGTGGAGGAATAATGATTCTGTTGGGGCCTAGGAGTATATATATGGTTGATTGATGCGACACTCATAAGAGTGTTTTGATTTATTATGGTTTAATAGTTTATTGCTTAAATCGGTCATGCTTTATTATCTTGATTATTGATTGTTGAACTACCCGTCTTGCTTGTGTTTGGGGATTGGGTTTAGAATGACAGGTAGTTGTATATGCTAGATAGGGAACCCTGGCTCACTGAGTAAAACTAGTTCACTCACTCCTCACATCCTTTTGCAGGTGACCAATAGAAAGGACGGTAATACTCGCGGAACTGTAGGAGCTGGTGTAGATTGAACATCTTTTGCTAAAGACTCGTTTTCAAGATATATGAATGTATGTTTTACTTTCGACTGCGTCCATGGACCCTATGTATAATATTTTGGGCTTGCGAACTTTATGTTTTATATAAATGGAATAAAGTATGGTTTATATTCGTGACGTGTTGAATCTGATATTAGGTTAGTCCAACCTAACACAACTCTATGACTCGGTACGGGTTGCAAAGCCTCAGGCCGAAGATTAGAGGAAACGAGTTTTGAATGGATATTCTGGGTTACAGAATTATGTTTTGCGCCTTGGAAAGTCTATTCTCAACCCGTCGTGACACTTCTGGACTTGGCAGAGGAAGGTCGTTCGGGCATGTTCTTGTTTGATTGTTGCTCGGCTGATTGACCGATGTCTAAAACAGTTCGGGGGTGTTACAGAGGTGGTATCATAGCATGGTTTAGATCATGCGGTCAATTACGTACTTTTCGTGTTTTATCGAGTCAAATGTGTCGCAAAAGATATATTAGGAAACCAGTAAAGTTCCGCTCTAATTAGTATTCTAAATAGAAATTCCCTGTTTGTGGATTGCAGATGACAAGAAGGGGAAGGAGTGAAGGGCGACAGGATTGGATGTTGGGTACAGGAAGAATCTCAAGAAGAAGAGGGCTGGGATATGAATCCGACGTAAGAGTGCAAACACTAGCACACACTAACCAGGAGTTCAGCGAAGATAACTGTTGTAGGCACAGGGGGGGTAACCCACGAATTGGTTGAAGAAGGAACCAAGGTTTCAACCTGAAAACAAGAGAACCGATTTTTATGAGTTTTTAGAGTTTTATAGTGCAAACAGAAACAACTATGAAAACAAATGAGATGATGATGATAATGATAATGAAACAAGATAAATAAACAAAGGATAGGATGGAATCAAGCTGCTGGATGTGTATCACTCTCAGCTTGATTAGAAGATGAACTGAAGTGGATTTGCGGAGGAAGGTTTGATTGAATCTCTCAATCTGATGGAATGATGGATCGAAGTGATTGACTCTCTCAATCTGTGTACTGAGCTTGTTTGATTTGCACAAACAAACTAGACTCACGAAATCAATAAGACAACAAAGAATCTCTCTTTCAATCCTAAAGACCGATATTTTATGCAAAGAACAACTTTGATAAAACTGAATAAACTTTCTATTAACTTGGTGATTAAAGGTGTCTCTTTACAATGACTATCTAAGAGCTTATATAATGCTCTGGAAAACTAATTCTAACGTTCATAAGAAGAAAAGAAAGGAAACAAATCAAGCAAACTAACAAAATCGGAAACTAGCCGTTGGAGCCTTTTATGGGATTTTGGCTCCAAGTGAGAAACTTGATTCTTTTTGAACCTGGACGGTTTAAGGGGATAAGAGAGCTTTCTTGGGACCTTCTTGAATGCTTGATAGATGCTGATCTCATCCTTGCCTTGGTAGAAAAAGAGCTGTTGGAGTTTGAATGCAAGAGACTCCAAATAAGGCAGTTTGGTGATAATGGGGATCTTCTTATTCCTATGTGGGCTGGTGCATGGGATGAAGTTGTAGAACTCTTCTGGCTCCTGTATAATGTCTCCTGGATGTCTTGGTTTAGTCTGGACGTCGTCTGGTTCTCCTGGTTGGATTGGAATTGCTTGGAATGGATCAAACCGAAAGATTGTCCAATCTTTCCATAAATAGCTCCGGTTTGATTTAAGTGATTCTCCATTGAACCGACTGATCTCCTGGGTTCTGGTGCAGCTAAGGACTTTTGGAATACCTCCTGATTGGTTGAAATGATCTCCTGGTTGCCAATTTCTGGTTTGAAGCTGATTGAACCGGTTAGCTTCCAATTGAGGCGAGTGTAGCACTGGTTTGACCGGTTCTGGAAAATTGAACATATCTTCTGATTTCCGTGTCCATTTCTCCTGATCTTTGGCTTTCTGGAAATCCAAAAGAATTCTCTTGAATTTGATGACGGGATTTGCTTCAGGCCGCTCCTTACTTGAGCTTAAATCTCTTTCTAAAGTCGGATACTCGCAGATGGACGGGCTGAGAAACCTCTGAATTGTAAAATTCATACATTCTTGCTCCGTGAATATTTTGGCCCAATTCCAATTGGCCTGGACTCCTTCTTGAGTGTAGAATCCATAACAATTAGCCTCGTGATTTAAACCCTCCTGGTTTGTAAGATATGGCATTTTTAGTGCACGTATGTCCTGGTTTGCGCCTTGGCTGGTTGAGTAGGGCTTTGGGTTGACCTCCGGTTCAGTTGCTGATCTTATGACCACATCAATAACATAGTGGGAAACGACAATCTGTTTGGACACGACCAGTCGAGGCCACAAGAAGAACACTTTCCACCGAACCGTAGTGTAAGGGAAAGACCAGAAACATATGATAGTGAGTCAAGTGTCCAAGGACTATGTCCAATAAGACGGAACAACCCGATTGAACAAGAAGTTCATGATCAACCACAACAAGGAATAGGAATGGAGCACACTCTAAAGATGCTTCATGAAGTGATAGCGAGGTCACTGCAACAACCTCAGGTGCAACCTCAGCCACTCGTACCACCACAACCTACAGTGGCTACACCGATGTTACCATTGATAACTGCCATCAAGAACATGAAGACACCACATTTTAAAGGAGGGACAGACCCATTTGAAGCTGACCAGTGGCTTCGAACTATGGAGAAAAACTTTGAAACCCTGACGTGTTCTGAAGAGTCTAAGAAAAAGATGGCGGTGTATTACTTAGAAAAAGACGTGGCAGAATGGTGGGAAAGTAGGGATCGCCAAGTAGGACATCTGGTCACCACTTGGGCGGCATTCAAAAAGGAATTTGAACGCAAGTATTTCACCCCGGAGTCCAAGCGAAGGCTTCAACGTCAGTTTGCTAACCTAGTACAAGGAGACAAGACAGTTAGAGAATATGAATCGGAGTTCATGCGACTGCGACGACACGTGCTGCGAGGACAAGATGATGAAGAAACCATGATATCCAACTTTATGTTTGGTTTAAAACCAGAGTTGGAAAATAGACTGGCAGTCGGGAACTACGAGAGTCTCACCGAGTACAAGGAAACAAGGAGAGTCTCACCGAGTTGGAAAATAGAAGGCTTCAACGTCAGTTTGCTAACCTAGTACAAGGAGACAAGACAGTTAGAGAATATGAATCGGAGTTCATGCGACTGCGACGACACATGCTGCGAGGACAAGATGATGAAGAAACCATGATATCCAACTTTATGTTTGGTTTAAAACAAGAGTTGGAAAATAGACTGGCAGTTGGGAACTACGAGAGTCTCACCGAGCTAGTGGAAAAGGCTGTGAATGTGGAGATCGGATTTGAAGCTCAGAAGGCGGCAAGTAAAAAGTCCAAGCAGCATCAAGAAGGAAAGTATGGTGGAAATCAAAGATCATTTAAGGGTAAAGATAAGGAAAAGGAATCAGGAGGGCCTACTCGACGATCTCTATTCACAGGAAAATGCTTTAATTGTGGCAAGATAGGCCATAAGTCAAGTGAATGCTTCGGAAATAAACCTGGATCCTTTCTGTCAAACTCCTACAATCCTACATGCTACACGTGTGGAAAGAAAGGACACATTTCTACCAGTGCAGTGTCAATCGTCCTATCCCAGCTACGCCAATCACTGTTCATCCTCCCCCAGCTCCACCTGCAATTGCACCAGCGCCAAAAAGGCAAGCTATAGGAGGTAGAGTTTACGCTTTAGAACTAGAGGATACTAAACCTCCAGGCCCATCTAAGGGTCCCATCACAGGTATTTGGGTTCTTTAACCTTACTAGTTTGACTTTGTGTTGTGTGATTGCTTGTGATGGATTTGTTAATTCTTATTGGATAATTATTATGTTGTTGATATATATTGATGTTGTGGCAGGAACTTTACATGTTGCGGGACGTCCCACACATGTATTTATCGACTCCGGGGCAACACATAGTTTTGTGACCCCTGAGGTAGCTGCCGAGTTTGTGGGTTCATTTGTGATTGACAGGATGGATGTGGCTGTGATGACTCCCGGAGACCAAACCCTCCAAGCAAAAGAGTGTCTCAGAAGAGTTCCGTTAGTCATTTCCGAAAAGATGTTTGTGGCAGTTTGTTGGTGGTGCCCTTAAAGGGATATGAGGTTATTCTGGGCATGGATTGGTTATCAGGCTATCGGGCTCAATTAGATTGTGGAAAAGGTCGTATTTTTTTCAAGGAGAACGGGCAACGGCAAATAGTGTTCTACGGGATCAGTCCAAGCAAGTCTGTGTCTTTAGTAGCTGCCTTGAGAGTGGAAGATTTGCTTAAGGATAGAGAAGCGTATCTGGTAACAGTAACTGCTAGTGAAGGACCCGCTAGCAATGGAGTTGAAATTACTGATATTTCGGTAGTACAAGAGTTTGAGGATGTGTTTGCAGCGTTAAAAGAGTTACCTCCACCTCGGAGTAACCCTTTCACAATTAACTTGGAACCTGGAGCTAAACCGATAGCAAAGGCTCCTTAGCGCATGGCACCTGCAGAGTTAGCGGAGTTGAAGAAACAACTTGAAGATTTAATGGAGAAAGGTTTCATAATACCTAGCTCTTCACCATGGGGAGCTCCGGTCCTATTTGTCAAGAAGAAGGATGGTAGCATGCGACTTTGCATTGATTATCGAGGAATCAACAATATCACCCTCAAAGATAAGTATCCTCTTCCGAGGATAGACGAGTTGTTGGATCAGCTAAGAGGAGCAAGTTGGTTTTCGAAGATTGACTTGGCGTCGGGCTATCATCAGATTCCAATTTTAGAATGTGATGTCATGAAGACTGCGTTTAGAACTCGTTATGGACAATATGAGTTCGTTGTAATGCCTTTTGGCCTTACTAACGCACCGGCGGCCTTCATGAGATTGATGAATGAAGTCTTCCACGATTATCTCGACAAGTTCGTGATAATCTTCATCGATGACATTTTAACATATTCCAAGACAGAGGTAGAGCACAAAGCACACTTGAAGCTAGTGTTGGAACGGTTAAGAAACCAGAAGCTGTATGCAAAGTTCAGTAAGTGTTCTTTTTGGAAAAGAGAGATCGGATTCTTAGGGCACCGAGTGTTTGCAAAAGGAGTTTCTGTAGATTCAGAATAGGTGAAAGCCATCGAGGAATGGCAAAGGCCATCAACGGTAACCGAGGTAAGGAGTTTCCTCGGGTTAGCCGGGTATTATCGAGAAGGAGTTCCGTTCATCTGGGGAAAAGAAACCGTGGAAGCATTTCAGAGACTGAAGAAAGCTTTGACCACAACACCGGTATTGGCATTAACTGAACAAGGTAAACCTTACACTGTGTATGCAGATGCTTCTAGGGTTGGGTTGGGTTGTGTGTTGATGCAGGAAGGCAAAGTAATTGCTTATGCATCAAGGCAACTCAGGAAACATGAAGAGAACTACCCAACACACGATTTAGAAATGGCGGCTGTGGTGTTTGCGTTAAGGATTTGGAGATCCTACTTATATGGAGAAGTCGTGGAAGTATTCACAGATCATAAGAGTCTCAAGTACTTGTTCACACAGCCTGATCTGAACCTCCGACAAAAACGATGGATGGAGTTTGTGGCAGATTACGACTTGAAGATTCAATATCATCCATGCAAAGCTAATGTTGTTGCAGATGCACTAAGTCGTAGAAAGTTGGCGTCCGATGTTGGAAAGGAAGTGGAAGCGTTATCAAATGAACTCAAGTTGATGACATTACGAGCAATTGAAGGGGAACCAAGTGATTCCTTAGGCACGCGTGCCGTAAACCAAGCAGGTTTACTCACACGGATCAGAAAAGAGCAAGAATGTGATGAAAAGCTAAAGATAATCATCAAGGAAGTCAAGAATCATGAAGGTACAAACCCAAGTGGCTATCATGTGGCGGCAGATGGTACACTTTTACTTAATGGGAGGATATCAGTACCACAGGGAGAGGGGCTATGAGATGAGATTTTTAAGTCGGCGCATCACTCGTTACTCAGTATCCATCCCGGGAGTACGAAAATGTATCGAGATATCCGAAGGTATTATCATTGGCCAGGAATGAAGAAGTCAGTGGCGCGATGGGTGGCTCAATGTCAAACTTGTCAACAAGTCAAAGTCGAGCATCATATTCCAGGAGGATTATTACAAAGCTTACCAGTACCTCAGTGGAAATGGGATTCCATATCCATGGACTTGATCACTGGTTACCGCCGGCTAGAGGAAGATCAAATAATGCAATATGGGTGATTGTCGACAGACTGACAAAAGTGGTGCACTTGTTACCTATGAAGGAAACCGATAAGGTAGAAGTATTGGCAGAGATGTACGTGGATCAGATTGTGAAGTTGCATGGTGTGCCAACATATATAGTCTCTGATCGAGATCCTAGATTCACCTCAAATTTTTGGAAGGCTTTACAAAAAGCAGTGGAAACTAAGTTGTTTATAAGCACCGCGTATCATCCCGAGACGGACAGCCAAACCGAAAGAACCATTCGAACCATAGAGGATATGATGCGAATGTGTATATTGGATTGGGCGGGAAGCTGGGAAAAGCATTTACCATTAATAGAGTTCTCCTACAACAACAGCTTTCATTCTCGCATAGGTATGGCACCATATGAAGCGCTTTATGGGAGGCCATGTAAAACACCTTTATGTTGGACCGAAGTTGGAGAAAGAAGAGAGTTTGGACCCGAAATTGTAGAAGAGACGATGAAAAAGTTGGAGATCATTCAAACCAATATGAAGAAAGCGCAGGATAGATAAAAGAAGTACGCCGATCAATCAAGGCGAGAAGTGGTGTTCAGTATTGGTGATTGGGTTTATCTGAAAGTGTCAGCTCAAAAAGGAAAAGATCGATTCGGGAAAGTCGGGAAACTTGCGGTAAGATTCATTGGGCCTTACCAGATTGAAGAACAAATCGGAGATGTTGCTTACCGTCTCAACCTGCCCGAAGAGATGCGGATACATCCGGTATTTCATGTATCAATGCTGCGGAAAGATGTTCATGATCCCAACGCTATTGAGACAGAGCAAATCGAAAACCTGCAAACAAACCTCACTTATCTAGCGGGACCGATCCGAATAAGTGAACGTCGAATACGAAAACTAAAGAACTGAGAGATTCCTCAAGTCCAAGTCTTTTGGGGTAAGCGAAACCGTGTAATTGTGACCTGGGAGGATGAGTCAAGATTCAAAGTGTCGCATCCAGAGTTCTCTCATGAAGATGTAGTGATGGAAGAAGGGGAATCATCGAAACCCTAGAGAATTCGGGGACGAATTCTTATAAGGAGAGGAGGATGCAATACCCCGTAAAAAAAAAAGAAAAGGGGTTCGCGATAGTATCGACGGGAAGTGGAGTCATCAAAATTTGACTACAGTTTAATGATATGGTGCAATGTCATTAAATGTAAGTCAATAGCTTAATTGGATAATTAAGCCACTTTTCAAAGAATAGTGACCAATGAGTATGGAGTTTTGGTCACCAAATTTGGGTTAATTAATCATGCTTAAAAGAAAAGAAGAGAAAGAAATATTTTATATTTCTTATGGTTTTGAGGCATTTAACGTGTCTTAAAGGAAGGAGGAGTTAGTCATATACAGCTTTTCTTTGTCATCAGACGTGGACATCTTGCAGAGGAGGCAAATGAAAGTGATGACTACGTGGGAAAATAATATGACAAGGAGATGACTAATTAAACTTGGGAATGAGGTGTTAGAAGAAGACAAATTGAAGAGAGTATGGGTTCACGTGGAAAAAGAAGAGAAGGACAAGGTCAAGGTGACTTGGCCATCAAAGAGAGAAGGTGGGGCAGCTGTCACAACTCTATTAAGACTGGTTTTACTATAAAAGGAAGGTGGACCTTTGCCATTTTCACCCAACATCAACGTGACCAAGAGAGAGAAGGAAGCAAAGAAGAGGAGAGAAGAGAAAAAAAAGAAAAAGAAAAAAAAAAGAAAAAAAAATAATATAATTTAAGGAGCTGCTTAGAGAGGCAAGACGTGTTACAAGATTGCGGGATTAACGGTACGAAATCAAGGCGAAAATTTGGAGGGAATAAAAAGGATTTGGTCAGCTTCCGGAATCAGAAAGTCAAGCCACATAGGTTAATCACTGTGAGTCACGGTTAATTCTTTGTTAACGAATTTTTAATGCAGGTTCCTGACATCGAAAACGGCTTCTGAGCTAGGATAGCCGGACCGGTCTTGGTGTTAGTTTGTGGATCCGAGGCTTGAGACGATGTCTGGGCTAAGTGGATAGCAAGACTACTCTAAGCACCCGGATTATTGTGATATGTTGTTATAGTGTGTACCTCGTGTTGGTACTGTTGTGTGAGAACCTCGTGGTGGTTCTAGTATTAGGTTGCAGGTCGTTGCTTCCTCAAATGGTACCACTAAGCCGGTCGTGGTCCGGAAAGTGGTGGGCTCGGTTTAACTTGGCTTGATCACCAACGCCGAGTGTCACACGTGGATGTGACAGCCCCCGGCGAGTCCGATAAAGGACCGGGGCATGGCGATTCCGATTGAGGACCGTGACCAGGCGATTCCCGAGCGCCTACGCCTGTGTGTTGTCATAGTGAAGGGATTGCCGGTGTCCCTTATGCGGAGGAAGAATGATTCTGTTGGGCCCTAGGAGTATATATATGGTTGATTGATGCGCCACTCATAAGAGGGTTTTGATTTATTACGGTTTAATAGTTTATTGCTTAAATCGGTCATGCTTTATTATCTTGATTATTGATTGTTGAACAACCCGTCTTGCTTGTGTTTGGGGATTGGGTTTAGAATGACAGGTAGTTGTATATGCTAGATAGGGAACCCTGGCTCACTGAGTGAAACTAGTTCATTCACTCCTCACATCCTTTTGCAGGTGACCAATAGAAAGGATCGTAGTACTCGTAGAACTGTAGGAGCTGGTGTAGATTGAACATCTTTTGCTAAAGACTCGTTTTCAAGATATATGAATGTATGTTTTACTTTCGACTGCGTCCATGGACCCTATGTATAATATTTTGGGCTTGCGAACTTTATGTTTTATATAAATGGAATAAAGTATGTTTTATATTCGTGACGTGTTGAATCTGATATTAGGTTAGTCCAACCTAACACAACTCTATGACTCGGTACGGGTTGCAAAGCCTCAGGCCGAAGATTAGAGGAAACGAGTTTTGAATGGATATTCTGGGTTACAGAATTATGTTTTCCGACTTGGAAAGTCTATTCTCAACCCGTCGTGACACTTCTGGACTTGGCAAAGGAAGGTCGTTCGGGCATGTAATTGTTTGATTGTTGCTCGGCTGATTGACCGATGTCTAAAACAGTTCGGAGGTGTTACACTTACGATCAACCTTGGGTTGGTGAGTAGAATAGGCGCCATATGCCTCATGTAGGGCGTAGACCCACATGGTGGCAATGGAAGGCCGGTTATATCAGTACATGCTAAGTGGATGATGGCTTATCAAGTCTAGTGGTCGGATCATGTTTCATGACGATGGTTCGATGGTCGAACACTAGTATGGATAGTCACATTGCTGGAGTAAGAGTATTGATGTGATGCTTCTAGATGGTGTTGATAGCTTCGAGATTGGCTAAGAGTCATGACGAAGTGTGTGGCTAGTACTATGTGTCGTAGACCATAGATACTGAGCCTAAGTGTGATTGTTCGAGGAAGGCAGTGTAAGATCTGATCATGGTTGAGTATGGACGACCTTACCTCTGAATGATGGTTCAAAGTGTCAGTCCTAACCTGATTAATGAATGCATCGGTTGGTATGAACAACTCATATTTGTTGTCTAGGTTAAGTCCCAAGGCCGGTCAGGCCAGATGATGACTCATCAGTTCCAAGTCATGTGAGGATGGTTGGTTGATTGACTTAGGATCTAATGAGCTTTGTCAGTCCAGAAGATGGACTTGGTACTATTGCCTATAAGGCAAAAGGATATTGGATTGTGCATGAGCCGAGAACGCGAGATGCAAACCCTTATCCTTTCAAAGACTTCTCAAAGGTTACTTATGTCAGTGGGGATGGTTGGTTGAATGACTAAGTACCTAGGGGAGTTGTTTGATGCAGGAGTCACGATAAGGACCTTAAGTAAGATCATTGAGTGATCGGGGTTCAGCTGTCAAGCAAGAGCAATTTGAGTCAATGAAGGACCGATGAGCTGATAAGCTCCATAGATGTGGCAAAGGTATGTAGATCTAGATAGAATGGTTTAGGGGAATGGAACCTCAGAATCGTATGGCTTGGTTTGGGTTTAGGATTGACGTTTAAGCTAATTGGTAGTTGAGTAAACTGACCAAGGCTAAGGTGATTTGACCAGACAAGTGTTAGATTGGTTTTAGAGCAATGGTTAACTAGAGAATAATTTGCTGCGTATCTGTTGAAAGGATCTAGTCTATTAATGACTAGGGAAGTCTTTAGCTAAGATCTAAGTTAGCCCTCGCGTTTAGGTGATATTATAAATAAAGGGAAAAAATTAAGAGGTTCGGCCAGGAATTGGACCGAGCGACGTGAGGCATCGATCGCGGCCTTGGCGGCCGGGATCGGGTCTTACAGACGTCCCGTGTGTGCTGACGGACACACACAGACAGCCACAGATGTCCTGTGAGTGCTGACGGACACACACAAACGTCATGTGTGTGCTGACGGACACCCACGGAAGTCCCGTGTCTACTGAACAGACAGCCCACGTGGGCAAAAATCACCCGAACAGTCCACGGGAAGGCCCAGCATGCTGAGTCCAAGGACCAGCGTGCTGATATGTGTACTGATGGACAGCTACGGACGTCCTGTTTGTGCAGACGGACACACACGGACACACACGGACAGCCATGGACGTCCTGTATGTGCTGGCGGACACCCACGGACGTCCTGCATGTACTGAACAGACAGCCCACGTGGGCCAAAATCACCCGAACAGTCCACGAGAAGGGTCAGCGTGCTGAGCCCAAGGACCAACGTGCTGATTTCTGTACTAATGGACAGCCACGGATGTCCTGTGTGTGCTGTTGGCCACACACAGACAAACAAAGACAGCCACGGACGTCCAGTGTGTGCTGACGGACACACACGGATGTCCTGTGTGTAGTGAACAGACAGCCCACGTGGGCCAAAATCACCCGAACAGTCCACGGGAAGGGTCAGCATGCTGAGTCCAAGGACCAACGTGCTGATATGTGTACTGATGGACAGCCACGGAAGTCCTGTGAGTGCTGACGGACACACACCAACACACACTAACAGCCACGGACGTCCTGGGTATGTTGAAGGACACACACGGACGTCATGTGTGTGCTGACGGACACCCACGAACGTTCTGTGTGTAATGAACAGACAGCCCACGTGGGCCAAAATCACCCAAACAGTCCACGGGACCAGCGTGCTGAGTCCAAGGACCAGCGTGCTGATATGTGTACTGATGGACAGACATGAACATCCTGTGTGTGCTGACGGACACACACGGACACACACGGACAGCCACAGACGTCCTGTGTGTGCTGACGGACAGCAACAAACAACCACGGACGTCCTGTGTGTGCTGGCGGACACCCACGGATGTCATGTGTGTACTGAACAGACAGCCCACGTGGGCCAAAATCACCCAAACAGTCCACAGGAAGGGCCAGCATGCTGAGTCTAAGGACCAACGTGCTGATATATGTACTGATGGACAGCCACAGACGTACTCTGTGTGCTGACGGACACACACGGACACACACGGCTAGCCACAGACGTCCTGTGTGTGCTAACGGACACACACGGACGTCCTCTGTGTGCTGACGGACACACACAGACGTCCTGTGTGTGCTGACGGACACACACAGACGTCCTATGTGTGCTGACGGACACCCACGGACGTCATGTGTGTGCTGACGGACACACACAGATAGCCACGGATGTCCTGTGTGTGCTGACGGACAGCCATAGACAGCCACGGATGTCCTGTCTGTGCTGGCGGACACCCACGGACGTCCTGTGTATACTGAACAGACAGCCCAGGTGGGCAAAATCACCCAAACAGTCCACGGGAAGGGCAAGGGTGCTGAGTCCAGGGACCAACGTGCTGATATGTGTACTGATGGACAGCCACAGACGTCCTGTGTGTGCTGACGGACACAGATGGACACACACGGACAGCCACGGACGTCCTGTGTGTGCTGGCGGATACCCACGGACGTCCTGAGTGTACTGAACAGACAGCCCACGTGGGCCAAAATCACCCGAACAGTCCACGGGAAGGGTCAGCATGCTGAGTCCAAGGACCAACGTGCTGATATGTGTACTGATGGACAGCCACAGACGTCCTATGTGTGCTGACAGACACACACAGACACACATAGACAGCCACAGACGTCCTGTGTGTGCTGACGGACACACACGAACGTCCTGTGTGTGCTGACGGACACACACGGACGTCCTGTGTGTGCTGATGGCACCCACAGACATCCTGTGTGAACTGAACAGACAGCCCACGTAGGCCAAAATCACCCGAACAGTCCATGGGAAGGGCCAGCGTGCTTAGTCCATGGACCAGCGTGCTGATATGTGTACTGATGGACGGCCACAGACGTCCTGTGTTAATAAACGCACACACGGACACACACAGACAGCCATGGACGTCCTGTGCGTCTGACGTATACACACGGACACACACAGACAGCAACGGACATCCTGTGTGTGCTGACGGACACACACAGACGTCCTGTGTATGCTGACGGACACCCACGAACGTCCTGTGTGGAGTGAACAGACAGCCCACGCGGGCCAAGATACCTCGAACAGTCCACGGGAAGGGCCAGCGAGCTGAGTCCAAGGACCAGCGTGCTGATATGTGTACTGATGGACAGCCACGGACGTCCTGTGTGTGTGCTGACAGACACACACAGACACACACAGACAGCCACATACGTCCTATGTGTGCTGACGGACAAGCCACAGACGTCATGTGTGTGCTGGCGGACACCCACAGACGTCCTGTGTGTACTGAACAGATAGCCCACGTGGGCCATTATCACCCAAACAGTCCACGAGAAGGGCCAGCGTGCTGAGTCCAAGGACCAGCGTGCTGATATATGTACTGATGGACAGCCGTGGATGTCCTGTGTGTGCTCACGGACACACACGGATAGCCACGGATGTCCTGTGTGTGCTGGCGGACAGCCACAGACAGCCAAGGACGTCTTGTGTGTGCAGGCGGACACCCACAGACGTCCTGTGTGCACGGAACAGACAGCCCACGTGAGCCAAAATCACCCGAATAGTCCACAGGAAGGGTCAGCATGCTGAGTCCAAGGACCAACGTGCTGATATGTGTACTGATGGACAGCCACAGACGTCCTGTGTGTGCTGACGGACACACACGGACACACACGAACAGCCATGGACGTCCTGTGTGTTCTGACGGACACCCACAGACGTCCTGTACGTACTGAACAGACAGCCCACGTGGGCCAAAATCACCCAAACAGTCCACGGGAAGGGCCAGCGTGCTAAGTCCAAGGACCAGCGTGCGGATATGTGTACTGCTGGACAGCCACAAACATCCTGTGTGTGCTGACGGACACAAACGGATAGCCACTGACTTCCCGTGTGTGCTGACGGACAGCCACGGACGTCCTGTGTGTACTGAACAGACAGCCCACGTGGGCCAAAATCACCCGAACAGTCCATGGGAAGGGTCAGCGTGCTGAGTCCAAGGACCAACGTGCTGATATGTGTACTGATGGACAGCCACGGACGTCTTGTGTGTGCTGACGGACACACACGGACACACACGAACAGCCACGGACGTCCTGTGTGTGCTGACGAACACACACGGACGTCATGTGTGTGCTGACGGACAGCCACAGACGTCCTGTGTGTACTGAACAGACAGCCCACGTGGGCCTAAATCACCCGAACAGTCCATGGGAAGGGTCAGCATGCTGAGTCCAAGGACCACCGTGCTGATATGTGTACTGATGGACAGCCACGGACGTCCTGTGTGTGCTAACAGACACACACGGACACACACGAACAGCCACGGACGTCCTGTGTGTGCTGACGAACACACACGGACGTCATATGTGTGCTGACGGACACCCACAGACGTCCTATGTGTACTGAACAGACAGCCCACGTGGGCCAAAATCACCCGAACAGTCCACGGGAAGGGCCAGCGTTCTAAGTCCAAGGACCAGCGTGCGGATATGTGTACAGCTGGACAGCCACAAACATCCTGTGTGTGCTGACGGACACACACGGATAGCCACTGACTTGCTGTGTGTCCTGACGGACAGCCACGGACGTCCTGTGTGTACTGAACAGACAGCCCTCGTCCTGTGTATGCTGACGGACACACACGGACGTCCTGTGTGTGCTGGCGGACACCCACAGACGTCCTGTGTGTACTGAACAGACAGCCCACGTGGGCAAAAAACACCCGAACAGTCCATGGGAAGGGCCAGCGTGCTGAGTCCAAGGACCAGCGTTGTCACGCCCCCCATCCTGAGTAGGATTGTTGGGACGGCCATGGTTCGAGGAAAACGTGCAAGCCAGTCTTAGGACATCAAGGCAAGCGTTCCATGGTCGAGAAAGAAGGTTAAGGACAAAAGGAAACTTAGACTTAACCTTATACAAGCTAAGAGACAGCTAGGACGAGTAAGACGGTAGCTGGACGAAGTGGACGAGTAACTCGGCCAGCTCAATGAAGCTAGGTTCAGTTCACTCCAGCTCAGTCCCTACTAAGTCAGCTCCACTAGCTGGACTACTAGCTCAATCAGCTGAGGTAGCTGAGAGTCAGCTCATCTCAGCTAGACGGACTGTCCGGGCTTTAGGCCGATGGTCCGGGTCCGGGTCAGTGGCGGGCTGTGAGGTCCGGCCATGAGGCCATGGGCTGTTGGGTCTTAGGACAAAGCCGTGGGCTAAGTCCAGGAGGCTTGGGGCGTGGGTTGGGCTTGTGGCCGACCCCAAACCCAATCAGAAAGGGCGAAGGGATGCAAGTGGCCGAAAGGGGACAACCCTTGGCCGATGATACCCATTCGCTAGCAAGTCATGCCTGTTCGTGGGGCAAGACTTACCCCCTCGTTTTCTATAAATATGGGGGCTCTCTGGTCGATTTCATTATCCAATTCCAGAGTAAAATACTCAGAGAAAACCGTAGAGAGAAAGAAAGAGAGAAAGAGAGAGTTCCGGCCAAGAGAAAGGCCGAGTGTGGTGGTGTTGTGTTCCGGCGACTCTGATCGTTTGGGAACTAACTCCGGTCAAGAATGGGAGATCAAGACAAGGAGAAGAGCATGGAGAACCCAGACGTGGTTCACAAGGTATGTGATGGGCCGTGGCTCCATCAGACCGAACAGACGGTCCATGCGACCGCACCGCGGCTCTGCTCGGTTCCTAAGTCCCATCCGGCTCTCCTTATCTGCTTCAATTCGTTTCTCTTCTCTTCTCTCTGGTAAAACACGTAAGGTTGTGTTGGTTGAGTCCAAGGGACACGTCCCTAGGCTTTGGCCGAACATAATCAAACCGCTAGCCTAGACACGGGTCGGTTAATGGGATGATCTGATCGCACCAAGACTGGGTGGTTAGGACGAACGGTTGGGAATGACCTAAAGGGCACGAGTTGTCAAGAGTCACGAGTGTCCAAGAGGCACGAATGGCCAAAGGGTACATGTTCCAAACAGTGTCTTTCGGGACAGGTTAGGACCGATCCTTATGGATCAGCCTATGGCTTGTCTAGTCAGGACAAGGTCACGGTTTGTCTAAGCCAAGGTAGAGTCGCAAGGTCTGACCGGTTGCTAAGCCTTCCGGATTAGGCTTGAGGCTTACTCGGCCGATTGGATCCAGGCCTAAGGCCGGATCAGGTAAGGGAGTCCGTTGGGCCATTGAGCCGGACTCCATTCGCCGGTCGCACCTAGATTCTATCCGGTTAGACGGATTGGTCTTTGGGGATGATCCGGATCTGTTCGTGTGTTATGTTATCTATTCTGGACTATCTATCTGATTCTAAGTCAAGGGGTGGTTGGTTGAATGACTTAGGATACAGTAGGTAGGTTCATACGTTTTATGATTATGTTGACTGAGGTTTATCTAAGTTCTAGGAACCAAGCCAAGCATTGTAGAATCAATCCGTTCTATTCTCGGTTATGATTAATGCTTATCTGGTTGTGGTTTCAGGAACTAAGGATGGTTCTGGTCAAGCCAAGGAGCCGTGAAGGATCGGTCAGTGAGAGGCTGTGTAACGTGTGGTTAGATGATACTAGGGATGAACTAGTGATTGTCTATGAGACTGTTAAGAAGTTGTGTATTGAATCCCATGTTTCTAAGTAATACAGAGTTTATGCATTGTTATTCCGCTGTGCAATCTGTTCCTTTGTTTATGAACCTTATATTCGAATATGACTTAGCAAATAAAAGACTTAAAATGGATCTAACAACCAAAGAAATTAATAAGTAAGCATTCGTATCCAGTTGGGTCAAGAGACCAGGAACGGGTCTTACAAGTTGGTATCAGAGCCAGGTTGATTCTAGGATAGTTGGGTTATGTAGTCCACACACACACACGCAGCCAGCTGATTAGGTCTCACGGTGAGGTTTGATTGCTTAGTCTAGGGATTGTTTTGTTCTGTTTATGTTAGTGTGTTTTGTACTAACATTGTCTGAATCCTTAGGCTGGAAAAAGCAAATCGGGAAAGTCCCGAAGAAGTAAGCGAATGGCCGGTCAGTCTAGCCAAGTGGCAGTGGACGGAACTGATCTGTCCGGTTTGCAAACCGATCCGGCCGCGGATAACGCTGAAAACGTGTTACCAACTGATCAGGCTAATGTTACGGGGACGCAACAGGATGGTCAGGAACATCACGAGAGTGATGAGGAAGTGGAATCCTCGAACGCTAACCGTGATGGTGGCCAGCGTGAGAAAGTGGCCGATGGTACGGCCAATATAACCGCAACACTGTCCAAAGAGGACTTGTTAGAGGCCATGAAGGTAATGGGGACTCAGGTGGCGGCTATGGCCCAACTGTTCACGCCATTAGTGAACTCCTCAGTTGGCCAAGCTACGCCTGTGGCTACAACCGCCCCGAACACCAATGGTCCGGTTGTGGAAACGGTCGAGGTGATCGATATTGATCCACCAGAAAGGACCGGGAAAAAGGTGGACTAACTGAGTTTGCTTCAGCACATCTCCCGTCTAGGGACGAAGCATTTCTCAGGAAGCACCGATCCTTTTGAGGCAGACGAGTGGAGGAGTAGGCTAGTCCGAAACTTCAGCTCAACTCGTTGTCCCGAGGATTACAAGAGAGACATTGCGGTTCACTTCCTGGAAGGGGACGCGCATAATTGGTGGCTGGCTGTGAACAAGCGCACCAATGGAAATCCCCAGAGTTTTGCGGATTTCGAAGATGAATTCAACCGCAAATACTTTCCTGCAGAGGCTTGGGACCGTCTGGAAGGTAGATTCCTAGACCTTACCCAAGGACGCAGGGCCGTACGTGAGTACGAAGAGGAGTTCAACCGGCTCCGAGGTTTTGTTGGAAGGGAACTTGAGGACGAGACAGTCCAGGTTCGTCGGTTCATTCGAGGCTTAAGGCCGGAGCTGAGAACTCACTGTTCGATCTGCACCTTCAGCACCGTCGGAGAGCTGGTTGAACGTGTAGCTCTTTTGGAGTCTAACTTGGCCGAGGAAGCCAAGCTTAAGACAAAGTCGCAGTCTGTCCCGACGGGTAAGACTAACGACCGAAAGAGGAAGTGGGACCAGGTTGACGGAGGCAAGGCCTCTAGTGGACGACCTGAATGTCCCAAGTGTGGTAAGAACCATCCAGGTGAATGCTGGAAAGCCATGGGAACTTGTGTGAGATGTGGCAGCTTGGATCATTCCATCCGAGATTGCACTCGACCAAGCCGGACTCAGGGCCAATCCAGTGGCAGCGGCTCTCGGACTTGTTTCCATTGCGGCCAAAGCGGACACTTCCAAAGTGAATGTCCTAAGCGGCAAGGAGGACAAGGGAAGGGTCGTGGAGACACGGGAAAGTCGACCCAGAGCAGGCCGACCACAACACCAAGGGTGTATGAGCTGTCCCAAGACGACGGCGCTTCTGGATCGTTTGATTCGATCTCTGGTAATTTCTGAATTTATCTGTTTACATTCAATAGAATGCTTGGTCTGGAACCTAGAGTGGCTAGGGGATTCTGATGTGGGTCTCTTATAGGGACCCTCATGATTGGTGGTGTTGAAACCCACGTGCTTTTCGACACAGGGGCTACACATAGTTTTCTGAGTCCGGAACTGGTCGGAAAGGGTCTGTTCTGCCTCTGTTCTGGGGATAATTCGAGACTAGTGAGGGCGGCCGGTGGGCAAATCATGCACTCATTAGGGCTCATGACTAATATCCCGGTAATGATCCAGGGAAAAAATCTGCCTGTAGATCTGATTGTGTTGCGCCTACAGAATCACGTTATGATCCTAGGCATGGATTGGTTGGGAAAGTATCGGGCCACTCTCGACTGCCACAGAGGATGTGTACGGTTGGAGACTAGACCTCACCCAATCCAGTACCAAAGTCTGAATATGAGTCCAGCTCTGGATAGAGTAGTGGTGTCAGCAATCCGAGCAGAACGGATGCTTAGACGGGGTTGTGAAGCATATTTGACCACAATTACCACTATGGAGCACGGCAGGTGTGATGATCAGAAAGATCTAACTGAGGACCCGCTGGTGTCTGAGTTCCCAGATGTGTTCCGTTCACTACAGGGTGTCCCCCCTGATAGGTCGGATCCATTTACGATTGAACTAGAACCAGGGACAGCTCCGCTGTCCAAGAGTCCGTACCGAATGGCTCCGGCCGAGATGGCCGAGCTAAAGAAGCAATTAGAAGAATTGCTGGACAAGGGGTTCATACGTCCAAGTAGCTCTCCTTGGGGTGCACCAGTCCTCTTTGTGAAAAAGAAGGATGGTAGCATGCGACTGTGTATTGACTATCGAGAGTTGAACAGGGTTACTGTGAAGAACAAGTACCCGTTGCCCAGAATAGATGAGTTGTTGGATCAACTCAAAGGGGCCAAGTGGTTTTCTAAGATTGATTTGGCCTCAGGGTATCATCAGATCCCTATAGAGCCAAACGATATTAGAAAGACAGCATTCCGGACCAGGTACGACCACTACGAGTTTGTGGTTATGCCATTCGGTCTGACCAATGCGCCTGCTGCATTCATGAAAATTATGAACAGCGTGTTCCGAGATTTCCTGGACGAATCAGTGATCATCTTCATTGATGATATCCTGATTTACTCCAAGGATGAGGAATCTCATCGGAAACACCTGAGAGCCGTGCTGGAACGATTACGGGAACACAAGCTCTATGCGAAACTCAGTAAATGCAGTTTTTGGCAGAAGAGCATTGGGTTTCTCGGCCACATTGTGTCCGGTGAGGGCGTCTTGGTGGATCCAGAGAAGATCAGGGCAATCAAGGATTGGCCTCGACCACGCAGTGCCACGGAAGTCAGAAGCTTCCTAGGGCTGGCAGGTTATTATAGGAAGTTTGTGAAAGGATTCGCAAGCTTGGCTCAGCCTATGACACGGTTGACCGGGAAGGACGTTAAGTTCACATGGTCTGAGGAGTGTGGGAAATGTTTTTCCGCGCTTAAGGACATGCTGACTAGCGCACCCATTCTGGTTCTTCCAGAGGCCGACCAACCCTATGTGGTTTATACGGACGCGTCCATAACAGGACTAGGTTGCGTATTAACACCAGCATGGGAAGGTCATCGCCTATGCGTCAAGGCAGTTGAGAAAACATGAGAGAAACTACCCCACCCATGACCTTGAAATGGCTGCGGTAGTGTTCGCCTTAAAGATTTGGCGATCATACTTGTATGGTGCCAAGGTTCAGATACTTACGGACCATAAGAGTCTTAAGTATATATTCACCCAGCCTGAGTTAAACTTAAGGCAGAGAAGGTGGATGGAATTTGAAGCTGATTACGATCTTGATATCACCTATCATCCGGGAAAGGCTAATCTGGTCGCAGATGCCTTGAGCCGGAGAAGGGCCGACGTATCAGCCGAACGAGAAGCAGACGATCTGGACGGTACGGTTCGTGCCCTACGGTTGAACGCATCGACCAAAGAGTCTGAACCACTCGGATTAGAGGCGGTCAATCAGGCCGACCTGCTTACTCGAATTCGGTTGGCTCAAGGTCAGGACGAGAACCTAAACAAGGTTGCTCAGAATGATAGGACGGAGTACCAAACTGCAAAGGATGGTACCATCCTAGTAAACGGTCGGATCAGTGTCCCTAATGATAGGAGTCTAAAGGAAGAGATTATGAGGGAGGCTCATAAATCCAGATTTTCGGTTCATCCTGGTGCGACCAAGATGTACCAGAACCTTAAGAAGTTCTGTGTGTGCTGGCGGACACCCACGGACGTCCTGTGTGTACTGAACAGATAACCCACGTGGGCCAAAATCACCCGAACAGTCCACGGGAAGGGTCAGCATGCTGAGTCCATGGACCAACGTGCTGATATGTGTACTAATGGACTGCAACGGATGTCCTGTGTGTGCTGACGGCCACACACGGACACACACAGACAGCCACAGACGTCCAGTGTGTGCTGACAGACACACACGGATGTCCTGTGTGTGCTGACGGACACCCACGGACGTCCTGTGTGTACTGAACAGACAGCCCACGTGGGCCAAAATCACCCGAACAGTCCACTGGAAGGGCCAGCGTGCTGAGTCCAAGGACCAGGGTGCTGATATGTGTACTGATAGACTGCCACGGACGTCCTGTGTGTGCTGACGGACACACACGGACACACACGGACAGCCACGAACGTCCTGTGTGTGCTGATGAACAGCCACAGACAGCCCCGGACGTCCTGTGTGTGCTGGAGAACACCCACGGAGGTCCTGTATGTGTTGGTGGACACCCACGGACGTCCTGTGTGTGCAGGCGGACAACCCCGGACGTCCTGTGTGTACTGAACAGACAGCCCACGTGGGCCAAAATCACCCAAACAGTCCATGGAAAGTGATACGCCCTAAATCGGGAAGGATCACTTTAGCTGGGTGTTGGATATGATCCGAGAAGGAAATGGCACTTCGGGAACTGAGATGGAATGAAAGGATCGTCAAGAGATGCGGAATGGCTCTTGATATACCCACGATATAAGGCTAACCACCAAAGAAAGAATGAATGTGTTGGCTAACCACCAAACAACACACAAAGATGAATTGGCTGATCACCAAATCAATAAGCCGGTTCACACCAATGAACTAACTAAAGAACTCTCTCTCTCTCTCACTCAGAGAAGAAACAAAAATAAACTCAAACTTAGATTGCCTTTATTCATAGAATGAGACTACATATTTATAGTGTTTGTAGTCAAAGACTAATAAATAAATGACATGGAAAATAATGCATAGAAAATACAAATTTTACCAGATCTGAATTAATGAGTCAGAAACTCAGTCTTCCATGCAGATTGGTCAAAGATTTCCCTTCAGATAATGTCCAGGTTCATCCGAACCACATGGATGCATGGGGTAAAGATAAGGACACTTGCGGGACTGTCCGGATGGTCCGCCGGATGAGAATGCATGTCCGTCTTCGGTTTCTTCACGACCCAAGCTAAGTCTGGCTCGACCCAAGTCAAGTCTGGCATGATCCTTGTCAAGTCTGGCATGATCCAAGTCAAGTCTGGCATGATCCACTTCAAGTCTGGCATGATCCTTGTCAAGTCTGGCATGATCTTTCTCAAGTCTGGCATGATCTTTCTCAAGTCTGGCATGATCTTTCTCAAGTCTGGCATGGTGAAAAACATGAACCTCGGTTGAAATATTCAGAACGTCCTGAACTCCATGCTGAGCTGGTTACATGTAATGATCCGTGGACTGCGGCACATCATTCCCTTCCTCTTCAAAAAGATTTGTCCTCAAATCTGAAACATTAAAAGGAAAAGGATTATAAGCAAAAGAACCATAATCAGCACAATGCTCACCTTGAGTTCGGTCTGGTTTTTGAATGGAAGAAGATCCTTCTTGGTTGGCTTGATGACCACAATTTTTTTCTTCATCTAGCTCCTCCGTTGGATCATATGTGAAGTCATCGAAAATTGGCAATGGGTCTTCCTATTCTGGCTCGGTTTCAACATTCTCATTATCCAAAGACACCAACGGTCTTTGCTTTTGACACTTATTAGCATAATGACCGATCATATGGCATTTGAAGCACCTAGTAGAATGAGCTTTGCTTGTGGGTTTCACAGCTTTTCTTTTATCAGAAGACAACACATTAGTTTTCAAATCAGAATTTGAAAGAGAAGAAAAATTACTTTGCTGTTTAGGAGAAGTGTTGATGTTTCCCTTCTTTTTGAGTTGCTGGATAGCATGAATTGCCTTATGCAACATCTTCTCCAAGCTGACATAAGTCTGAAGCTCATTCTAATCAAACACATAACGGTTGCTTCTCTTGGCTTTGGTGAAGGGACGATCACCACGTCTGACCCACTTCTCATCATCATCGAACCTGTTTTGTCTCTTCGTTTGGTTTCTTTGTTTCTGCACAAAATCAAACCCATTAGAACCAAACTGTTTCTTATTTCTAAAAATCATTTGCTCTTTTTCTAACACGGTTTTAAAAGGAAAGTAAACGTCTTGTTGTGGTTTTGATTTCTTGAGAAGTCCAAACATCCTGAAACACTTAACAAAAGAGTTAGCAAATAAAAATCCTCACACTTTCAAAGTGTTTAGCTCACGATTTTTAGGTGGTCACTCAGAGTTCTTTCCACTGCTTCAAAGGATGATAGGCAGTCAAAATTCAGCAATCAAGACCCAAAACAAACTTTTGTGGGAAAAATAAAAGAGAAAGAAAGATGAAGAGAATTTTGATATGGATCCGCCTTAACTATCCTAAGGCTGGGTTTCTCTTCAGCCAACAGGGTTTCTCTTCCACCACTCCCCCTGGATTTCTCTTCAGAAGTGATTCAAGCCAAAACTTTCACTCTTTTTTTTTATCGATTTTTTTTTCTTTTTTTTAAAAAAAAAACTGGCGATCACAAGGGAGTAAAGGAACAGCCCGGTTCCAACAAGAAATAAGAAAAGAAAATCGTGGAGAGATGAGAATATGAAAAGATGAAATGAAAACAAACCAGCCAATGTGGCTCTGATACCACTTGATACGCCCTTAATCGGGAAGGATCACTTCCCAAAACAGTCCACAGGAAGGGCCAGCGTTCTGATATGTGTACTGATGGACAGCCACACACAGACACCCATTGACGTCCTGTGTGTGTTGACGGACAGCCACAGACAGCCACAGACGTCCTGTGTGTGCTGGCGGACACCCACGGACGTCCTGTGTGTACTGAACAGACAGCCAACGTTGGCCAAAATCACCCGAATAGTCCACGGGAAGGGTCAGTGTGCTGAGTCCAAGGACCAACGTGCTGATATGTGTACTGATGGACAGCCACGGACGTCTTGTGTGTGTTGACAGACACACACGGACAGCCACGGACGTCATGTGTGTGCTGACGGACACACACGGACGTCATGTGTCTGCTGACGGACACCCACAGACGTCCTGTGTGTACTGAACAGACAGCCCACGTGTGCCAAAATCACCCAAACAGTCCACGGGAAGGGCCAGCGTGCTGAGTCCAAGGACCAGCGTGCTGATATGTTTACTGATGGACAGCCACGGACGTCATGTGTGAGCTGACGGACACATACGGACAGCCACAGATGTATGTGTGTGCTGACGGACAGCCACGGACGTCCTGTGTGTACTGAACAGACAGCCCACGTGGGCCAAAATTACCCGAACAGTCCATGGGAAGGGTCAGCATGCTGAGTCCAAGGACCAACGTTCTGATATGTGAACGGATGGACAGCCACGGACGTCCTGTGTGTGCTAACGGACACACACGGACACACACAGACAGCCATTGACATCCTGTGTGTGCTGATGGACACACACGGACGTCTTGTGTGTACTGAACAGACAGCCCACGTGGGCCAAAATCACCCGAACAGTCCACAGGAAGGGCCACTGTGCTGAGTCCAAGGACCAACGTGCTGATATGTGTACTGATGGACAGCCACGGACGTCCTGTGTGTGCTGACGGACACACACGGACACAAACAGACAGCCACGGACGTCTTGTGTGTGCTGATGGATACACATGGACGTCCTGTGTGTGCTGACGGACACCCACGGACATCATGTGTGTACTGAACAGACAGCCCTCGTGGGCCAAAATCACCCGAACAGTTTACCGGAAGGGCCAGCGTGCTGAGTCCAATGACCAGCGTGCTGATATGTGTACTGATGGACAGCCAAGGACGTCTTTTTTGTGCAGACGGACACACACGGTCAAACGCGGACAGCCACAGACGTCCTGTGTGTGCTGGCGGACACCCGCGGACGTCCTGTGGGTACTGAACAGACAGCCCACGTGGGCCAAAATCACCCGAACAGTCCACGGGAAGGGTCAGCGTGCTGAGTCCAAGGACCAACGTGCTGATATGTGTACTGATGGACAGCCACAGACGTCTTGTGTGTGCTGACGGACACACATGGACACACACAGACAGCCACGGACGTCCTGTGTGTGCTGATGGATACACACGGACGTCCTGTGTGTGCTGATGGACACACACGGACGTCCTGTGTGTACTGAACAGACAGCCCACTTGGGCCAAAATCACCCGAACAGTCACGGGAAGGGACAGCGTGCTGAGTCCAAGGACCAGCGTGCTGATATGTGTACTGATGGACAGCCACGGACATCCTGTGTGTGCAGACGGACACACACGGACAGCCACAGAAGTCTTGTGTGTGCTGGCGGACACCCATGGACTTTCTATGTGTACTGAACAGACAGCCCACGTGGGCCAAAATCACCCGAACAGTCCACGGGAAGGGTCAGCGTGCTGAGTCCAAGGACCAACGTTCTGATATGTGTACTGATGGACAGCGACGGACGTTCTGTGTGTGCTGACGGACACACACGGACACACACAGACAGCTATGGACATCCTGTGTGTGCTGACGGACACACAGACGTCTTGTGTGTGCTGATGGACACCCACAGACTTCCTGTGTGTACTGAACAGACAGCCCACGTGGGCCAAAATACCCCGAACAGTCCACGGGAATGTCCATCATGCTGAGTCCAAGGACCAGCGTGCTGATATGTGTACTGATGGACAGCCACGGACGTCGTGTGTGTTCTGACGGAAATACACGGACACACACGGACACACACGGATAGCCACGGACATCCTATGTGTGTTGACGGACAGCCACGGACGTCCTGTGTGTGCTGGCGGACACCCACAGACGTCGTGTGTGTACTGAACAGACAGCCCACTTGGGCCAAAATCACCAAAATAGTCCACGGGAAGGGCCAGCGTGCTGATATGTGTACTGATGGACAGCCACAGAAGTCCTGTGTGTGCTGACAGACACAAACGGACACACACGGACACCCATGGACGTCTTGCGTGTGCTGACTGACAGCCACATACAGCCACAGACGTCCTGTGTGTGCTGGCGGACACCCACGGACGTCTTGTGTGTACTGAAAAGACAGCAAACGTGGGCCAAAATCACCCGAATCGTCCACAGGAAGGGTCAGTGTGCTGAGTCCAAATACCAACGTGCTGGTATGTGTACTGATGGACAGCCACGGACGTCTTGTGTGCGCTGACGGACACACACGGACAGCCACGGACGTCCTGTTTGTGCTGGCGGAAACACACGGACGTCATGTGTGTGCTGATGGACACCCAAAGACGTCCTGTGTGTACTGAACAGACAGCCCACGTGGGCCAAAATCACCCAAACATTCCACAGGAAGGGCCAGTGTGCTGAGTCCAAGGACCAGCGTGCTGATATGTGTACTGATGGACAGCCACAGACGTCATGTGTGTGCTGACGGACACACACGGACAGCCACATACGTATGTGTGTGCTGACAGACAGCCACTGACGTCTTGTGTCTACTGAACAGACAGCCCACGTGGGCCAAAATCACCCGAACAGTCCATGGGAAGGGTCAGCATGCTGAGTCCAAGGACAAACGTTCTGATATGTGAACGGATGGACAGCCACGGACGTCATGTGTGTGCTGACGGACACACACTGATACACACTGACACACACAGACAGCCACTGACATCTTGTGTGTGCTGACGGACACACACGGACGTCCTGTGTGTGCTGACGGACACCCACGGACGTCCTGTGTGTACTGAACAGACAGCCCACGTGGGCCAAAATCACCCGAACAGTCCACGGGAAGGGCCAGCGTGCTGAGTCCAAGGACCAACGTGCTGATATGTGTACTGATGGACAGCCACGGACGTCATGTGTGTGCTGACGGACACACACGGACACACACAGACAGCCACGGACGTCTTCTGTGTGCTGACGGACACACACGGACATCCTGTGTGTGCTGACGGACACCCACGGACGTCCTGTGTGTACTGAACAGACATCCCTCGTGGGCCAAAATCACCCGAACAGTTTACCGGAAGGGCCAGCGTGCTGAGTCCAATGACCATCGTGCTGATATGTGTACTGATGAACAGCCAAGGACGTCTTGTTTGTGCAGACGGACACACACGGTCAAACATGGACAGCCACAAACGTCCTGTGTGTGCTGGCGGACACCCACGGACGTCCTGTGTGTACTGAACAGACAGCCCACTTGGGCCAAAATCACCCAAACAGTCCTCGGGAAGGGTCAGCGTGCTGAGTCCAAGGACCAACGTGCTGATATGTGTACTGATGGACAGCCACAGACGTCCTGTGTGTGCTGGCGGACACACACGGACACACACGGACACACACGGACAGCCACAGACGTCTTGTGTGCTGACGGACACACACAGACTTCCTGTGTGTTCTGACGAACACCCACGGACGTCCTGTGTGTTCTGACGAACACCCACGGACGTCCTGTGTGTACTGAACAGACAGCCCACGTGAGCCAAAATACCCCGAACAGTCCACGGGAAGGGCCATCGTGCTGAGTCCAAGGACCAGCGTGCTGATATGTTCTGATGGACAGCCACGGACGTCGTGTGTGTGCGGACGGACACACATGGACACACACAGACACAAACGGACAGCCACAGACGTCCTATGTGTGCTGACGGAAAGCCACGGACAGCCACAGACGTTTTGTGTGTGCTGGCGGACACCCACGGATGTCCTGTGTGTACTGAACAGACAGCCCACTTGGGCCAAAATCACCCAAACAGTCCATAGGAAGGGCCAGCGTGCTTATATGTGTACTGATGGACAGCCACAGACGTCCTGTGTGTGCTGACAGACACACACGGACACACACATACACCCACGGACGTCCTGTGTGTGCTGACGGACAGTCACAGACAGCCACGGACTTCCTGTGTGTGCTGGCGGACACCCATGGACGTCCTGTGTGTACTGAACAGACAGCCCACGTGGGCCAAAATCACCCGAATAGTCCACGGGAAGGGTCAGCGTGCTGAGTCCAAGGACCAGCGTGCTGAGTCCAAGGACCAACGTGCTGATATGTGTACGGATGGACATCCACGGACGTCCTGTGTGTGCTGACGGACACACACGGATAGCCACGGACGTCCTGTGGGTGCTGACGGACACACACTGACGTCATGTGTGTGCTGACGGACACCCACAGACGTCCTGTGTTTACTGAACAGACAGCCCACGTGGGCCAAAATTACCCAAACAGTCCACGGGAAGGGCCAGCGTGCTGATATGTGTACTGATGGACATCCACGGACGTCATGTGTGTGCTGACGGACACACACAGACAGCCATAGACGTATGTGTGTGCTGACGGATAGCCACAGACGTCCTCTCTGTACTGAACAGACAGCCCACGTGGGCCAAAATAACCCAAACAGTCCATGGGAAAGGTCAGCGTGCTGAGTCCAAGGACCAACGTGCTGATATGTGAACTGATGGACAGCCACGGACGTCATGTGTGTGCTGACGGACACACACGGACACACACAGACAGCCACGGACGTCCTGTTTGTGCTGACAGACACACACGGACGTCCTGTGTGTGCTGACGGATACCCGCGGACGTCCTGTGTGTACTGAACAGAAAGCCAACGTGGGCCAAAATCACCCGAATTGTCCACTGGAAGGGCCAGTGTGCTGAGTCCAAGGACCAACGTGCTGATATGTGTACTGATGGACAGCCACGTACGTCTTGTGTGTGCTGACGGACACACACAGACAGTCACGGACGTCCTGTGTGTGCTGACAGACACACACAGACATCCTGTGTGTGCTGACGGACACCCACAGACGTCCTGTGTGTACTGAACAGACAGCCCACGTGGGTAATGATGGACAGCGACGGACGCCCAGTGTGTGCTGACGGACACACACGGACAGCCGCAGACGTCCTGTGTATGCTGGCAGACACCCACAGACGTCCTGTGTGTACTAAACAGACAGCCCACGTGGGCCATAATCACCCAAACAGTCCACGGGAAGGGCCAGCGTGCTGAGTCCAAGGACCAGTGTGCTGATATGTGTACTGATGGACAGCCACAGTCGTCCTGTGTGTGCTGACGGACACACACGGACGTCCTGTGTGCGCTTAAGGACACACACGGACGTCCTGTGTGCGCTGAAGGACACACACGGACGTCCCGTGTGTGCTAACGGACAGCCACGGACAGCCACGGACATCATGTGTGTGCTGGCGGACACCCACGGACACACACGGACAAACACGGACGTCCTGTGTGTGCTGACGGACACACGCGGATGTCATGTGTGTGCTGACAGACACCCACAGTCATCCTATGTGTACTGAAAAGACAGCCCACGTGGGCCAAATCACCCTATCAGTCCACGGGAAGGGCCAGCGTGCTGAGTCCAAGGACCAGCGTGCTGATATATGTACTGATGGACAGCCACGGACATCCTGTGTGTGCTGACGGACACACACAGACAGCCACGGACGTCCTGTGTGTGCTGACGGACACACACGGACGTCCTGTGTGTGCTGACGGACACCCACGGATGTCATGTGTGGACTGAACAGACAGCCCACGGGAAGGGCCAGCGTGCTGAGTCCATGGACCAACGTGCTGATATGGGTATTGATGGACAGCCATGGATGTCCTGTGTGTGCTGACGGACACACACGGACAGCCACTGACGTCCTGTGTGTGCTGACGGACACACACGGACGTCATGTGTGTGCTGACGGACACCCATGGACTTTCTATCTGTACTGAACAGACAGCCCACGTGGGCCAAAATCACCCGAACAGTCCACGGGAAGGGTCAGCGTGCTGAGTCCAAGGACCAACGTTCTGATATGTGTACTGATGGACAGCGACGGACGTTCTGTGTGTGCTGACGGACACACACGGACACACACAGACAGCTACGGACATCCTGTGTGTTCTGACGGACACACAGACGTCTTGTGTGTGCTGATGGACACCCACAGACTTCCTGTGTGTACTGAACAGACAGCCCACGTGGGCCAAAATACCCCGAACAGTCCACGGGAATGTCCATCATGCTGAGTCCAAGGACCAGCGTGCTGATATGTGTACTGATGGACAGCCACGGACGTCGTGTGTGTTCTGACGGAAACACACGGACACACACGGACACACACGGATAGCCACGGACATCCTATGTGTGTTGACGGACAGCCACGAACAGCCACGGACGTCCTGTGTGTGCTAGCGGACACCCACAGACGTCGTGTGTGTACTGAACAGACAGCCCACTTGGGCCAAAATCACCAAAATAGTCCACGGGAAGGGCCAGCGTGCTGATATGTGTACTGATGGACAGCCACAGAGGTCCTGTGTGTGCTGACAGACACAAACGGACACACACGGACACCCATGGACGTCTTGTGTGTGCTGACTGACAGCCACAGACAGCCACAGACGTCCTGTGTGTGCTGGCGGACACCCACGGACGTCTTGTGTGTACTGAAAAGACAGCAAACGTGGGCCAAAATCACCCGAATCGTCCACGGGAAGGGTCAGTGTGCTGAGTCCAAATACCAACGTGCTGGTATGTGTACTGATGGACAGCCACGGACGTCTTGTGTGTGCTGACGGACACACACGGACAGCCACGGACGTCCTGTGTGTGCTGGCGGAAACACACGGACGTCATGTGTGTGCTGATGGACACCCACAGACGTCATGTGTGTACTGAACATGATAGAACCAAAATAAGGATCACTCTTTCGGTAAGGTTGATATGAACTCAGATCCGAGAGGATTGAGAACTGATGGATCTAGGGGTGACACTAAGGGTTGCGGAATAGCCCAAAGATACTACCAGACTTCGATCGTTGCCGGATGTGACGCACCGGTCCAACAAAAGAAGGATCGAAACTTGGAGATAACCTCACCAAGAAACTAAGAACAAGTTCTACAAAGAACAAAGAGTTTTAACTCAACAAAAGGGGAAAACAATCTGTCTTATTTCGTGGCTCTAAGGCCTTATTTATAGGATTACAAGTTGTAGAAATCCAAAGAAGAATGTGCTAAAAACAAGACATAGAAACTAGAAATGAAGACTTTGACTAAAGACCAAAATTAATGATTTTTGTTGAATTCTTTTTCCCATGCACGACCAAGACTTCCTTGCTGACTCCCTCTTGGTATTCTTGATGAGAATGTGCTTGAAATGGACTGAGGAAAGAGCTGGTCGAATTTGGAAAGAAACAATCCCATAATGAACTTTTTATGAACTTTTCTTTGGGCTGAAAAGGCCCATTTCGCCCAGCAGCTGAACCAGCTCCATCTTCAGTGTTACTTGGCTCATTCAGTTCCAAGCTAGTGCCATTTAGCTCACTCAGCTCATCCAGCTCCAAAGTAGTGTCACTTAGCTCACTCAGCTCATCTAGCTCGCCCAAGTAAGTGTCACCTCGTCCAGCTTGTCCAAAGTGGATTCTAGCTCGACCATATGTCTTCAAATGTGAAGTTGGACGGGAAAGACAAGCCCCAGTATGGTCAGATCGGTCATCTGGCCATGGTTCCAGCCAAAGCTCCTTTCCGGACGTATGCGGGACGGTCCAGTACACTGCACGATCAGTCTGTCCGGTACGGTGAAAAACATGAACCTCGGTTGAAATGTTCAGAACGTTCTGATCTCCAGGCTGGTTCGGCTCCATGTACTGATCCGTGGACCGCGGTCTATCATTCCCTCCCTCTTCAAAAGGATTTGTCCTCAAATCCAAAGTACCTATATCAAAAAGAGATGAATCAGATACAAAGGAATTAAAATTCATGGAAAATTCAGGGAATGAAAAATATGGACAGAAACTTCCTTGGAGTTTTGAAGTCATTTTCATCAAGGAATTCCAAGTACTTTGGCGTCCATTGGTGCTTGCTCTGTGATATTACGTGTATACGCACACCAAATAACCTAATGTGCACACTACCACAATCGAATGGTATGTCGATGTAGCACTTTAGGATCGAATCCACAGAGACCAACGGTTACACTTTATCTTTATGGGATCAATACTTAGCTAAAACAATATGGGGGTTTTAAGATTTGTGGGTTTCGTGAGAAACAAGTAACAAGATTAATTAAAGAATTCAGATAACTAAAATGCTAGCCTAGGGTGGTTTGATCGGGTGTTAAACAAGTGTGAGCCAAACAATTATTCAAGTTCGATTAAAGACCAGTCTAGAACTCGGATCACTCAAGTAGAACAGCCCACTGTCGTGGAACTGCCCCCTATGCTGATCGATCTTGATACCTAAACTCTCGTTTGGATCAAGATGCGACAGCAAGCAATAGAGATCAAGTCCGATATGTTCACAAAACACCCTAATATCTACTTTCGCTGATTAGGGATGCAATGCTCATTCAAGTTATGTCTAGCAACCTATAACACTTTTGATGAATAGATTAAACCTAGAATCAGGCACTAAGTGGTTAACTTGATGCAAGCCTTAAGAACAACAGTGAATGAAGACAATCGATTTATAACTTATTTATGTCAAGCTCACGGATCTAACACCCTAACACCCTAGACTAAGCAAGCTGACTACTCAGCCATGGAGCAAGAAAACACAGAGATAACAGATGAAGAAAACATGCTGAATCAATAAAATAAAAGAGATAGGGTTCAGGATTCTTCTCAAGAGTGTAGAGATCCTTCTCCCTTTACAATAAGCAAATCCAACAATGGAGTTTTTGGGTATGGTTCCTCTCTGTAAACTCGCGTAGAATGATAAGGAAAAACAGAAAAAGAAGATATATCCAAGCCACAGGCGGCTGGGAGAGAAAATAGAGAGATTAGGGCAAATCCCGAAATAGGTTGTAGTTTCCTTAAAAATCTCTGCCGCTGGAACAGTCACTCGGAACAGTCACTCGGGTTGCTCCGCTTTCCGGAACAGTCATCAAGACTGTTCTGCGTGAAAATCACTGAATTGCACTGTTGTCTGCCTCTTTTGTTCCAGCTGGTCCATCTCCCATCCAATGCAACTCCAGACCTGTAATGACTCCAAAAGGACTAGGAAGACTCGATAAAGACTTGAAAACCAATTTAAAAGCATATATACAAGATGTATAAAACACCATATATCAATTCCCCCAGACTTAGATCCTTGTTTGTCCTCAAACAATGTCAAGTATCAAGAACAGGGAGAAAGGTTTGAAAGTGTGGGAACTCTCCTATTCTCAGCAACCATACTTTAACCACGAATCTCTGAACCATACAAGCAGTAAAACTAGGACAACACACCCTTACCGGAACCCCACTGACTGCTGTTCAAAAATCGGCTCCATACTCTTCATCTCAAACCTGAAAAAGCAACACTATCGAGACAGAACTCCCTACATTCATTTAAGAGTAGCGTGAGCTTCTCATCACAGGCATCATTCAGGGTAGACGGTCTAGGTGTGGAACAGGCTATTTAATGGTGGAGTTAAGAGTGTTTAGGGGCTACCATTTCATTGAAGAGGATGCAGGATATCACACAAAATGGCAAGAGAGGATAGATCCATTGATGTCCACAACCTCTACTCGTTTTTGCTATATCTGGTACGACTGTTCTGATGACGGAACAGGCAACTGATTGTTTTGCTTTCCACTTTCCTCTACACACTCTTCAATACTTGGTACCAACTTCTTGCTCGACCTTTCCAGTGGCTCCATGTTTCTTTTCTTTCTTCCCCTTCTCCATCACACTAATCTCGTTTTTTTTTTTTTTTTTTTTTTTTTTTTGAAGACTGATATGGTGATGTGACGAAAAAGGAGGTAATACATGATTGTTATGAGTGCCACTGGTGGTTCTGATTTTGCGACCATTCTGGTTCTCCACCCCTGCTCTTGCGCAGTTCATTGGTTATGGAGCGGTTGCTCCCTTAATCTGTTTATTCTCCTTTCTGACATAATTTCTCCAGCAGTAACGAGTAGGAGGCTGCGTTGATCCTTTCCTCTCCGACCTTTTTGCACATATCTGCACACATAACACTGAAAAACAAATGCATGAAGGTGGAATAAAGGCTAAGGTGCAGGGTGGGAACTAGCTAAAGATGAACTAGCCACTCAGGATCAGCAAGATGGATAAAAAGGATAAGAAGTCCTGAGTGTGTTCTCGTTTCCCTGATCTAATGCCCATAACAAGAAGAATTTCAGTCAAGATTAGGTTCAAGTAAGGTGGAGTTAAGTCTACCCAGTGTAACCTGATCGGCTGAGAACTTCTGGAGAATCAAGTGAGATATGTCAGGGTGTTCCAGGTCCACATGTGTGTCTTTCGCCACTGCTAAGGTCACTGAATAAGATAACTAAAGCACGAGGTGGTTAGTGATCAACACGGAATAAGGTCCTAATTCCCACAAAATTTTGACTGACTCAATAAAAACTGACTCAAATTGACCCAAAAGAAAAAAAAACAAAAGAAAGAAACAAGTTAGTAAACGACGAAACCTTCCCCCAGACTTACTTCACAACGTCCCTGGTGTAAAAATAAATCAGAGAGAAGGTGAAATCAATAAACATTTTTTTTTTCGAGATACTTACCTGGCGCGGAGCAGCCTGACAGAGCAAGACGCGGTTGCTCCGGTAAAGGATGCTCTGGAATGAGAGCAGCCAGCTGCTTGCTCCAGTCAAGGATCTCGGATTTTCTGATTTATGACCTGAGACTCAACAAACTAAAAACAAAAATAAGTAAAAAGAAAATCCTAATGTTAATGACACTCACCAGTGGGTTGCCTCCCACCAAGCGCTTTGTTTAAGTCACTAGCTTGAGTTGGTGACTGGGATCAGTCGGGTTGAGCAAGAGGGCTTGTTCCAAAACAAGCTCCACAGTCAGACATGTTCATCTTCAGAACTCTGCTCAACAACCCTTTCACAGCATCTTCTCCTTTCTCCTTCAGCTCATGTGTGAGAATGGTTCTGACTTTAGAGAACGGTTTGGAGGTACCCTTGCACTTTACCTCATACTCAATGGAGTTCTCATCACACTTGAGAGGTTTCAAAGTCATTGTAGGATCTCCCTTGACCCTTTTCTTCTGGATTTTCTGTTTCACCCTTGAATTCCCTCTGATTTTAGTAGGATCAGTGCATGGATCTTCATTAGATAACAGCCTGCTCTCACCCTTATCATCATGCTCCTTCTCTGGAACAACCTTCAGCTTTTCTACATCAAACACTGAGATGCGAGAGGCGTGTGATGAGGAAGATCTGGTGGGTACAGCCTTGTAGAAAACTTTCTTGTTGATGTTGGAGAAGCAGACTCTCTTGTTGGGCATATCGATGGTTACTCCAACAGTAGCCATGAATGTCCTTCCAAATATCAAAGGCATCTCATGATCCTTGTTCATCTCAACAACTTGAAACTCAGCAGGAACAATGCATTCCCCTACTTGAACATGAAGGCTGCGGATGGTTCCATATGGGACTGCTCTGGAAGAGTTTGCAAAGGTCAGGGTCAGCTGAGAACGCTCAACATCAGTAATACCCAAATCGTCTACAATAACCTTTGAGATGAGATTCACACAAGAACCAGAGTCACAAAGAGCGTCCTTGAAGGTTGTTCCTGCGATGGAACATGGGAAAACAAACTTTCCAGGATCATCAACCTTAGGCAATACCTTCAGTGCTGGCGTAGACAGTGCTCTAGTATATAGGACCTTGATCTCTTCTTGAGTCTCTCTACAGTTTTTAAAGAACTGGAGCAATGGACGAATCTGCAGAGTATCTTCGAATGCAAGTTCTTTAGGAAGCTTTCTCACCATCTTGTTAAAACCTATCAGCTGCTCTTCACTAATGGGATCCATCAGATGTCTAGGTGGAATTGGATAGGGAACCTTAGGAACATAGACTCGGACTGGTGGAGTTTCAGCAGGTTCGCTAGGAGCAATCACTTCAGAGCTAGCAGACTGCTCTGTGTTCTCTTCTGCGACTAGAATAGTCTCAGCAAACGACTGCTCTACTGCATTACAGTGCTCAGTCCTTGGATTTTTATCAGTTCTTCCAGGGAGCGTCTCTTGTTGCCTCTTGACACTCTCAGCTGTTTGAGCAAGCTGAACATCGATTTTTCTCATATGGATCGCAAGATTGTCATAATTGTTATTCAGCTCAGTGAACATGTTGCCCATCCTGGTGTCAATTTCTGTGGTTACCTGATTCAACACCTTGGCCTGAACCTGCTGACCCTGCAACAACTGTTGCATCATCATACCCAGACTCTTCAGCTCATCTGGTTTACTGTTCCCGTTAGCTGGAACAGCTTGCTGATTGCTTTGCGGTTGTCGCTTGTTCTGGTTCTGAATCTGCTCGGCTGTAGCTTGCTCCATGTTGAAGACGTGCCCTTGGTTGTTTTTCAGTAGCTGATCAACCTTGGCAGTCAGCTCATCTATTTTCTGGGTATCATAACTGTTCTCTTTCTTGGAGCAATCATTCTCCTCTTTCTTATTAGCTGAGCTAGCAGCCATGTTCTCAATCAGCTTAAACGCTCCATCAGTGGTTTGAGTCATGAAGTCTCCATTGCTCGCAGAGTTTAGAGCACCTTGGTATTTACAGTCCACTCCATCATAGAAAATGTCCAGGAGGTAATCATCATCAAATCCATGGTGAGGACATTCTCTGCGATAGTCATTGAAGCGCTCCCATGCGTCGCAGAAAGGCTCATCAGTGAGCTGTCTGAAGGAGGTGATCTTGTTCCTCAATGCAGCTGTTCTCGCCTTAGAGTAGAAATGGCTGAGGAACGCTGATCGGACCTGTTCCCATGAAGTGAGATAGCCGGTAGGGAGAGAGTTCAACCACCGTGCAGCTTTTCCATCAAGAGAGAATGGAAATAACATGCACGTGATGTAGTCTGGTGGAACACCATTCACGCGAGTGAAACTGCAGACTTTTTCGAAGCTCTCAATATGCTCCATTGGAATTTCTGTAGAGAGACCAGAGAACACCTTTCTCTGTACTAGACCGATCAAAGCAGGCTTGATCTCGAAGTCCTGCCTGGTGCAGAGTGGAGGAACAATGGCAGAGCGCGTAGTAGGGATGTTACGCGGAAGGTTTCTCTGCCCGATTGGAACAGTCTGCGCCTGTTGTTCTTGCTGCGCGAGAGCAGCCTGTTCAGCAGCATCCTGCTGAGCTTGGATGGTCTGCTGCATTTGTTGCATCTGCTGCTGCATGAGTGCCATAGCCGCAGCGAGATCATCCTGATTGGCGTGATCACCCATAGTGGTGTCAGTTTGCCTTGGCTGTTGACGATTTGTTCTTTCTAACCTTGCTAGCTCCTGGTTGGTAAATGTAACTAACTCTCCTTGTGTGTTTTTCCGAGTATGTCTACTGGTCATGCACCTGGAACATTAGCTGCAACAAAAAGGATAAGGCAAGTTAGAGGTCTTAGACTAAATAAATAACCGAAAAATAAAGGTAAAAAGATGGTCCCCGGCAACGGCGCCAATTTGATATTACGTGTATACGCACACCAAATAACCTAATGTGCACACTACCACAATCGAATGGTATGTCGATGTAGCACTTTAGGATCGAATCCACAGAGACCAACGGTTACACTTTATCTTTATGGGATCAATACTTAGCTAAAACAATATGGGGGTTTTAAGATTTGAGGGTTTCGTGAGAAACAAGTAACAAGATTAATTAAAGAATTCAGATAACTAAAATGCTAGCCTAGGGTGGTTTGATCGGGTGTTAAACAAGTGTGAGCCAAACAATTATTCAAGTTCGATTAAAGACCAGTCTAGAACTCAGATCACTCAAGTAGAACAGCCCACTGTCATGGAACTGCCCCCTATGCTGATCGATCTTGATACCTAAACTCTCGTTTGGATCAAGATGCGACAGCAAGCAATAGAGATCAAGTCCGATATGTTCACAAAACACCCTAATATCTACTTTCGCTGATTAGGGATGCAATGCTCATTCAAGTTATGTCTAGCAACCTATAACACTTTTGATGAATAGATTAAACCTAGAATCAGGCACTAAGTGGTTAATTTGATGCAAGCCTTAAGAACAACAGTGAATGAAGACAATCGATTTATAACTTATTTATGTCAAGCTCACGGATCTAACACCCTAGACTAAGCAAGCTGACTACTCAGCCATGGAGCAAGAAAACACAGAGATAACAGATGAAGAAAACATGCTGAATCAATAAAATAAAAGAGATAGGGTTCAGGATTCTTCTCAAGAGTGTAGAGATCCTTCTCCCTTTACAATAAGCAAATCCAACAATGGAGTTTTTGGGTCTGGTTCCTCTCTGTAAACTCGCGTAGAATGATAAGGAAAAACAGAAAAAGAAGATATATCCAAGCCACAGGCGGCTGGGAGAGAAAATAGAGAGATTAGGGCAAATCCCGAAATAGGTTGTAGTTTCCTTAAAAATCTCTGCCGCTGGAACAGTCACTCGGAACAGTCACTCGGGTTGCTCCGCTTTCCGGAACAGTCATCAAGACTGTTCTGCGTGAAAATCACTGAATTGCACTGTTGTCTGCCTCTTTTGTTCCAGCTGGTCCATCTCCCATCCAATGCAACTCCAGACCTGTAATGACTCCAAAAGGACTAGGAAGACTCGATAAAGACTTGAAAACCAATTTAAAAGCATATATACAAGATGTATAAAACACCATATATCACTCTGCTTATAAACTGATCATGCTTATCCTGTTTATTCAAAGCAACTAGAGAAACCACATCAAATCTGCCAAAGAAATAATCAAAGGGTTTCTCTATCCTTAAGACATCAAAATCAGGATCCAAGCCCTTAGGATAATCATCAAGGACGTGGGCAAGCATTAAGCAAGTAATCTGGTTGCCAAAAATCGATTTATCAATCTCAAAATCTGGGCAAAGTGAGAAACTGTTATGGAAAGAAAGTGACAATGCCAAATTTGAAAAATTATCATCATGAACGAAATCAAAAAAATTCTTTGGCCTAAGAAATTTTAGTTCATGCTCTTTCCTGCACCAAATCTCTTTCAAAGCACAGCTCAATGAAATCAATTCATGAAAAGGTTTGAGCAAAACGTTTTTCAACCAAGTAAGAATATGTTTTCTTTTTGAAATTCTCGGTTTCAAAACATTTTCATGAAGAGTAGAGGCAATCAACTCATGATTCTTACAGTGCTTTTGGTTTAGACAGGAGAATGACTGAGGAAACACCTTTGGTTCATGGAGGATCGGTTTTGGCTCAGGCCGATTCTTTCTGGGGCATGAATCTCCTTTAGAAATCTGGTACTCGCGGATAGATGGACTGAAGAACCTCCGGTTTGGAAAATTCATAACTTCTTCATCCGTGAAGCTTTGCATGCGATTCCAAGCCTCAGTGAATCCTTGATGAGTTGGATTTCTTGTAAAATTGGATTCAAGACAAAAGACCTTCGGACTGTTGAGATATCCTCTTGGACTGAACCTCTGTCGCTGGCACCAAGGTAGCCGGTTTGAACAACAAAGCTTCTCCAAATCTGAGGTTGTTGGGCTCGGACAATGCTTTCAATTCTAAGAGGCTGAACCTGTCTTTCCTGTATACTCAAAATAAACAAGTGCTCTTGAAGATCCGGAGGTAAAGGGGCAGGAGTTGTGCCGGGATCAAAGCATAGATACTTCTCCATAGCAATGGATGTGATGCTTGTTGCTTCTTCATCAAAGACTGGACCAGGTTCGTCCTCCTCATCAAAGATAGGACCTAGATCATCATCCAAAAATATCCTAGTGTCAAGACATGGGCACTGATGTGGAAAATCCAGTGGCTCTTCCTCAAAAACCTGTGGAGACAAAATAAGACTACTCGGAAGCTCCGGTTGCAAAACAGTTAGTTCTACAATAGCTTGTTCATTATCAAGATTAAACTCAGTTTCAAGAGAAGGAAGATCACAATCTTTTTCACAAAACATCAAGCTTTCAATTAGCTCTTCATCAGATTCATCAAAAATGGGTAGAGAATCTGAAAAATCTTTAAGTTCTTCAAAATGGTTTTCAGATTCACCTTGGGCTTTCTTACTGATGAACAAGGATGGCTCAGCTACTGGGGCACATGTAGATGTGCTCTTCTTTTGGCTCTTGCTGAAGTCCTTAAGGGCTTTGTCCACTCCCTTCACAAGGTTATCACAAATTTGTTGGACATCAATTTGAAAGGGTTGTTTTTCTCCTTACAGCTGGTTGTTCCTGCACACTAACAAACTCATCAAAATAATTCAAAGGATATTTAAAAGGAGTTTGAGAGTTAGAATTTCGTTGAGGCTTCTCCTTGTTACTTTTCCTTTGCAAACCAAACATCATAAACCTGAAAAATCTCAACACAAAAGTTAGTAGATAAAAACCTCACACTCTCAAGTGTTTGATCCTCACCCACACAAGTGTTTCTCTCAGATTTAGGTGATCACACACAAGTTTTTACTCAATATTCTAAGAGAACAAATCAAAGAATCCCAATGGGCAAATCCAAACAAACAAGGGAATTTTCTCAAGATAGAAAGATAAGAGATTTTTGATTTTTGAAATCCGTTTTAACCACCTCAAAGGCTGGATTTCTCCTCAGCCAGCAGGCTTTCTCTTCCACCACCAATCCAAAAAACAAACTTTGAACTTTTTTTTTTTTTTTTTGAATCAAATCGTAAATCCTTTTTTTATATATATATATATGGATGGTAATGAGGGGCCCGGATTTAAGAAAGGTAGAAGAAGAAGTGTTTGAAGAAGATGGAGAGATGAGAAGATGGAATGATAATAGAAATACCGGAAGAGTGGCTCTGATACCACTTGATAGAACCAAAATAAGGATCACTCTTTCGGTAAGGTTGATATGAACTCAGATCCGAGAGGATTGAGAACTGATGGTATGAACGGTGACACTAAGGGTTGCGGAATAGCCCAAAGATACTACCAGACTTCGATCGTTGCCGGATGTGACGCACCGGTCCAACAAAAGAAGGATCGAAACTTGGAGATAACCTCACCAAGAAACTAAGAACAAGTTCTACAAAGAACAAAGAGTTTTAACTCAACAAAAGGGGAAAACAATCTGTCTTATTTCGTGGCTCTAAGGCCTTATTTATAGGATTACAAGTTGTAGAAATCCAAAGAAGAATGTGCTAAAAACAAGACATAGAAACTAGAAATGAAGACTTTGACTAAAGACCGAAATTAATGATTTTTGTTGAATTCTTTTTCCCATGCACGACCAAGACTTCCTTGCTGACTCCCTCTTGGTATTCTTGATGAGAATGTTCTTGAAATGGACTGAGGAAAGAGCTGGTCGAATTTGGAAAGAAACAATCCCATAATGAACTTTTTATGAACCAGCTCCATCTTCAGTGTTACTTGGCTCATTCAGTTCCAAGCTAGTGCCATTTAGCTCACTCAGCTCATCCAGCTCCAAAGTAGTGTCACTTAGCTCACTCAGCTCATCTAGCTCGCCCAAGTAAGTGTCACCTCGTCCAGCTCGTCCAAAGTGGATTCTAGCTCGACCATATGTCTTCAAATGTGAAGTTGGACGGGAAAGACAAGCCCCAGTATGGTCAGATCGGTCATCTGGCCATGGTTCCAGCCAAAGCTCCTTTCCGGACGTATGCGGGACGGTCCAGTACACTGCACGGTCAGTCTGTCCGGTACGGTGAAAAACATGAACCTCGGTTGAAATGTTCAGAAGATCTCCAGGCTGGTTCGGCTCCATGTACTGATCCGTGGACCGCGGTCTATCAGAACAGACAGCCCACGTGGGCCAAAATCACCCAAACAGTCCACGGGAAGGGCCAGTGTGCTGAGTCCAAGGACCAGCGTGCTGATATGTGTACTGATGGACAGCCACAGACGTCATGTGTGTGCTGACGGACACACACGGACAGCCACAGACGTATGTGTGTGCTGACAGACAGCCACAGACGTCTTGCGTCTACTGAACAGACAGCCCACGTGGGCCAAAATCACCCGAACAGTCCATGGGAAGGGTCAGCATGCTGAGTCCAAGGACCAACGTTCTGATATGTGAACGGATGGACAGCCACGGACGTCCTGTGTGTGCTGACGGACACACACTGACACACACTGACACACACAGACAGCCACTGACATCCTGTGTGTGCTGACGGACACACACGGACGTCCTGTGTGTGCTGACGGACACCCACAGACGTCCTGTGTGTACTGAACAGACAGCCCACGTGGGCCAAAATCACCCAAACAGTCCACGAGAAGGGCCAGCGTGCTGAGTCCAAGGACCAACGTGCTGATATGTGTACTGATGGACAGCCACGGACGTCATGTGTGTGCTGACGGACACACACGGACACACACAGACAGCCACGGACGTCTTCTGTGTGCTGACGGATACACACGGACATCCTGTGTGTGCTGACGGACACCCACGGACGTCCTGTGTGTACTGAACAGACATCCCTCGTGGGCCAAAATCACCCGAACAGTTTACCGGAAGGGCCAGCGTGCTGAGTCCAATGACCATCGTGCTGATATGTGTACTGATGAACAGCCAAGGACGTCTTGTTTGTGCAGACGGACACACACGGTCAAACGTGGACAGCCACAGACGTCCTGTGTGTGCTGGCGGACACCCACGGACGTCCTGTGTGTACTGAACAGACAGCCCACTTGGGCCAAAATCACCCAAACAGTCCACGGGAAGGGTCAGCGTGCTGAGTCCAAGGACCAACGTGCTGATATGTGTACTGATGGACAGCCACGGACGTCCTGTGTGTGCTGGCGGACACACACGGACACACACGGACACACACAGACAGACACGGACGTCTTGTGTGCTGACGGACACACACAGACGTCCTGTGTGTTCTGACGAACACCCACGGACGTCCTGTGTGTTCTGACGAACACCCACGGACGTCCTGTGTGTACTGAACAGACAGCCCACGTGAGCCAAAATACCCCGAACAGTCCACGGGAAGGGCCATCGTGCTGAGTCCAAGGACCAGCGTGCTGATATGTTCTGATGGACAGCCACGGACGTCGTGTGTGTGCTGACGGACACACATGGACACACACAGTCACAAACGGACAGCCACAGATGTCCTATGTGTGCTGACGGAAAGCCACAGACAGCCACAGACGTTTTGTGTGTGCTGGCGGACACCCACGGATATCCTGTGTGTACTGAACAGACAGCCCACTTGGGCCAAAATCACCCAAACAGTGCACAGGAAGGGCCAGCGTGCTTATATGTGTACTGATGGACAGCCACATACGTCCTGTGTGTGCTGACAGACACACACGGACACACACATACACCCACGGACGTCCTGTGTGTGCTGACGGACAGCCACAGACAGCCACGGACTTCCTGTGTGTGCTGGCGGACACCCATGGACGTCCTGTGTGTACTGAACAGACAGCCCACGTGGGCCAAAATCACCCGAATAGTCCACGGGAAGGGTCAGCGTGCTGAGTCCAAGGACCAGCGTGCTGAGTCCAAGGACCAACGTGCTGATATGTGTACGGATGGACATCCACGGACGTCCTGTGTGTGCTGACGGACACACACGGATAGCCACGGACGTCCTGTGTGTGCTGACGGACACACACTGACGTCATGTGTGTGCTGACGGACACCCACGGACGTCCTGTGTGTACTGAACAGACAGCCCACGTGGGCCAAAATTACCCAAACAGTCCACGGGAAGGGCCAGCGTGCTGATATGTGTACTGATGGACATCCACGGACGTCATGTGTGTGCTGACGGACACACCCAGACAGCCATAGACGTATGTGTGTGCTGACGGATAGCCACAGACGTCCTCTCTGTACTGAACAGACAGCCCACGTGGGCCAAAATAACCCGAACAGTCCATGGGAAAGGTCAGCGTGCTGAGTCCAAGGACCAACGTGCTGATATGTGAACTGATGGACAGCCACGGACGTCATGTGTGTGCTGACGGACACACACGGACACACACAGACAGCCACGGACGTCCTGTGTGTGCTGACAGACACACACGGACGTCCTGTGTGTGCTGACGGACACCCACGGACGTCCTCTGTGTACTGAACAGAAAGCCAACATGTGCCAAAATCACCCGAATTGTCCACGGGAAGGGCCAGTGTGCTGAGTCCAAGGACCAACGTGCTGATATGTGTACTGATGGACAGCCACGTACGTCTTGTGTGTGCTGACGGACACACACAGACAGCCACGGACGTCCTGTGTGTGCTGACGGACACACACAGACATCCTGTGTGTGATGATGGACACCCACAGACGTCCTGTGTGTACTGAACAGACAGCCCACGTGGGTCAAAATCACCCGAACAGTCCACGGGAAGGGCCAGTGTGCTGAGTCCAAGGACCAACGTGCTGATATGTGTAATGATGGACAGCGACGGACGCCCTGTGTGTGCTGACGGACACACACGGACAGCCGCAGACGTCCTGTGTATGCTGGCAGACACCCACAGACGTCCTGTGTGTACTAAACAGACAGCCCACGTGGGCCATAATCACCCAAACAGTCCACGGGAAGGGCCAACGTGCTGAGTCCAAGGACCAGCGTGCTGATATGTGTACTGATGGACAGCCACAGTCGTCCTGTGTGTGCTGACGGACACACACTGACGTCCTATGTGCGCTTAAGGACACACACGGACGTCCTGTGTGCGCTGAAGGACACACACGGACGTCCCGTGTGTGCTAACGGACAGCCACAGACAGCCACGGACATCATTTGTGTGCTGGCGGACACCCACGGACACACACGGACAAACACGGACGTCCTGTGTGTGCTGACGGACACACACGGACAGCCACGGACGTCCTGTGTGTGCTGACGGACAGCCATAGACGTCCTGTGTGTACTGAACAAACAGCCCACAAGGGCCAAAATCACCCGAACAGTCCACGGGAAGGGTCAGCGTGCTGAGTCCAAGGACCAGCGTGCTGATATGTGTACTGATGGACAGCCACGGACGTCCTGTGTGTGCTGCCAGACACACACAAACACACACGGACAGCCACGGACGTCCTGTGTGTGCTGACGGACACACACTGACGTCATGTGTGTGCTGACGGACACCCACGGACGTCCTGTGTGTACTGAACAGACATCCCACGTGGGCCAAAATCACCCAAACAGTCCACGGGAAGGGCCAGCGTGCTGATATGTGTACTGATGGACAGCCACAGACGTCATGTGTGTGCTGACAGACACACACGGACAGCCATAGACGTATGTGTGTGCTGACGGACAGCCACGGACGTCCTGTCTGTACTGAACAGACAGTCCACGTGGGCCAAAATCACCCGAACAGTCCATGGGAAGGGTCAGCGTGCTGAGTCCAAGGACCAACGTGCTGATATGTGAACTGATGGACAGTCACGGATGTCCTGTGTGTGCTGACGGACACACACAGACACACACAGACAGCCACTGACGTCCTGTGTGTGCTGACAGACACACATGGACGAACTGTGTGTGCTGACGGACACCCACGGACGTCCTGTGTGTACTGAACAGAGAGCCCACGTGGGCCAAAATCACCTGAACAGTCCATGGGAAGGGCCAGTGTGCTGAGTCAAAGAACCAACGTGCTGATATGTGTACTGATGGACAGCCACAGACGTCTTGTGTGTGCTGACGAACACCCACGGACGTCCTGTGTGTACTGAACAGACAGCCCACGTGAGCCAAAATACCCCGAACAGTCCACGGGAAGGGCCATCGTGCTGAGTCCAAGGACCAGCGTGCTGATATGTACTGATGGACAGCCACAGACATCGTGTGTGTGCTGACGGACACACACAGACAGCCACGGACGTCCTGTGTGTGCTGACGGACACACACAGACGTCCTGTGTGTGCTGACGGACACCCACGGACGTCATGTGTGGACTGAACAGACAGCCCACGGGAAGGGCCAGCGTGCTGAGTCCATGGACCAACGTGCTGATATGGGTATTGATGGACAGCCATGGATGTCTTGTGTGTGCTGACGGACACACACGGACAGCCACTGACGTCCTGTGTGTGCTGACGGACACACACGGACGTCATGTGTGTGCTGACGGACACCCACGGACGTCCTTTGCATACTGAACAGACAGCCCACGTGGGCCAAAATCACCCGAACAGTCCACGGGAAGGGCCATCGTGCTGAGTCCAAGGACAAGCGTGCTGATATGTGTACTGTTGGACAGCCACAGACGTCCTGTGTGTGCTGACGGACACACACGGACAGCCACGGACGTCCTGTGTGTGCTGACGGACACACACGGACAGCCACGGACGTCCTGTGTGTGCTGACGGACAGCCATAGACGTCCTGTGTGTACTGAACAAACAGCCCACAAGGGCCAAAATCACCCGAACAGTCCACGGGAAGGGTCAGCGTGCTGAGTCCAAGGACCAGCGTGCTGATATGTGTACTGATGGACAGCCACGGACGTCCTGTGTGTGCTGCCAGACACACACAAACACACACGGACAGCCACGGACGTCCTGTGTGTGCTGACGGACACACACTGACGTCATGTGTGTGCTGACGGACACCCACGGACGTCCTGTGTGTACTGAACAGACATCCCACGTGGGCCAAAATCACCCAAACAGTCCACGGGAAGGGCCAGCGTGCTGATATGTGTACTGATGGACAGCCACAGACGTCATGTGTGTGCTGACGGACACACACGGACAGCCATAGACGTATGTGTGTGCTGACGGACAGCCACGGACGTCCTGTCTGTACTGAACAGACAGTCCACGTGGGCCAAAATCACCCGAACAGTCCATGGGAAGGGTCAGCGTGCTGAGTCCAAGGACCAACGTGCTGATATGTGAACTGATGGACAGTCACGGATGTCCTGTGTGTGCTGACGGACACACACAGACACACACAGACAGCCACTGACGTCCTGTGTGTGCTGACAGACACACATGGACGAACTGTGTGTGCTGACGGACACCCACGGACGTCCTGTGTGTACTGAACAGAGAGCCCACGTGGGCCAAAATCACCTGAACAGTCCATGGGAAGGGCCAGTGTGCTGAGTCAAAGAACCAACGTGCTGATATGTGTACTGATGGACAGCCACAGACGTCTTGTGTGTGCTGACGAACACCCACGGACGTCCTGTGTGTACTGAACAGACAGCCCACGTGAGCCAAAATACCCCGAACAGTCCACGGGAAGGGCCATCGTGCTGAGTCCAAGGACCAGCGTGCTGATATGTACTGATGGACAGCCACAGACATCGTGTGTGTGCTGACGGACACACACGGACACACACAGACACAAACGGACAGCCACGGACTTCCTATGTGTGCTGACGGACAGCCACGGACAGCCACATACGTCTTGTGTGTGCTGGCGGACACCCACGGACGTCCTGTGTGTACTGAACAGACAGCCCACTTGGGCCAAAATCACCCAAACAGTCCACAGGAAGGGCCAGCATGCTTATATGTGTACTGATGGACAGCCACAGACGTCCTGTGTGTGCTGACAGACACACACGGACACACACAGACACACACATACACCCACGGACGTCCTGTGTGTGCTGACGGACAGCCACAGACAGCCACGGACTTCCTGTGTGTGCTGGCGGACACCCACGGACGTCCTGTGTGTACTGAACAGACAGCCCACGTGGGCCAAAATCACCCAAACAGTCCACGGGAAGGGCCAGCGTGCTGAGTCCAAGGACCAGCGTGCTGATATGTGTACTGATGGACAGCCACAGTCGTCCTGTGTGTGCTGACGGACACACACGGACGTCCTGTGTGCGCTGAAGGACACACACGGATGTCCTGTGTGCGCTTAAGGACACACATGGACGTCCTGTGTGTGCTAACGGACAGCCACGGACATCATGTGTGTGCTGGCGGACACCCACAGACACACACGGACAAACACGGACGTCCTGTGTGTACTGACGAACACACACGGACGTCATGTGTGTGCTGACAGACACCCACAGTCATCCTATGTGTACTGAACAGACAGCCCACGTGGGCCAAATCACCCTATCAGTCCACGGGAAGGGCCAGCGTGCTGAGTCCAAGGACCAGCGTGCTGATATCTGTACTGATGGACAGCCACGGACGTCATGTGTGTGCTGACGGACACACACAGACAGCCACGGACTTCCTGTGTGTGCTGACGGACACACACAGACGTCCTGTGTGTGCTGACGGACCCCACGGACGTCATGTGTGTACTGAACAGACAGCCCACTTGGGCCAAAATCACCCAAACAGTCCACAGGAAGGGCCAGCATGCTTATATGTGTACTGATGGACAGCCACAGACGTCCTGTGTGTGCTGACAGACACACACGGACACACACAGACACACACATACACCCACGGACGTCCTGTGTGTGCTGACGGACAGCCACAGACAGCCACGGACTTCCTGTGTGTGCTGGCGGACACCCACGGACGTCCTGTGTGTACTGAACAGACAGCCCACGTGGGCCAAAATCACCCGAATAATCCACGGGAAGGGTCAGCGTGCTGATATGTGTACTGATGGACATCCACGGACGTCCTGTGTGTGCTGACGGACACACACGGATAGCCACGGACGTCCTGTGTGTGTTGATGGACACACACTGACGTCACGTGTGTGCTGACGGACACCCACGGACGTCCTGTGTGTACTGAACAGACAGCCCACGTGGGCCAAAATTACCCAAACAGTCCACGGGAAGGGCCAGCGTGCTGATATGTGTACTGATGGACAGCCACAGACGTCATGTGTGTGCTGACGGACACACACGGACAGCCATAGATGTATGTGGGTGCTGACGGACAGCCACGGACGTCCTGTCTGTACTGAACAGACAGCCCACGGGGGCCAAAATCACCCGAACAGTCCATGGGAAGGGTCAGCGTGCTGAGTCCAAGGACCAACGTGCTGATATGTGAACTGATGGACAGCCACAGTCGTCCTGTGTGTGCTGACGGACACACACGGACGTCCTGTGTGCGCTGAAGGACACACACGGATGTCCTGTGTGCGCTTAAGGACACACATGGACGTCCTGTGTGTGCTAACGGACAGCCACGGACATCATGTGTGTGCTGATATGTGTACTGATGGACAGCGACGGATGCCCTGTGTGTGCTGATGGACACAGACGGACACACACGGACAGTGACAGACGTCCTGTGTATGCTGGCAGACACCCACAGACGTCCTGTGTGTACTAAACAGACAGCCCACGTGGGCCAAAATCACCCAAACAGTCCACGGGAAGGGCCAGCGTGCTGATATGTGTACTGATGGACAGCCACAGTCGTCCTGTGTGTGCTGACGGACACACACGGACGTCCTGTGTGCGCTGAAGGACACACACGGATGTCCTGTGTGCGCTTAAGGACACACATGGACGTCCTGTGTGTGCTAACGGACAGCCACGGACATCATGTGTGTGCTGGCGGACACCCACAGACACACACGGACAAACACGGACGTCCTGTGTGTACTGACGAACACACACGGACGTCATGTGTGTGCTGACAGACACCCACAGTCATCCTATGTGTACTGAACAGACAGCCCACGTGGGCCAAATCACCCTATCAGTCCACGGGAAGGGCCAGCGTGCTGAGTCCAAGGACCAGCGTGCTGATATCTGTACTGATGGACAGCCACGGACGTCATGTGTGTGCTGACGGACACAAACAGACAGCCACGGACGTCCTGTGTGTGCTGACGGACACACACAGACGTCCTGTGTGTGCTGACGGACCCCACGGACGTCATGTGTGTACTGAACAGACAGCCCACTTGGGCCAAAATCACCCAAACAGTCCACAGGAAGGGCCAGCATGCTTATATGTGTACTGATGGACAGCCACAGACGTCCTGTGTGTGCTGACAGACACACACGGACACACACAGACACACACATACACCCACGGACGTCCTGTGTGTGCTGACGGACAGCCACAGACAGCCACGGACTTCCTGTGTGTGCTGGCGGACACCCACGGACGTCCTGTGTGTACTGAACAGACAGCCCACGTGGGCCAAAATCACCCGAATAATCCACGGGAAGGGCCAGCGTGCTGATATGTGTACTGATGGACATCCACGGACGTCCTGTGTGTGCTGACGGACACACACGGATAGCCACGGACGTCCTGTGTGTGTTGATGGACACACACTGACGTCACGTGTGTGCTGACGGACACCCACGGACGTCCTGTGTGTACTGAACAGACAGCCCACGTGGGCCAAAATTACCCAAACAGTCCACGGGAAGGGCCAGCGTGCTGATATGTGTACTGATGGACAGCCACAGACGTCATGTGTGTGCTGACGGACACACACGGACAGCCATAGACGTATGTGGGTGCTGACGGACAGCCACGGACGTCCTGTCTGTACTGAACAGACAGCCCACGGGGGCCAAAATCACCCGAACAGTCCATGGGAAGGGTCAGCGTGCTGAGTCCAAGGACCAACGTGCTGATATGTGAACTGATGGACAGCCACGGACGTCCTGTGTGTGCTGACGGACACACACGGACACACACAGACAGCCACAGACGTCCTGTGTGTGCTGACAGACACACACGGACGTCCTGTGTGTGCTGACGGACAACGTCCTGTGTGTACTGAACAGACAGCCCACGTGGGCCAAAATCACCCAAACAGTCCACGGGAAGGGCCAGTGTGCTGAGTCCAAGGACCAACGTGCTGATATGTGCACTAATGGACAGCCACGGACGTCTTGTGTGTGCTGACGGACACACACAGACAGCCACGGACGTCCTGTGTGTGCTGACGGAGACACACAGACATCATGTGTGTGCTGACGGACACCCACAGACGTCCTGTGTGTACTGAACAGACAGCCAACGTGGGCTAAAATCACCCAAACAGTCCACGGGAAGGGCCAGTGTGCTGAGTCCAAGGACCAACGTGCTGATATGTGTACTGATGGACAGCGACGGACGCCCTGTGTGTGCTGATGGACACAGACGGACACACACGGACAGTGACAGACGTCCTGTGTATGCTGGCAGACACCCACAGACGTCCTGTGTGTACTAAACAGACAGCCCACGTGGGCCAAAATCACCCAAACAGTCCACGGGAAGGGCCAGCGTGCTGAGTCCAAGGACCAGCGTGCTGATATGTGTACTGATGGACAGCCACAGTCGTCCTGTGTGTGCTGACGGACACACACGGACGTCCTGTGTGCGCTGAAGGACACACACGGATGTCCTGTGTGCGCTTAAGGACACACATGGACGTCCTGTGTGTGCTAACGGACAGCCACGGACATCATGTGTGTGCTGGCGGACACCCACAGACACACACGGACAAACACGGACGTCCTGTGTGTACTGACGAACACACACGGACGTCATGTGTGTGCTGACAGACACCCACAGTCATCCTATGTGTACTGAACAGACAGCCCACGTGGGCCAAATCACCCTATCAGTCCACGGGAAGGGCCAGCGTGCTGAGTCCAAGGACCAGCGTGCTGATATCTGTACTGATGGACAGCCACGGACGTCATGTGTGTGCTGACGGACACACACAGACAGCCACGGACGTCCTGTGTGTGCTGACGGACACACACAGACGTCCTGTGTGTGCTGACGGACCCCACGGACGTCATGTGTGTACTGAACAGACAGCCCACTTGGGCCAAAATCACCCAAACAGTCCACAGGAAGGGCCAGCATGCTTATATGTGTACTGATGGACAGCCACAGACGTCCTGTGTGTGCTGACAGACACACACGGACACACACAGACACACACATACACCCACGGACGTCCTGTGTGTGCTGACGGACAGCCACAGACAGCCACGGACTTCCTGTGTGTGCTGGCGGACACCCACGGACGTCCTGTGTGTACTGAACAGACAGCCCACGTGGGCCAAAATCACCCGAATAATCCACGGGAAGGGTCAGCGTGCTGATATGTGTACTGATGGACATCCACGGACGTCCTGTGTGTGCTGACGGACACACACGGATAGCCACGGACGTCCTGTGTGTGTTGATGGACACACACTGACGTCACGTGTGTGCTGACGGACACCCACGGACGTCCTGTGTGTACTGAACAGACAGCCCACGTGGGCCAAAATTACCCAAACAGTCCACGGGAAGGGCCAGCGTGCTGATATGTGTACTGATGAACAGCCACAGACGTCATGTGTGTGCTGACGGACACACACGGACAGCCATAGACGTATGTGGGTGCTGACGGACAGCCACGGACGTCCTGTCTGTACTGAACAGACAGCCCACGGGGGCCAAAATCACCCGAACAGTCCATGGGAAGGGTCAGCGTGCTGAGTCCAAGGACCAACGTGCTGATATGTGAACTGATGGACAGCCACGGACGTCCTGTGTGTGCTGACGGACACACACGGACACACACAGACAGCCACAGACGTCCTGTGTGTGCTGACAGACACACACGGACGTCCTGTGTGTGCTGACGGACAACGTCCTGTGTGTACTGAACAGACAGCCCACGTGGGCCAAAATCACCCAAACAGTCCACGGGAAGGGCCAGTGTGCTGAGTCCAAGGACCAACGTGCTGATATGTGCACTGATGGACAGCCACGGACGTCTTGTGTGTGCTGACGGACACACACAGACAGCCACGGACGTCCTGTGTGTGCTGACGGACACACACAGACATCATGTGTGTGCTGACGGACACCCACAGACGTCCTGTGTGTACTGAACAGACAGCCAACGTGGGCTAAAATCACCCAAACAGTCCACGGGAAGGGCCAGTGTGCTGAGTCCAAGGACCAACGTGCTGATATGTGTACTGATGGACAGCGACGGACGCCCTGTGTGTGCTGATGGACACAGACGGACACACACGGACAGTGACAGACGTCCTGTGTATGCTGGCAGACACCCACAGACGTCCTGTGTGTACTAAACAGACAGCCCACGTGGGCCAAAATCACCCAAACAGTCCACGGGAAGGGCCAGCGTGCTGAGTCCAAGGACCAGCGTGCTGATATGTGTACTGATGGACAGCCACAGTCGTCCTGTGTGTGCTGACGGACACACACGGACGTCCTGTGTGCGCTGAAGGACACACACGGATGTCCTGTGTGCGCTTAAGGACACACATGGACGTCCTGTGTGTGCTAACGGACAGCCACGGACATCATGTGTGTGCTGGCGGACACCCACAGACACACACGGACAAACACGGACGTCCTGTGTGTACTGACGAACACACACGGACGTCATGTGTGTGCTGACAGACACCCACAGTCATCCTATGTGTACTGAACAGACAGCCCACGTGGGCCAAATCACCCTATCAGTCCACGGGAAGGGCCAGCGTGCTGAGTCCAAGGACCAGCGTGCTGATATCTGTACTGATGGACAGCCACGGACGTCATGTGTGTGCTGACGGACACACACAGACAGCCACGGACGTCCTGTGTGTGCTGATGGACACACACAGACGTCCTGTGTGTGCTGACGGACCCCACGGACGTCATGTGTGTACTGAACAGACAGCCCACGTGGGCCAAAATCACCCGAACAGTCCATGGGAAGGGCCAGAGTGCTTAGTCCAAGGACCAACGTGCTGATATGTTGACTGATGGACAGCAACGGACGTCTTGTGTGTGCTGACAGACACACACAGACGTCTTATGTGTGCTGAAGGACACACACGGACGTCTTGTGTATGCTGACGGACACACACAGACGTCCTGTGTGTGCTGACGGACAGCCACACACATCCTGTGTGTGCTGGCGGACACCCTCGGACACACACGGAAACACACGAACAGCCACGGACGTCCTGTGTGTGCTGACGGACACACACGGACGTCATGTGTGTTCTGACGGACACCCACGGACATCCTATGTGTACTGAACAGACAGCCCACGTGGGCCAAAATCACCCGATCAGTCCACGGGATGGGCCAGCGTGCCGAGTCCAAGGACCAGCGTGCAGATATGTGTACTGAGGGATAGCCACAGACGTCCAGTGTGTTCTGCCGGACACACACAGACACACACGGACAGCCACGGATGTCCTGTGTGTGCTGACGGACAGCCACGAACGTCCTGTGTGTACTAAACAGAAAGCCCACGTGGGCCAAAATCACCCGAACAGTCCACGGGAAGGGCCAGTGTGCTGAATCCATGGACCAACGTGCTGATATGTGTATTGATGACAGCCACAGACGTCTTGTGTGTGCTGACGGACACACACAGACAGCCACAGACGTCCTGTGTGTGCTGACGGACACACACAGACATCCTGTGTGTGCTGACGGACACCCACAGACGTCCTGTGTGTACTGAACAGACAGCCCACGTGGGCCAAATTCACCCGAACAGTCCACGGGAAGGGCCAGTGTGCTGAGTCCAAGGACCAACGTGCTGATATGTGTACTGATGGACAGCGACGGACGCCCTGTGTGTGCTGATGAACACAGACAGACACACATGGACAGCCACAGACGTCCTGTGTATGCTGGCTGACACCCACAGATGTCCTGTGTGTACTAAACACACAGCCCACGTGGGCCAAAATCACCCAAACAGTCCACGGGAAGGGCCAGCGTGCTGAGTCCAAGGACCAGCGTGCTGATATGTGTACTGATGGACAGCCACAGTCGTCCTGTGTGTGCTGACGGACACACACGGACGTCCTGTGTGCGCTGAAGGACACACACGGACGTCCTGTGTGCGCTGAAGGACACACACGGACGTCCTGTGTGCGCTGAAGGACACACACGGACGTCCTGTGTGTGCTGACGGACAGCCACGGACAGCCACAGACGTCATGTGTGTGCTGGCGGACACCCACGGACACACACGAACAAACACGGACGTCCTGTGTGTGCTGACAGACACACACGGACGTCATGTGTGTGCTGACAGACACCCACAGTCATCCTATGTGTACTGAACAGAGAGCCCACGTGGGCCAAATCACCCTATCAGTCCACGGGAAGGGCCAGCGTGCTGAGTCCAAGGACCAGCGTGCTGATATTTGTACTGATGGACAGCCACGGACGTCATGTGTGTCACGCCCCCAATCCTGGAAAGGATTGTCGGGACGGCCATGGTTCGAGGAAACGTACCAGCCAGTCTTAGGACATCAAGGCAAGCGTTCCATGGTCAAGAAAGAAGGTTAAGTACATAAGGAAACTTAGACTTAACCTTATAAGAGCAAAGAGACAGCTAAGACGAGTAAGACGGTAGCTGGACGAGATAGAGAAGTAGCTCGACCAGCTTAACGAAGCTAGGTTGAGTTCACTCCAGCTCAGCCACTACTAAGTCAGCTCCACTAGCTGGACTACTAGCTCACTCAGCTGAGGCAGCTGGGAGTTAGCTCATCTCAGCTAGACGGACTGTTCGGGTTTTAGGCCGATGGTCCGGGTCCAGGTCAGTGGCGGTCTGTGAGGTCCGGCCATGAGGCCATGGGCTGTTGGGTCCTTGGACAAGGCCGTGGGCTAAGTCCAGGAGGCTTGGGGCGTGGGTTGGGCTTATGACCGACCCCAAACCCAATCAGAAAGGGCGAAGGGATGCAAGTGGCCGAGAAGGCACAACCCTTGGCCGATGGTGCCCATTCGCTAGCAAGTCGTGCCTGTTCGTGGGGCAAGACTTACCCCCTCGTTTTCTATAAATATGGGGGCTCTCCTGTTGATTTCATTATCCAATTCCAGAGTCCAATACTCAGAGAAAAACGTAGAGAAAGAGAGAGAGAGAGTCTCGGCCAAGAGATCGGCCGGAAAAGGGCCGGTCGTGGTGGTTTTGTATCTCCGACAAGGAGAACGGTTTAGGAGAGAGAAGGCCGTGTCGTTGTGAATACCCAAGGAATAGAGAAAGGTCTGGAGAAGGACTCCAAAGCCGTGGTTCAGTCAGATAGGGTCAGTGGGGTAACCACCGACTCATCGGCTAAGACAATGGGACAGTCCGAACCGGTCTAGCCATGGGCGTTTGGATTGTGTCCTATTCTTCTTATTCTTTTCATCTATATCTTCTTCTACTCCTTCTGTACATTGGCGTGGCCTTGTTGATATGTTGGGATTGGTTATAACTGTGGTTCTGGTTGAGTAATGCGGTCGCGGTCCATAACCGATGAGTTAGGCGCGTGCATGGTCTAAACCGGCCTCAGGTGATCCGATTGGATAGGGGCGGTTCTGTTCTGTTCCGAACGGTTGCAACCCTTCCCTGAACAGTCACAATGGTTCATGACTTGTGTAAGTTAAGGCGTGGTCCTTTGGCCATAGGCCGGACACACGCACGGACCAGACAGTCAGACGGACGGTTAGGTCGAACGGTTGGAAGATCTGAATGTGTTGTAGGCACAGGGGGGGTAACCCACGAATTGATAGAGGTTGGATCCAAGCTACAACCTGAGAACAATGAGAACCGATTTTAATGAGTTTTTAGAGTTTTATAATGCAAACAGAAACAAATATGAATATGAATCAAAATGATAATATGAATAAAAACAAATAGAAAAGGGATAGATTGATGGAGATGAGATCTTTGTTGCTGGATGTGTATCACTCTCAACAAGGATCAATGGATGGGAGATGAATGAAGATGGAACCGGTCTTGCTGGATGTGTATCACTCTCAAGATTGATTAATGGATGGAGATGGGATGATGGACGCCACAAAGCTCTGTGAAAGGAGGCTTTGATAAGTCTGGATGCTCAAGAGCTGCTTCTCACAATACTCTAAGACTTAGAACAATAGTTTTGAGAAACTAGAAAAACTGTATTTTCATTTATAAAAGTTCAAGGGTGATTTACAATGAAGAAACAACTTGAGCTTTATAGGCTCGACTACTGGGACTCTATAACAGTCATAAAATGACATAAGGAAACTAATAAAGTCAAAATAATAAGCTTGGAAGCAAAGGAATTGATGGCTCCATGAAAACTAGCCGTTGGAGGCTTTATGGTGAGAATCTTGGCCAAATGAATGTAGATGGTGTTCTCCTTGTATCTGGACGGTTTGAGAGGATAAATAAGCTTCCTGGGAACCTTCTTGATGGTTTGGAATGTGCTGAGGTCGTGCCTAATCTGAAGGAAAAAGAGCTGTTGGAGTTTTAATGCTTGAGACTCCAAATAAGGCAAGTTGAAGTAAATGAGGATCCTCCTGATCCAATGGTTGCTGGTGCATGGTATGAACTTGCAAAACTCCTCCTGGACTCCTATAATATCTCCTGATTGGTTGAAATGATCTCCTGGTCGCTAATGTCTGGTTTGAAGCTGATTGAACCGGTTAGCTTCCAATTGAGGCATGTGTAGAACTGGTTTGACCGGTTTTGGAGATTGGATCATAACTTCATAATTCCGTAGCCATTCCTCCTCATATTGGGCTTTCTGGAAAGCTGATAAACTCCTCTTGACTCCTATGATCGGCTTTGCTTCAGGCCGCTCCTTCCTTGGGCTGGAATCGCCTTCTAAAGTCGGATACTCGCAGATGGACGGGCTGGAAAACCTCTGACTTGTAAAATTCATAACTTCTTTCTCCGTGAATATTTTGGCTCGATTCCAATTGGGATGGACTCCTTCTTGAGTGTAGAATCCAATAAAATTGGTTTCATGTTGAAAGTTCTTCTGGTTGTAGAGATATACGCCTTGGACTGGACCTCGGTCGCTGGTACCTCCTAGATGGCCGGTTTGGACGGTTTGGTGAGACTCTGGTTGAACCATGGATTTCGTGACCACAACATCCCCTCCCTCTTGACAAGGTTTCGACCTCAAAACTATGTAACCTGCACCAAGATAGAGCAAGTCAGCTTTCATCTTCTTTTGAGATTCTAAAACCTTACCTTGGAACTGTTTCGGTTTGGGAATGGAATTTGTATCAGGTGGTTCTCCTTTGAGAAAATAGGAATGGATCACGCCTCTGCTCTGGACATGGTCATTTCTTATCTTCTGGAGTGGATGGTCCTTCAAATTTTTGGTGGCCACGTTTCTGATCATCTTTGGAGTTGATCCTCCTAGCAACATAAGATAATCTGGTGGGATTTCTTTGAAGCTTTCTTCTTTGCAACCTGAAAAATTCTCAACATTCTGGACAAAAAGCAAGTGCATTATATCTGTCATTGAAATATTAAGAACATGCTGATCTAAAAGGAATCTTACCATAGGTTTTGGAACTTGAACAATGGATTGTTCAGATTTCGGTTTCCACTTAGAGGTGGGTTCATGGGTGAGCTTAGGGTCTGGTTCTTTCTTTCGAACTATAATAAGCTTATTGCTTTCATTTTTTCTCCCTGTACCAAGAACACACACGTTAGTACTAGTATCCAAAGGTGGTGTTAGAAACTTACCTTGGTGGGATACTTTTATGACCGGTTTTGCTTCTTTAAGCAACATGGACAGCTTTGTGTCTTGAGCCATCTTCTGGTCTATCACAAGGGTGACGCCTGGTGATTCTTTTCTTTTGAATTCTTGCTCCTTAAGTCCTGTTACATCATCTTTTGACAAAGACAAGTGCATTACACAAGAACTTGGAACCAATAAATCAGATTGAATAAAACTATCACTTTTCATAGATAAATTTGTTTTCTCTTCTAGTGATATTTCTATCAATGGTTGCTTAGTAGGACAAAATACAGTATAGTGTCCTTTCTTATGACATCTATAACATGTCTGATATTTCAAATTCTCAGTGTTAGAAGACTTACCTTGGCTTGTTGGCTCTTCTTTATTTGTGTTTAAAATCTCCTTGTCTCTTGGACTTAAATCATGGACAACTTTTGATCTCAACAAGGATGTTGAGTTCGTCTCTTTCTGGACCTCAGGACCTGTCTTAACATTCTTGGACAAAGAAAAGTGACTCATACAAGTGGCAGATGATTCATTAACTGATTTATCAAGTATAGGACTTACCTTAGCATTTACTTGGACAATAACACGTTCTGGCTTTTCTTTGGAAACATGAGTTAGATACCTCCTTGGGTATATCTTTCGGATCTTAGAACTTGTGAGTTCTGGTGAAAATTCATCCCTCATGACTTCCTTAAGATCTCTCCACGTTTTGATAGCTGGCTCCTTGTAAAACCATCTATCATCTTCTTCTTGTACCCACCATTTAAAGGCATTACCTCTTAGTTGATCAATGGCATAAGATAGTCTCTCTTCTTTCAGAATGTTATTGTAGTGAAACCATTCATCAAGGTTCCTCTCCCAAAATAGGTAGCTTCTTCCTCCTGAAAATGTAAAGAGTTCAATTTTATCAGCAAAAGATTTATGATCAAACCGAGAATTAGCAACATGATGAGTATGGGTTTGAGAAGTTGGATATTGATTGATCCTTGAAGGATCTGGTGGCTTGGGCTCGACATAGACAGCCTCTGGTGCGTCTCCAAATCTCCTTTCTCCTTGCTGTGGACGTTGGACTCGTGCCTTGTTTCTTTTCCTCAACTGAGCAATCCGATCATGGATCTCTTGCAAAGCTGTCAACTGTTGGTTCTGTTTGGCCATCTGAATTTGGCCGTGTGTTTTTCCTACCATGGCTTCCTGATGCGGCCATCAAATCAGTAGCTGAACCAGAGGCCCAAAGATACTACCAGACTTCGATCGTTGCCGGATGTGGCGCACCGTGATGCGGCCATCAAATCAGTAGCTGAACCAGAGGCCAACCAGTTGCACCAATCCACTAACCAAAGGACCAACAAGGATATGTGTTCAGTAAAAACGGCGTATTCTCTGAACCGGAAGCAAGTTGGTTGGATGGATTGAGCATGAAGGTGGAAATGGTCAGGCCGGCTTCATTCTGGCCGATGGAGGAGAAATGACTCGAATGGAAAGGGTCTGGAACCTCTAGTGGTTCACCGGTGTCTTCCAGCTTTAAGTCAGACAACTCCTGGATCAATAATTGCTTGAACCCGGTTTGTTCCTGCGCAAGCAAGTCCTGGACAGCTTTGGCAAATCCAGCTCTTATAACTCTTGAACCGGACCTTGTGGTAGGACCTTTGCGGATAATGGGAACCTCAGTCGTGGGTACTACAACAATCAGTCCACGGGAAGGGCCAGCGTGTTGAGTCCAAGGACCAGCGTGCTGATATGAGTACTGATGGACAGCCACGGACGTCCTGTGTGTGCTGACGGACACACACGGACGTCCTGTGTGTGCTGACGGACACACACGGACGTCCTGTTTGTGCTGACGGACACCCACAGACCTCATGTGTGTACTGAACAGACAGCCCACGTGGGCCAAAATCGCCCGAACAGTCCATGGGAAGGGCCAGCGTGCTGAGTCCAAGGACCAACATGCTGATATGTGGACTGATGGACAGCGACAGACGTCCTGTGTATGCTGACGGACACAGACGAACACACATGGACAGCCACAGACGTCCTGTGTATGCTGGCGGACACCCACGGACGTCCTGTGTGTACTGAACAGACAGCCCACGTGGGCCAAAATAACCCAAATAGTCCACGGGAAGGGCTAGCGTGCTGATTCCAAGGACCAGCGTGCTGATATGTGTACTGATGGACAGCCACGGTCATCCTGTGTGTTCTGACAGACACACACGGACGTCTTGTGTGTGCTGACACACACGGACGTCTTGTGTGTGCTGACGGACACACACAGACGTCCTGTGTGTGCTGACGGACAGCCACAGACGTCATGTGTGTGCTGGCGGACACCCTCAGACACCCACGGAAACACATGAACAGCCACAGATGTCCTGTGTGTGCTGACGGACACACAAGGACGTCATGTGTGTGCTGACGGACACCCACAGACATCCTGTGTGTACTGAACAGACAGCCCACGTGGGCCAAAATCACCCGATCAATCCATGGGAAGGGCCAGCATGCCGAGTCCAAGGGCCAGCATGCTCATATGTGTACTGAGGGACAGCCACCGACGTCCTGTGTTTTCTGCCGGAGACACACATACACACACGGACAGCCACGGATGTCCTGTGTGTGCTGACGGACAGCCACGAACGTCCTGTGTGTACTGAACAGACAGCCCACGTGGGCCAAAATCACCCGAACAGTCCACTGGAAGGGTCAGCGTGCTGAGTCCAAGGACCAACGTGCTGATATGTGTACTGATGGACAGCCACGGATGTCATGTGTGTGCTGACGGACACACACGGACAGCCACGGACGTCCTGTGTGTGCTGACGGACACACACGGACGACATGTGTGTGCTGACGGACACCCACAGACGTCCTTTGTGTACTGAACAGACAGCCCACGTGGGCCAAAATCACGCGAACAGTCCACGGGAAGGGCCAGCGTGCTGAGTCCAAGGACCAGCGTGCTGATATGTGTACTGTTTGACAGCCACAGACGTCATGTGTGTGCTGATGGACACACACGGACAGCCACGGACGTCCTGTGTGTGCTGACGGACAGCCACGGACGTCCTGTGTGTACTGAACAAACAGCCCACGTGGGCCAAAATCACCCGAACAGTCCACGGGAAGGGTCAGCGTGCTGAGTCCAAGGACCAGTGTGCTGATATGTGTACTGATGGACAGCCACGGACGTCCTGTGTGTGCTGACGGACACACACGGACACACACGGACACACACGGACAGCCACAAACGTCCTGTGTGTGCTGGCGGACAGCCACGGATGTACTGTGTGTGCTGGTGGACACCCACAGACGTCCTGTGTGTACTGAACTGACAGCCCACGTGGGCCAAAATCATCCAAACAGTCCACGGGAAGGGCCAGCGTGCTGACTCCATGGACCAGCGTGCTGATATGTGTACTGTTGGACAGCCACAGATGTCATGTGTGTGCTGATGGACACAGACGGACACACACGGACAGCCACAGACGTCCATTGTGTGCTGACGGACAGCCACAAACAGCCACGGACGTCCTGTGTGGGATGGCGGACACCCATGGACGTCCTGTGTGTACTGAATAGACAGCCCACGTGGCCAAAATCACCCAAACAGTCCACGGGAAGGGTTAGCGTGCTGAGTCCAAGGACCAACGTGCTGATATGTGTACTGATGGACAGCCACGGATTTCCAGTGTGTGCTAACGGACACACACGGACAGCCACTGACGTCCTGTGTGTGCTGACGGACACACACGGACACACATGGACACACACGGACACGCAAGGACAGCCACGGATGTCATGTGTGTGCTGACGGACAGCCACGGACAGCCATGAACGTCCTAGGTGGGCTGGCGGACACCCACAGACATCCTGTGTATACTGAATAGACAGCCCACGTGGGCCAAAATCACCCAAACAGTCCACAGGAAGGGCCAGCGTGCTGAGTCCAAGGACCAACGTGCTGATATGTGTACTGATGGATAGCCACGGACGTCATGTGTGATAGAACCAAAATAAGGATTACTCTTTCGGTAAGGTTGATATGAACTCAGATCCGAGAGGATTGAGAACTGATGGATCGAGGGGTGACACTAAGGGTTGCGGAATAGCCCAAAGATACTACCAGACTTCGATCGTTGCCGGATGTGGCGCACCGTGATGCGGCCATCAAATCAGTAGCTGAACCAGAGGCCAACCAGTTGCACCAATCCACTAACCAAAGGACCAACAAGGATATGTGTTCAGTAAAAACGGCGTATTCTCTGAACCGGAAGCAAGTTGGTTGGATGGATTGAGCATGAAGGTGGAAATGGTCAGGCCGGCTTCATTCTGGCCGATGGAGGAGAAATGACTCGAATGGAAAGGGTCTGGAACCTCTAGTGGTTCACCGGTGTCTTCCAGCTTTAAGTCAGACAACTCCTGGATCAATAGTTGCTTGAACCCGGTTTGTTCCTGCGTAAGCAAGTCCTGGACAGCTTTGGCAAATCCAGCTCTTATAACTCTTGAACCGGACCTTGTGGTAGGACCTTTGCGGATAATGGGAACCTCAGTCGTGGGTACTACAACAATCAGTCCACGGGAAGGGCCAGCGTGTTGAGTCCAAGGACCAGCGTGCTGATATGAGTACTGATGGACAGCCACGGACGTCCTGTGTGTGCTGACGGACACACACGGACGTCCTGTGTGTGCTGACGGACACACACGGACGTCCTGTTTGTGCTGACGGACACCCACGGACCTCATGTGTGTACTGAACAGACAGCCCACGTGGGCCAAAATCGCCCGAACAGTCTACGGGAAGGGCCAGCGTGCTGAGTCCAAGGACCAACATGCTGATATGTGGACTGATGGACAGCGACAGACGTCCTGTGTATGCTGACGGACACAGACGAACACACATGGACAGCCACAGACGTCTTGTGTATGCTGGCGGACACCCACAGACGTCCTGTGTGTACTAAACAGACAGCCCACGTGGGCCAAAATAACCCAAATAGTCCACGGGAAGGGCTAGCATGCTGATTCCAAGGACCAGCGTGCTGATATGTGTACTGATGGACAGCCACGGTCATCCTGTGTGTTCTGACAGACACACACGGACGTCTTGTGTGTGTTGACGGACACACACGGACGTCTTGTGTGTGCTGACGGACACACACAGACGTCCTGTGTGTGCTGACGGACAGCCACAGACGTCATGTGTGTGCTGGCGGACACCCTCACACACCCACGGAAACACATGAACAGCCACAGATGTCCTGTGTGTGCTGACAGACACACATGGACGTCATGTGTGTGCTGACGGACACCCACAGACATCCTGTGTGAACTGAACAGACAGCCCACGTGGGCCAAAATCACCCGATCAATCCATGGGAAGGGCCAGCATGCCGAGTCCAAGGGCCAGCGTGCTCATATGTGTACTGAGGGACAGCCACCGACGTCCTGTGTTTTCTGCCGGACACACACAGACACACACGGACAGCCACGGATGTCCTGTGTGTGCTGACGGACAGCCACGAACGTCCTGTGTGTACTGAACAGACAGCCCACGTGGGCCAAAATCACTCGAACAGTCCACTGGAAGGGTCAGCGTGCTGAGTCCAAGGACCAACGTGCTGATATGTGTACTGATGGACAGCCACGGATGTCATGTGTGTGCTGACGGACACACACGGACAGCCACGGACGTCCTGTGTGTGCTGACGGACACACACGGACGACATGTGTGTGCTGACGGACACCCACAGACGTCCTTTATGTACTGAACAGACAGCCCATGTGGGCCAAAATCACCCGAACAGTCCACGGGAAGGGCCAGCGTGCTGAGTCCAAGGACCAGCGTGCTGATATGTGTACTGATGGACAGCCACAGACGTCATGTGTGTGCTGATGGACACACACGGACAGCCATGGACGTCCTGTGTGTGCTGACGGACAGCCACGGACGTCCTGTGTGTACTGAACAAACAGCCCACGTGGGCCAAAATCACCCGAACAGTCCACGGGAAGGGTCAGCGTGCTGAGTCCAAGGACCAGTGTGCTGATATGTGTACTGATGGACAGCCACGGACGTCCTGTGTGTGCTGACGGACACACACGGACGTCCTGTTTGTGCTGACGGACACCCACGGACCTCATGTGTGTACTGAACAGACAGCCCACGTGGGCCAAAATCGCCCGAACAGTCTACGGGAAGGGCCAGCGTGCTGAGTCCAAGGACCAACATGCTGATATGTGGACTGATGGACAGCGACAGACGTCCTGTGTATGCTGACGGACACAGACGAACACACATGGACAGCCACAGACGTCTTGTGTATGCTGGCGGACACCCACAGACGTCCTGTGTGTACTGAACAGACAGCCCACGTGGGCCAAAATAACCCAAATAGTCCACGGGAAGGGCTAGCATGCTGATTCCAAGGACCAGCGTGCTGATATGTGTACTGATGGACAGCCACGGTCATCCTGTGTGTTCTGACAGACACACACGGACGTCTTGTGTGTGCTGACGGACACACACGGACGTCTTGTGTGTGCTGACGGACACACACAGACGTCCTGTGTGTGCTGACGGACAGCCACAGACGTCATGTGTGTGCTGTTGGACACCCTCAGACACCCACGGAAACACATGAACAGCCACAGATGTCCTGTGTGTGCTGACGGACACACATGGACGTCATGTGTGTGCTGACGGACACCCACAGACATCCTGTGTGAACTGAACAGACAGCCCACGTGGGCCAAAATCACCCGATCAATCCATGGGAAGGGCCAGCATGCCGAGTCCAAGGGCCAGCGTGCTCATATGTGTACTGAGGGACAGCCACCGACGTCCTGTGTTTTCTGCCGGACACACACAGACACACACGGACAGCCACGGATGTCCTGTGTGTGCTGACGGACAGCCACGAACGTCCTGTGTGTACTGAACAGACAGCCCACGTGGGCCAAAATCACTCGAACAGTCCACTGGAAGGGTCAGCGTGCTGAGTCCAAGGACCAACGTGCTGATATGTGTACTGATGGACAGCCACGGATGTCATGTGTGTGCTGACGGACACACACGGACAGCCACGGACGTCCTGTGTGTGCTGACGGACACACACGGACGACATGTGTGTGCTGACGGACACCCACAAACGTCCTTTATGTACTGAACAGACAGCCCATGTGGGCCAAAATCACCCGAACAGTCCACGGGAAGGGCCAGCGTGCTGAGTCCAAGGACCAGCGTGCTGATATGTGTACTGATGGACAGCCACAGACGTCATGTGTGTGCTGATGGACACACACGGACAGCCACGGACGTCCTGTGTGTGCTGACGGACAGCCACGGACGTCCTGTGTGTACTGAACAAACAGCCCACGTGGGCCAAAATCACCCGAACAGTCCACGGGAAGGGTCAGCGTGCTGAGTCCAAGGACCAGTGTGCTGATATGTGTACTGATGGACAGCCATGGACGTCCTGTGTGTGCTGACGGACACACACGGACACACACGGACAGCCACAAACGTCCTGTGTGTGCTGACGGACAGCCACGGATGTACTGTGTGTGCTGGTGGACACCCACAGACGTCCTGTGTGTACTGAACTGACAGCCCAAGTGGGCCAAAATCATCCAAATAGTCCACGGGAAGGGCCAGCGTGCTGACTCCATGGACCAGCGTGCTGATATGTGTACTGTTGGACAGCCACAGACGTCCTGTGTGTGCTGATGGACACAGACGGACACACACGGACAGCCACAGACGTCCATTGTGTGCTGACGGACAGCCATAAACAGCCACGGACGTCCTGTGTGGGCTGGCGGACACCCATGGACGTCCTGTGTGTACTGAATAGACAGCCCACGTGGCCAAAATCACCCAAACAGTCCACGGGAAGGGTTAGCGGGCTGAGTCCAAGGACCAACGTGCTGATATGTGTACTGATGGACAGCCACGGATTTCCAGTGTGTGCTAACGGACACACACGGACAGCCACTGACGTCCTGTGTGTGCTGATGGACACACACGGACACACATGGACACACACGGACACGCAAGGACAGCCACGGATGTCATGTGTGTGCTGACTGGACAGCCACGGACAGCCATGAACGTCCTGGGTGGGCTGGCGGACACCCACAGACATCCTGTGTATACTGAATAGACAGCCCACGTGGGCCAAAATCACCCAAACAGTCCACAGGAAGGGCCAGCGTGCTGGGTCCAAGGACCAACGTACTGATATGTGTACTGATGGATAGCCACGGACGTCATCTGTGATAGAACCAAAATAAGGATTACTCTTTCGGTAAGGTTGATATGAACTCAGATCCGAGAGGATTGAGAACTGATGGATCGAGGGGTGACACTAAGGGTTGCGGAATAGCCCAAAGATACTACCAGACTTCGATCGTTGCCGATGTGACGCACTGTGATGCGGCCATCAAATCAGTAGCTGAACCAGAGGCCAACCAGTTGCACCAATCCACTAACCAAAGGACCAACAAGGATATGTGTTCAGTAAAAACGGCGTATTCTCTGAACCGGAAGCAAGTTGGTTGGATGGATTGAGCATGAAGGTGGAAATGGTCAGGCCGGCTTCATTCTGGCCGATGGAGGAGAAATGACTCGAATGGAAAGGGTCTGGAACCTCTAGTGGTTCACCGGTGTCTTCCAGCTTTAAGTCAGACAACTCCTGGATCAATAGTTTCTTGAACCCGGTTTGTTCCTGTGCAAGCAAGTCCTGGACAGCTTTGGCAAATCCAGCTCTTATAACTCTTGAATTGGACCTTGTGGTAGGACGTTTGCGGATAATGGGAACCTCAGTCGTGGGTACTACAACAATCAGTCCACGGGAAAGGCCAGCGTGTTGAGTCCAAGGACCAGCGTGCTGATATGAGTACTGATGGACAGCCACGGACGTCCTGTGTGTGCTGACGGACACACACGGACGTCCTGTGTGTGCTGACGGACACACACGGACGTCCTGTTTGTGCTGACGGACACCCACGGACCTCATGTGTGTACTGAACAGACAGCCCACGTGGGCCAAAATCGCCCGAACAGTCCACGGGAAGGGCCAGCGTGCTGAGTCCAAGGACCAACATGCTGATATGTGGACTGATGGACAGCAACAGACGTCCTGTGTATGCTGACGGACACAGACGAACACACATGGACAGCCACAGACGTCCTGTGTATGCTGGCGGACACCCACGGACGTCCTGTGTGTACTGAACAGACAGCCCACGTGGGCCAAAATAACCCAAATAGTCCACGGGAAGGGCTAGCGTGCTGATTCCAAGGACCAGCGTGCTGATATATGGACTGATGGACAGCCACGGTCATCCTGTGTGTTCTGACAGACACACACGGACGTCTTGTGTGTGCTGACGGACACACACGGACGTCTTGTGTGTGCTGACGGACACACACAGACGTCCTGTGTGTGCTGACGGACAGCCACATACGTCATGTGTGTGCTGGCGGACACCCTCAGACACCCACGGAAACACATGAACAGCCACAGATGTCCTGTGTGTGCTGACGGACACACACGGACGTCATGTGTATGCTGACGGATACCCACAGACATCCTGTGTGTACTGAACAGACAGCCCACGTGGGCCAAAATCACCCGATCAATCCATGGGAAGGGCCAGCATGCCGAGTCCAAGGGCCAGCGTGCTCATATGTGTACTGAGGGACAGCCACAGACGTCCTGTGTTTTCTGCCGGACACACACAAACACACACGGACAGCCACGGATGTCCTGTGTGTGCTGACGGACAGCCACGAACGTCCTGTGTGTACTGAACAGACAGCCCACGTGGGCCAAAATCACCCGAACAGTCCACTGGAAGGGTCAGCGTGCTGAGTCCAAGGACCAACGTGCTGATATGTGTACTGATGGACAGCCACGGATGTCATGTGTGTGCTGACGGACACACACGGACAGCCACGGACGTCCTGTGTGTGCTGACGGACACACACGGACGACATGTGTGTGCTGACGGACACCCACAGACGTCCTTTGTGTACTGAACAGACAGCCCACGTGGGCCAAAATCACCCGAACAGTCCACGGGAAGGGCCAGCGTGCTGAGTCCAAGGACCAGCGTGCTGATATGTGTACTGATGGACAGCCACAGACGTCATGTGTGTGCTGATGGACACACACGGACAGCCACGGACGTCTTGTGTGTGCTGACGGATAGCCACGTACGTCCTGTGTGTACTGAACAAACAGCCCACGTGGGCCAAAATCACCCGAACAGTCCATGGGAAGGGTCAGCGTGCTGAGTCCAAGGACCAGTGTGCTGATATGTGTACTGATGGACAGCCACGGACGTCCTGTGTGTGCTGACGGACACACACGGACACACACGGACACACACGGACAGCCACAAACGTCCTGTGTGTGATGACGGACAGCCACGGATGTACTGTGTGTGCTGGTGGACACCCACAGACGTCCTGTGTGTACTGAACTGACAGCCCACGTGGGCCAAAATCATCCAAACAGTCCACGGGAAGGGCCAGCGTGCTGACTCCATGGACCAGCGTGCTGATATGTGTACTGTTGGACAGCCACGGACGTCCTGTGTGTGCTGATGGACACAGACGGACACACACGGACAGCCACAGACGTCCATTGTGTGCTGACGGACAGCCACAAACAGCCACGGACGTCCTGTGTGGGCTGGCAGACACCCATGGACGTCCTGTGTGTACTGAATAGACAGCCCACGTGGCCAAAATCACCCAAACAGTCCACGGGAAGGGTTAGCGTGCTGAGTCCAAGGACCAACGTGCTGATATGTGTACTGATGGACAGCCACGGATTTCCAGTGTGTGCTAACGGACACACACGGACAGCCACTGACGTCCTGTGTGTGCTGACGGACACACACGGACACACATGGACACACACGGACACGCAAGGACAGCCACGGATGTCATGTGTGTGCTGACGGACAGCCACGGACAGCCATGAACGTCCTGGGTGGGCTGGCGGACACCCACAGACATCCTGTGTATACTGAATAGACAGCCCACGTGGGCCAAAATCACCCAAACAGTCCACAGGAAGGGCCAGCGTGCTGAGTCCAAGGACCAACGTGCTGATATGTGTACTGATGGATAGCCACGGACGTCATGTGTGATAGAACCAAAATAAGGATTACTCTTTCGGTAAGGTTGATATGAACTCAGATCCGAGAGGATTGAGAACTGATGGATCGAGGGGTGACACTAAGGGTTGCGGAATAGCCCAAAGATACTACCAGACTTCGATCGTTGCCGGATGTGACGCACCGTGATGCGGCCATCAAATCAGTAGCTGAACCAGAGGCCAACCAGTTGCACCAATCCACTAACCAAAGGACCAACAAGGATATGTGTTCAGTAAAAACGGCGTATTCTCTCAACCAGGAGGAAGTTTTCCATGAAACCAATTTTCATGCATTCTATACTCAACAAGGAGTCAAGAACACTTGGAATCATCTTCAAAGCTACTCGGACCAGGAAGATATGAATTTTACAAACAGGAGGTTCTCCAACCCGTCCATCTGCGAGTATCCGAGTTTAGAAGTTGTTTCAAGCCCAGTGAAGAAGCGTTCCGACCCAAACCAACTCATGGACTTCAAGATGGACCTCTTAGCTTTCCAACAAGCCAAGAATGAGGAGAAAAGTCTACGGAATTATGGAGTTATGATCTATTTCCATAAACCGGTCAAACCAGTTCTGCGGTTGCCTAATTTGGAGTCTCACCGGTTCAATCTTAGTCAAACCAAAAAATGGCGCCCAGGAAAGGTTTATAATCATCTGGGAAGTATATCCAACGATCCAGAAGGAGTAGAAGAGTTCTTATCATGCACCAGAGCCCACATGATCAGGAGGATCTTATTGTTTGGGAACTTTCCTAAATTGGATGCATCCCCACTATGGATAATAAGTGACCAACGACCAAGCCATCAAAGCTGCAGCGTTTTGGAAGCATGCCTTACTTATCTAAGAGTATTAAGATGCACCAGCACTCACCAGAGCACACGGATTCAAGCAAGATCAGACTTGCCATCATTGGAGCTATTTTTGGAATTATTGCCCATCAATTCCCAACAGCTCTTTTCAAGCCATGACTACAAAGATTTCGGCCAAGTCTTCAGCATTCAAGATGTTCCCAAGAAGCTTACCTACACTCTCAAACCGTCCAGATACAAAACCAGAATCAAATCCCTTGAAGAAAGATTTTGGATCCAAGATATCTTCCAACGGCTAGTTTTATCGGTTTTCCTTATTTGTTTGCTTCTTTCTTTGTTTTAGTTTACTAGCTAAGTTAAGGCACAAGCCTATATAAGCTCTGTCTAGTCTTCATTGTAAATCACCTTTCAATCTTTAAGAAATAATATTCAGTTTATCTTTTATCAAAGAGTTTTCTTTGCTTAAAAATCTGTTCTTTAGTTTCTAAGTGTGAGATACATTAGAAGGCTATTGAGCTCGTGGTTCATAGGTTCTTTGTGTGATACAGGAGCCTTGAGACACAGATTGAGAGAGTCAATCAGCACCCACGGATTGAGAGAGTCAATCATCATCTATCCAACATCATCTATCCATCTTCCATCATCAAACATCTATCCATAAACCATTCCATCCCTTTTATCTTTTAGTTTCTGTGATTATTTTCATTACTCATAAACTCATTGTTTCTCTTTGTTTTCAGGTTAGTTTGGATAGAAAGGGCTAGCAAGTCGGCCATCTTCACCATCTTCTCATCCGGTCTCATCCTTACCGATAAGATCGACCCATCATCCATCCATCACATCCACCCTGCTTCCCAACCTGTAACACACCAGTCCAACAAAAGAAGGATCGAAACTTGGAGATAACCTCACCAAGATACTAAGAAGTGTTCTAAACAAAGAACAATGAGAGAAACTCATAAAAAGGGAAAAACAATCTGTGTTATTTCGTGGCTCTAAAGCCTTATTTATAGGATTACAAGTTGTAGAAATCCAACGAAGAATGTGCTAAAAACAAGACATAGAAACTAGAAATGAAGACTTTGACTAAAGACCAAAATTAATGATTTTTGTTGAATTATTTTTCCCATGCACGACCAAGACTTCCTTTCTGATTCCCTCTTGGTATTCTTGATGAGAATGTGCTTGAAATTGACTGAGGAAAGGGCTGGTCGAATTTGGAAAGAAACAATCCCATAATGAACTTTTTATCAACTTTTCTTTGGGCTGAAAAGGCCCATTTCGCCCAACAGCTGAACCATCTCAATCTTCAGTGTTACTTAGCTCATTCAGCTCCAAGCTTGTGTCATTTAGCTCACTCAGCTCATCCAGCTCCAGAGTAGTGTCACTCAGCTCACTCAGCTCATCTAGCTCGCCCAAGTAAGTGTCACCTCGTCCAGCTCGTCCAAAGTGGATTCTAGCTCGACCATATGTCTTCAAATGTGATGTTGGACGGGAAAGACAAGCCCCAGTATGGTCAGATCGGTCATCTGGCCATGGTTCCAGCCAAAGCTCCTTTCCGGACGTATGCGGGACTGTCCAGTACACTGCACGGTCAGTCTGTCCGGTACGGTGAAAAACATGAACCTCGGTTGAAATGTTCAGAACGTTCTGATCTCCAGGCTGGTTCGGCTCCATGTACTGATCCGTGGACCGCGGTCTATCATTCCCTCCTTCTTCAAAAGGATTTGTCCTCAAATCCAAAGTACCTATATCAAAAAGAGATGAATCAGATACAAAGGAATTAAAATTCATGGAAAATTGAGGGAATGAAAAATATGGACAGAAACTTCCTTGGAGTTTTGAAGTCATTTTCATCAAGGAATTCCAAGTACTTTGGCGTCCATTGGTGCTTGCTCTCCTTAGAAACTGATCATGCTTATCCTGTTTATTCAAAGCAACTAGAGAAACCACATCAAATCTGGTAAAGGAATAATCAAAGGGTTTCTCTATCCTTAAGACACCAAAAACAGGATCCAAGCACTTAGGATAATCATCAAGGACGTGTGCAAGCATTAAGCAAGTAAGCTGGTTGCCAAAAATTGATTTATCAATCTCAAAATCAGGCCAAGGTGAGAAAATGTTATGGAAAGAAAGAGACAATACCAAATTTGAAAAATTATCATCATGAACGAAATCAAAAGAATTGTTTGGCCTAAGCAATTTTAGTTCATGCTTTTTCCTACACCAAATCTCTTTCAAAGCACAGCTCAATGAAATCAATTCATGAAAAGGTTTGAGCAAAACGTTTTTCAACCAAGTAAGAATATGTTTTCTCTTTGAAATATTCGGTTTCAAAACATTTTAATGAAGAGTAGAGGCAATCAACTCATGATCCTTACAGTGTTTTTTTTTGGACAGGAAGTTGACTGAGGAAACACATTTGGGTCATGGAGGATCATCAGCTCCAATTGTTTTTTATGTGGTGAACACTTTTCTTTCAAATCATAAAAATGAAAGGAAGGAAGAAAACATTCAAACTCCATGGGCACGTCAATGGTAACACGTTTCCTGTCATGAAACTTAACAGATTCATCAGCACAAATAAATTTAGAAGTTTTAGAAATACCTCTGGTTTGTTGGCTGAATGAAGAAGGCAGTGCTGTCTTTGGTCTGGCCGGTTTTGGTGGATGGATCATAACTTCAAGATGCCATGGCCATTCCTTCTGATTTCGGTCTTTCTGAGAATCTGGAAGATCCATCTGGAACCCTATGATCGGTTTTGGCTCAGGCCGCTTCTTTATGGGGCATGGATATCCCTTTGAAATCTGGTACTCGCGGATAGACGGACTGAAGAACCTCTGGTTTGGAAAATTCATAACGTCTTCATCCGTGATGCTCTTCGTGCGATTCCAAGCCACAGTGAATCCTTGATGAGTTGGCTTTCGATTAAAATTGGATTCAAGACAAAAGACCTTCGGAATGTTGAGATATCCTTCTTGGACTGAACCTCTGTCGCTGGCACCAAGGTAGCCGGTTTGAACAACAAAGCTTCTCCAAATCTGAGGTTGTTGGGCACGGCCAATGCTTTCATTCAGAGGCTGAACCTGTCTTTCCTGGATACTCAAAACAAACACTAAAAGACCAGGATCAAATGTGCAAGAGAGATACTTGTTCAAATCAAAAATTAAGATATCATTTTCAAGAACAAGTAGCACACTTTTCAGCCTGTCAAGATGCAAATCAAAGTAGACATTACCGACAAGAATCTTATCAAGATATGCAACAACATTAATCATTTTCAAAACGTACATATCATTATCAACATCTGAACACACAAGCTTAAGTTCAGATTAAGAAACAACTATCAAAGACTCAAGACATTTTTCAAAGAATGTGTTATAGACCAATATATCATCAACATTCAAATCAACAAAATTCTCACAAGATGATCTCAGAAAATTCCTAGTTTTATCATTTTCAAAACTCAAGAGATCAGGCTGCAAAACAGAATCACAAAAATCAAGTTCATAATAACCAGTTTCAGTTTCAAGTGAATTCTGTTCCAGCATCTTTTTAATTAAGAAATCGTCCAAGTCCAGAGAAGATGCAAAAAAATAATCAGTGATCAGTCTATGCCTAGAAGAGTTCATATCAAAGCTATTTCCCTTGAAAACAAATGAATCAAAAGATTTTGTAGCACAAAAATGAGTTTGTTTCAAATCAAGCTCAAGATACTTTTCAAAATGATCAAAAACTTTGCTTTGTTCCAGGGACTGATCAAAGCTCAAAATAATTTCAGAACTGATGCCAAGGTTATTTTGAAAACGTTTCTGATCAAGAAATTTATCAGGTTCAAAGATTTTAAAAGAATTAATCATGTTTCCAAAAACAGATTTTGAAAAACAATTTTCTTTTAGCTTATCAAGACCTAAACGAATCACATCAAGAGAACTGATCTTATCAAACATGTCAGGCAGAGAAATAACTAATTCAGATTTCTCACAGTGCTCTTGAAGATCAGGAAGCAAAGGGGCAGGAGATGAAGGAGCAGTAGTTGTGCCGGAATCAAAGCAAAAATGGCTCTCCATAAAGGTGGATATGATGCTTGTTGCTTCTTCATCAAAGACTAGATCAGGTTCGTCCTCCACATCAAAGATAGGTTCTGGGACTTCATCCAAAGATATCCAAGTGTCAAGACATGGGCTCTGATGTGGAATATCCAGTGGCTCTTCCTCAAAAACCTGTTGAGACAAAACAAGGCTACTCGGACGCTCCGGTTGCAAAACATTTAGTTCTACATTAGCCTGTTCATTATCATTTATAAACTCAGATTCAAGATAAGGAAGATCACAACTTTCTTCACAAGACATCAAACTTTCAATTGGTTCTTCATCAGTTTCATCAAATATTGGTGAAGAATCTGAAAAATCTTTAAATTCTTCAAAACAGTTTTCAGATTCACCTTGGGTTTTCTTACTGATGGAAAAGGATGGCTCAGCTACTGGGGCACTTGTGGACGTGCTCTTCTTTTGGCTCTTGCTGACGTCCTTGAGGGCTTTGTCGACACCCTTCACAAAGTTATCAAAAAATTGTTGGACATCAAACTGAAGCAATCGCCTTCTTGGATCAGATTCACCTTTGGATGTATTGACATGCTCTTTGCTCCACCTGTTTGGTTTTTACTGGACACTAACACACTCATCAAAATAATTCAAAGAAAATTTAAATGAAGATTGAGAGGCTGATGGTCGTGGGGATTTCTCCTTGGTATTTCTCCGGTGAAGACCAAACATCTTTTTCCTGAAATAATTACTCAACACAAAGGTTAGATAAATCCTCACACACTCAAGTGTTTATCCTCACCCACACACGTGTTTCACTCAAATTTTATGGTCACACAAGAGTTGTCTCTCAAAGTTCTAAGAGAACAGATCAAGAATATCAATGGGTAGATCCAAAGCAAACAAAAGGGTTTTCCTCAAGATAGAAAGATAAGATATTTTTAGTTTCGAATCCGCCTTAACCACCTCAAAGGCTGGATTTCTCCTCAGCCAGCAGCCTTTCTCTTCCACCACCAATCCACAAATCAATCTTTTGAATCCCTTTTTTTTTTATAGATCTTTTTTTTATATATATATATGGATGGTAATGAGGGGACCGGATTCAAGAAAGGTAGAAGAAGAAGTGTTTGAAGAAGATGGAGAGATGAGAAGATGGAATGATAATAGAGTTACCGGAAGAGTGGCTCTGATACCACTTGATTGAACCAAAATAAGGATCACTCTTTCGGTAAGGTTGATATGAACTCAGATCTGAGAGGATTGAGAACTCATGGATCGAGGGGTGACAATAAGGGTTGCGGAATAGCCCAAAGATACTACCAGACTTCGATCGTTGCCGGATGTGACGCACCGGTCCAACAAAAGAAGGATCAAAACATGGAGATAACCTCACCAAGAAACTAAGAAGTGTTCTAAACAAAGAACAATGAGAGAAACTCATAAAAAGGAAAAAAACAATCTGTGTTATTTCGTGTCTCTAAGGCCTTATTTATAGGATTACAAGTTGTAGAAATCCAAAGAAAAATGTGCTAAAAACAAGACATAGAAACAAGAAATGAAGACTTTGACTAAAGACCGAAATTAATGATTTTTGTTCAATTCTTTTTCCCATGCACGACCAAGACTTCCTTGCTGACTCCCTCTTGGTATTCTTGATGAGAATGTGCTTAAAATGGACTGAGGAAAGGGCTGGTCGAATTTGGAAAGAAACAATCACATAATGAACTTTTTATGAACTTTTCTTTGGGCTGAAAAGGCCCATTTCGCCCAGCAGCTGAACCAGCTCCATTTTCAGTGTTACTTAGCTCATTCAGCTCCAAGCTTGTGTTATTTAGCTCACTCAGCTCCAGAGTAGTGTCACTTAGCTCATCTAGCTCGCCCAAGTAAGTGTCACCTCGTCCAGCTCGTCCAAAGTGGATTCTAGGTCGACCATATGTCTTCAAATGTGAAGTTGGACGGGAAAGACAAGCCCTAATATGGTCAGATCGGTCATCTGGCCATGGTTCCAGCCAAAGCTCCTTTCCGGACGTATGCGGGACAGTCCAGTACACTGCACGGTCAGTCTGTCCGGTACGGTGAAAAACATGAACCTCGGTTGAAATGTTCAGAACGTTCTGATCTCCAGGCTGGTTCGGCTCCATGTACTGATCCGTGGACTGCGGTCTATCACTGTGTGTGCTGACGGACACAGACGGATACAGACGAACACACACAGACAAACACAGACACACACGGACAGCCACAGACGTCTTGGGTGTCCTGGCGGACACCCACGGACATCCTGTGTGTACTGAACAGACAGCCCACTTGGGCCAAAATCACCCGAACAGTCCACGGGAAGGGTCAGCGTGCTGAGTCCAAGGACCAACGTGCTGATATGTGTACTGATGGACAGCCACAGACGTCCTGTGTGTGCTGACGGACACACACAGACAGCCACGGACGTCTTGTGTGTGCTGACGGACACACACGGACACACACAGACAGCCATGGACGTCCTGTGTGTGCTGATGGACACCCACGGACGTCCTGTGTGTACTGAACAGATGGCCCACGTGGGCCAAAATCACCTGAACAGTCCACGGGAAGGGCCAGCGTGCTGAGTGCAAGGACCAACGTGCTGATATGTATACTGATGGACAGCGATGGACATCCTGTGTGTGCTGACGGACACAGACGGACACAAACGGACAGCCACAGACGTCCTGTGTGTGCTGGCGGACACCCACGGATGTCCTGTGTGTACTGAACACACAGCCCACATGGGCCAAAATCACCCAAACAGTCCCCGGGAAGGGCCAGCGTGCTGAGTCCAAGGACCAGCGTGCTGAGTCCAAGGACCAGCGTGCTGATATGTGAACTGATGGACAGCCATGGTCGTCCTGTGTGTGCTGACGGACACACACGGACGTCCTGTGTGTGCTGACGGACAGCCACATACAGCCACAGACGTCCTGTGTGTGCTGGCAGACACCCACAGACACAAACGGACAAACACGGACGTCCTGTGTGTGTTGACGGACACACACGAACGTCATGTGTGTGCTGACAGACACCCACCAACATCCGGTGTGTACTGAAAAGACAGCCCACGTGGGCCAAAATCACCCGATAAGTCCACGGGAAGGGCCAGCGTGCTAAGTCCAAGGACCAGCGTGCTGAGTCCAAGGACCAGCGTGCTGATATGTGTACTGATGGACAGCCACGGACGTCCTGTGTGTGCTGATGGACACACACAGACAGCCACGGACGTCCTGTGTGAGCTGACGGACACACACGGACGTCCTGTGTGAGCTGACGGACACCTACAGACGTCATGTGTGTACTGAACAGACAGTCCACGTGGGCCAAAATCACCCGATCAGTCCACAGGAAGGGCCAGCGTGCTGAGTCCAAGGACCAGCGTGCTGATATGTTTACTGATGGACAGCCACGGAAGTCCTGTGTGTGCTAACGGACAAACACAGACACACACGGACAGCCACAGACGTCCTGTGTGTACTGAACAGACAGCCCACGTGGGCCAAAATCACCCGAACAGTCCACGGGAAGGGTCAGCATGCTGAGTACAAGGACCAACGTGCTGATATGTGTACTGATGGACAGCCACGGACGTCCTGTGTGTCCTGATGGACACACACAGACAGCCACGGACGTCCTGTGTGTGCTGACGGACACACACAGACATCATGTGTGTGCTGATGGACACCCACGGACGTCCTGTGTGTACTGAACAGACAGCCCACGTGGGCCATAATCACCCGAACAGTCCACGGGAAGGGCCAGCGTGCTGAGTCTAAGGACCAGTGTGCTGATATGTGTACTGACGGACAGCCATAGATGTCCTGTGTGTGCTGACGGACACACACGGACAGACATGGACGTCCTGTGTGTGCTGACGGACAGCCACGGACGTCCTGTGTGTACTGAACAAACAGCCCATGTGGGCCAACATCACCCAAACAGTCAATGGGCAGGGTCAGCGTGCTGAGTCCAAGGACCAACGTGCTGATATGTGTACTGATGGACGGCCACGGACGTCCTGTGTGCGCTGACGGACACACACAGACACACACAGAAGCCACGGACGTCTTGTGTGTGATGACGGACACACACGGACTTCCTGTGTGTGCTGATGGACACCCACATACGTCCTGTGTGTGCTTACGGACACACACGGACGTCCTGTGTGTGCTGACGGACACCCATGGACGTCCTGTGTGTACTGAACAGACAGCCCACGTGGGCCAAAATCACTCGAACAGTCCACGGGAAGGGCCTGCGTACTGAGTCCAAGGACCAGCGTTCTGAGTCTAAGGACCAGCGAGCTGATATGTGTACTGATGGACAGCCACGGACATCCTGTGTGTGCTGACGGACACACACGGACACACACGGACAGCCACGGACGTCCTGTGTATGCTGACGGACAGCCACGGATGCCCTGTGTGTTCTGGCGGACACCCACAGACGTTCTGTATGTACTGAACAGACAGCCCACGTGGGCCAAAATCACTGAAACAGTCCACGGGAAGGGCCAGCGTGCTGAGTCCATGGACCAGCGTGCCGATATGTGTACTGATGGACAGCCACGGATGTCCTGTGTGTGCTGACAGACACACACGGACAGCCACGGACGTCCTTTGTGTGCTGGCGGACACCCACGGACGTCCTGTGTGTACTGAACAGACAGCCCACGTGGGCCAAAATCACCCGAACAGTCCACGGGAAGGGTCAGCGTGCTGAGTCCAAGGACAAACGTGCTGATATGTGTACTGATGGACAGCCACAGACGTCCTGTGTGTGCTTACGGACACATACGGACGTCCTGTGTGTGCTGACGGACACCCCCGGACTTTCTGTGTGTGGTGACGAACACCCACTGATGCGGCCATCCAAGTAGAGGTTCCCGTGGTTACTAGTGGTCCGACTACCCAGAGTGGAGCCAAGGCCATAAGACTTGGATTTTCTAAAGCTTTCCAGCAAATCCTTGATCAAGATGAAGAATTACAGATTGAAGAGATGATCCAACTGAAGATTCAGGATCCAGCCGGTTTCATGGAGGTTCAAGATCAAGCCGGTCTGATCCTATTCAGATCACTCCGACAGAACAGGACCGGCCTAACCATCTCTACATGTGATCTCGGTTCAGATGCTTCCCCAAACTCAGCCGGTTCTGAGTAATCCGCCCCAATCCATTTAAGGTAAGCAGGTAAGATTTCAATTATGATTTCTAACCGGTTTATTGTTTCTGGTTTGTGTTGGTTTTCTTTTTAATTTCAATTTCAGAACTCATGGGCAAATTGTCTAAGTCTTTATTTATTTCTTTTGAGTCCAATAATTCAAGGCGTTTGTTTAGCCTTTGCTTTAGCTTGTCCTAGTAGAGTCGGCCCATCTTGTTTAGGTCTTGTCCGATATTTAGCTTGTCCAAGAGAGTCCATGTTGTTTTTGCTTCAAGTCCCCTAGAAGGGCATAGCTGCAGGGTATTTAATCCCCACTATAAGCAGCCTTGTATTTTTTTTAGCTTATAAAATATATGAGATAGTTTGCCCTAGCAAAACCCCTTCTTTTCTCTCTATTTTGCGTGAGAAGCCATCCTAGAAAGAGCTTTGAATCTTATCAAGTTTTCATCATCAAACTTGTGGCGATTCTTCACTCCATCCCATCCATCGATCTGGCCTTGAGGGAGACGTCAGTCCAGCATGCCTGATCTCACCTTCACACCATCTCCATCAGCCATCTCTATCTTTCTGTTGTTTTTATTTCATTTCTGCATCATATAGTTATAGATCGGCCATTTGATATTACCCATAAAAAGTCATTTGTTTCTGTTCTTCATTTATCAGTTAGTTTTCTTTCTGTTCATCATTTTTATTCATAAAAACTCATAAAAATAACTCTCTTTTGTTTCAGGAACCAGATCGGCCATCTCTCTCTCCATCGCGTCCGTCCAGCCGCGCCCTAGCCGTCTGTCCGTCCGTCCATCCGACCTGTCCAGTCCGGGTTCTTGAACCTCAGTGTGTCCATTTGAGTAGTCTGAATCCTAGCCTGCAACACCCACGGACGTCCTATGTGTACTGAACAGACAGCCCACGTGGGCCAAAATCACCCGAACAGTCCACGGGAAGGGCCAGCGTGCTGAGTCCAAGGACCAGCATGCTGATATGTGTACTTATGGACAGCCACAGACGTCATGTGTGTGCTGACGGACACACACAGACACACACAGACAGCAACGGACGTCCAGTGTGTGCTGACAGACACACACGGACGTCCTGTGCGTGCTGATGGACACCCACAGACGTCCTGTGTTTACTGAACAGACAGCCTACGTGGGCCAAAATCACCCGAACAGTCCACGAGAAGGGCCAGCGTGCTGAGTCCATGGACCAACGTGCTGATATGTGTACTGATGGACAGCGACAGACGTCCTGTGTGTGCTGACGGACACACACGGATACACACGGAGAGCCACAGACGTCCTGTGTGTGCTGGCGGACACCCACGGACGTCCTGTGTGTACTGAACAGACAGCCCACGTGGGCCAAAATCACCCAAACAGTCCACGGGAAGGGCCAGCGTGCTGAGTCCATCGACCAGCGTGCTGATATGTGTACTGATGGACAGCCACAGACGTCATGTGTCTGCTGACGGACACACATGGACACACACGGACAGCCACGGACGTCCTGTGTGTGCTGACGGACAGCCACATACAGCCACTGTAATAAACCTCACGAGCAGATAGAATTTTGGTCGAGAAAATTCTTTAAGATCAGTTTGACGATTGATCGATCAGAATTTAAATAAAAATCGACACGGTGAATTAATCTCTCGACGGGGCTGTCTTTTGGTCGAAAAACCATCTCTTGATGGTTCTGGTTGAGTGTTAATTATTATTATCGATTTTTATTCATGCTAGGCGAGTTTATTCAGAGCATGACGAGATTCGAATGATGAAAAATATTTAGTCGAAACAGTCCGAAAAATATCGACAAAACTCTTAAAATTATTTCTGAACAGTAACATGCCTTGCACCTTCTAGCGTACTTACTCTCTCAGTAATTAGGTCACATGACATGCACCTACTTGCTTACCTGCTTGCTCATTAGAAGTCACATGCTGGTCACAAGCTGTTTGCTTCAGCTGCTTGCAGCTTTCTTCTTGTAAGGGAAAGGTGAGCTGCTTGTGCTGAAGCTGGTTGCCACATCTTTCTCCAAACTACCACTTTGTGTAAAGAGTAAACCCTGAGCTGAATCAACCCCATATGGTATAAAACATCTTCTTCTCTCCTCTGGACGTCCTGTTACTGCAAGAAAAACCAGAGAAAATTCCGAGAGAAAGAGAGAAAGAAAAGAGAAAAATCTGTGAGAAAAATCTGTTGAAAAATTCACAAACAAAAATCAGGGAAGAGAAGTGAGCTTGGACGACCCGTTCTCACCATCCTGTGACTTTAATCAGTGTGTTCTGGTATGGTTAAGATCTGAAGGTTTGGTGTCCAAGAGTTTAGAATCACCCAAGTTCTTTAGCCTTGGATTTTATCGGTAAGAACATATGGGTTTGATGAGATCAGTTTTCCTTGAGCTTCAGTTCTTGTTAGGTAACCAAAACGATTTGGTCTATTTCTGATCTTGAACCTATCATGGGTATCTTGTCCTGATCAGGTTAGACGTGTGTTCAGCTTGAAGTTTATATCAACCAAGTTCATCTTAAAGCTTGAGGAAATAAGTAAGCCATAGCTACTAGTTCAGAGAAGTTTTGTTTGGAACAAGTGGACTGATTTGTTAAGATTTTTCTGTCCAGATTAGTTTTTAAACCTGTATGTGGATTGATCTTGGTTCAGTTATGTCTCTTAGATATTTTTTAAAGGCTTAGCTGAACTCAATTATTCTTCAACCGAACTGAACTGCTTTGAACAAAGCTGAGTAGAGTTTCTGTTGGAATCAACCTGACTGATCTTGTATCCACACATTCTGAATCAGGAGTGAAATGGAGTGTTATTAGTTGAGCTCGAGTCTAGTCTTCCCTAGCCAATCTCATGGAATCAAAGGTGAGTCTAGATAGATAATTGATGAGTAGTGAATGAATATTTCTTGATTGAACGTACTGATTGTAGATGATTGATAGGCTTTGTCTCTTGATCAATATTGAATTGGTAAGGTGTTTACTTAGTGTGAACACTTATTAAATATTTATGAAGGATCATAGAGGTTTATTCCAAACCTTAGTACTTGTTCTCAAGTACTAATAAATATGTATAGTATTAAATATAATTAAGTATGGAAGTATTAATCATGTGAAGTCTTATTATAAACCTGTCTTCCGAAAATATTCTCGTATGAATGATGATTACAGTGAATTGGTCATGCGATATGGAACAAGGTCACAAAGACACGATGATGGGGTCGCACCCTGGAGGCCGTGTAACTGCATGCAGCATTAGATGTTCAATTTTTGAATATCTGATGGCGATGATGGTGATGCTAGCTCGCTAGACTCGTTTAGCCTTTGTGGTTTCTCGGGTCTGGTATATATATATATATATAAATATGATTATATGAATGATATGAGGGACGGGAATAGGAAGTGAGGTGTATGATTTGATTCACAATGATGGAAGGATAGTCCTTATATATAAATATCTAGATATGGAATATATTTCCACTGCCTACAAATGAAGTTGATTGCTTGAGATATTATTAATATATGTTGGGGTGCGGGACTAGGCTCACTGAATAAACTAGTTACTCATGATTCATTTGTGATGCAGGTAACCAATAGTCGGGAGACCTTACTCTAGGACGGGAAGGAACAACATTAGCCAGCGGTAGTTTTATTATCCTTGCAAAGTCATTTAATCCATATAATATTAGTCCTTGTCCGGACGAACTAACTATCGGGTATTGATTTGTAGGGTTGAAAAGCCTAGAGTTATATCCGATAGGAGCGTTGGTGTTCTTTGGTTGTTGGTCTAAGGCGATCGGAAGTATTCTGAGAACCTCAGATCGACAATCGAGGAACATCGACAGTGTCATTTCCGGTCATCTACGATCGGGGGTGTCACAGCCATGGACGTCCTGTGTGGGCTGGCGGACACCCATGGACGTCCTGTGTGTACTCAATAGACAGCCCACGTGGGCCAAAATCACCCGAAGAGTCCACGGGAAGGGTCAGCGTGCTGAGTCCAAGGACCAACGTGCTGATATGTGTACTGATGGACAGCCACGGATGTCCTTTGTGTGCTGACGGACACACACGGACGTCCTGTGTGTGCTGACGGACACACACGGACGTCCTGTGAGTGCTGACGGACAGCCACGGACGCCCTGTGTGTGCTGGCGGACACCCACAGACACACACGGACACACACGGACAGCCACGGACGTCCTGTGTGTGCTGACGGACACACAAGGACGTCATGTGTATGCTGACGGACACCCACGGACGCCCTGTGTGTGCTGGCGGACACCCACAGACACACACGGACACACACGGACAGCCACGGACGTCCTGTGTGTGCTGACGGACACACAAGGACGTCATGTGTATGCTGACGGACACCCACAGACATCCTGTGTGTACTGAACAGACAGCCCACATGGGCCAAAGTCACCCGATCAATCCACGGGAGGGCCAGCGTGCTGAGTCCAAGGACCAGCGTGCTGATATGTGTACTGATGGACAGCCACGGACGTCCTGTGTGTGCTGACGGACACACACAAACACACACGGACACACGCGGACAGCCACGGATGTCCTGTGAGTGCTGACGGACAGCCACGGACGTCCTGTGTGTACTGAACAGACAGCCCACATGGACCAAAATCACCCGAACAGTCCACGGGAAGGGTCAGCATGCTGAGTCCAAGGACCAACGTGCTGATATGTGTACTGATGGATAGCCACAGACGTCCTGTGCGTGCTGACGGACAGCCACGGACATCCTGTGTGTGCTGACGGACACACACGGATGTCATGTGTGTGATGACGGACACCCACGGACGTCCTGTGTGTACTGAACAGACAGCCCACGTTGGCCAAAATCACCCAAACAGTCCATGGGAAAGGCCAGCGTGCTTAGTCCAAGGACCAGCGTGCTGATATGTGTACTGATGGACAGCCACGGTCGTCCTGTGTGTGCTGACGGACACACACGGACATCCTGTGTGTGCTGACGGACAGCCACGGACAGCCACAGACTTCCTGTGTGTGCTGGCGGACACCCACAGACACATACGGACAGCCACAGACGTCATGTGTGTACAGACGGACACACACGGACGTCATGTGTGTGCTGACAGACACCCACGTACATCATGTGTGTACTGAACAGACAGCCCACGTGGGCCAAAATAATCCGAACAGTCCATGGGAAGGGCCAGCGTGCTAATATGTGTACTGATGGACAGCCACAGACGTCCTGTGTGTGCTGACGGACACACACAAACAGCCACAGACGTCCTGTGTTTGCTAACGGACACACACAGATGTCCTGTGTGTGCTGGCGGACACCCCCGGACGTCCTGTTTATACTGAACAGACATCCCACGTGGGCCAAAATCATCCAAACAGTCCACGGGAAGGGCCAGCGTGCTGAGTCCAAGGACCAGCGTGCTGATATGTGTACTGATGGACAGCCACAGACGTCCTGTGTGTGCTGACGGACACACACGGACAGCCACAGACGTCCTGTGTCTGCTGACGGACAGCCACAGACGTCCTGTGTGTACTGAACAGACAGCCCACGTGGGCCAAAATCACCAGAACAGTACACGGGAAGGGCCAGCGTGCTGAGTCGAAGGACCAGCGTGCTGATATGTGTACTGATGGACAGCCACGGACGTCTTGTTTGTGCAGACGGACACACACGGACACACACAGACAGCCACGGACGTCCTGTGTGTGCTGGCAGACACCCACGGACATCCTGTGTGTACTGAACAGACAGCCCACGTGGGCCAAAATCACCCAAACAGTCCACGGGAAGGGCCAGCGTGCTGATATGTGTACTGATGGACAGCCATGGACGTCCTAAGTGTGCTGACGGACACACACGGACGTCCTGTGTGTGCTGACAGACACACACGGACGTCCTGTGTGTGCTGACGGACAGCCACGGACAGCCACGGACGGCCTGTGTGTGCTGGCGGACACCCACGGACACACACAGACACACACGAACAGCCGCAGACGTCCTGTGTGTGCTGACGAACGCACACAAACATCATGTGTGTGCTGACGGACACACACGGACGTCATGTGTGTGCTGACAGACATCCCATGTGGGCCAAAATCACCCAAACAGTCCACGTGAAGGGCCAGCGTGCTGAGTCCAAGGATCAGCGTGCTGATATGTGTACTGATGGACACCTACGGACGTCCTGTGTGTGCTGACGGACAGCCACGGACGTCCTGTGTGTGCTGACGGACAGCCACGGACGTCCTGTGTGTACTGACGGACAGCCACGGACGTCCTGTGTGTACTGAACAAACAGCCCACGTGGGCCAAAATCACCCAAACGGTCCTCGAGAAGGGCCAAAATCACCTGAACAGTCCACGGGAAGGGCCAGCGTGCTGAGTCCAAGGACCAGCGTGCTGATATGTGTACTGGACTCAACATGCTGGCCCTTCCCGTGGGCTGTTCGGGTGATTTTGGCCCACATGGGATGTCTGTCAGCACACACATGACGTCCGTGTGTGTCCGTCAGCCCACACATGACGTTTGTGTGTGTTCGTCAGCACACACAGGACGTCTGTGGCTGTTCGTGTGTGTCCGTGGGTGTCCGCCAGCACACACAGGACGTCTGTGGCTGTCTGTGGCTGTCCATCAGCACACACAGGACGTCCGTGTGTGTCTGTCAGCACACATAGGACGTCTGTGTGTATCCGTCAGCACACACAGGACGTCTGTGGCTGTCCATCAGTATACATATCAGCACGCTGGCCTTTCCCGTGGACTGTTTGGGTGATTTTGTCCCACGTGGGCTGTCTGTTCAGTACACACAGGATGTCCGTGGGTGTCCGCCAGCACACACAGGACGTCCGTGGCTGTCCGTGTGTGTCCGTGTGTGTCCGTCTGCACAAACAAGACGTCCGTGGCTGTCCATCAGTACATATATCAGCACGCTGGTCCTTGGACTCAGCACACTGGCCCTTCCCGTGGACTGTTTGGGTGATTTTGGCCTACGTGGGCTGTCTGTTCCCGTGGACTGTTCGGGTGATTTTGGCTTACGTGGGCTGTCTGTTCAGTACACACAGGACGTCTGTGGCTGTCCGTCAGCACACACAGGACGTCCGTGGCTGTCTGTGTGTGTCTGTCAGCACACACATGACGTCTGTGGCTGTCCATCAGTACACATATCAGCACGCTGGTCCTTGGACTCAGCACGCTGGCCCTTCCCGTGGACTGTTTGGATGATTTTGGCCACGTGGGCTGTCTGTTCAGTACACACAGGACGTTCGTTGGTGTCCGCCAGCACACACATGACGTCTGTGTGTGTCCGTCAGCACACACAGGACGTTCGTGGCTGTCTGTGTGTGTCCGTCAGCACACACAGGACGTCCGTGGCTGTCCATCAGTACACATATTAGATCGCTGGCCCTTCCCGTGGACTGTTCGGATGATTTTGGCCCACGTGGGCTGTCTGTTCAGTACACACAGGATGTAGGTGGGTGTCCGTCAGCACACACATGACGTCCGTGTGTGTCCGTCTGTACACACAGGACGTCCGTGGCTGTCCGTGTGTGTCTGTGGGTGTCCGCCAGCACACACAGGAAGTCTATGGCTGTCCGTGGTTGTCCGTCAGCACACACAGGACGTCCGTGTGTGTCCGTCAGCACACACAGGACATCCATGTGTGTCCGTCAGCACACACAGGACGACTGTGGCTGTCCATCAGTACACATATCAGCACGCTGGTCCTTGGACTAAGCACGCTGGCCCTTCCCATGGACTGTTTGGGTGATTTTGGCCAACGTGGGCTGTCTGTTCAGTACACACAGGACATCCGTGGGTGTCCGCCAGCACACACAGGACGTCTGTGGCTGTCCGTGTTTGTCCGTCTGTGTCCGTCAGCACACACAGGACGTCAGTCGCTGTCCATCAGTACACATATCAGCGCGCTGGTCCTTGGACTCAGCACACTGGCCCTTCCCGTGGACTGTCGGGTGATTTTGGCCCACGTGGGCTGTCTGTTCAGTACGCACAGGACGTCCGTGGGTGTCCGTCAGCACACACATGACATCCGTGTGTGTCCGTCAGCACACACATGACGTATGTGGCTGTGTGTGTGTGTCCGTGTGTGTCCGTCAGTACATAAAGGACGTCTGTGGCTGTCCATCAGTACACATATCAGCACGCTGGTCCTTGGACTCAGCACGCTGACCCTTCCCGTGGTCTGTTCGTGTGATTTTGGCCCACGTGGGCTGTCGGTTCAGTACACACAGGATGTCCGTGGGTGTCCGCCAGCACACACAGGACGTCCGTGGCTGTCCGTGTGTGTCCGTGTGTGTCCGTGTGCGTCCGTCTGTGTCCGTCAGCACAAACAGGACGTCCGTCGCTGTCCATCAGTACACATATGCTGATTCCAGCACATCTCCTGCCCCTTTGTCTTCTGAACCTCAAGAGTACTGTGAGGAACCTTCTTTTCTTAATTCTCTCCCTGACATGTTTGTAAAGATCAGTACTCATGATGTGATTCGTTTTGGCCTTGACAAAATCAAAGAATTTTGTGTTTCAAAATCTGTTTTTTATAACATGATTATTTCTTTTAAGATCTTTGAACCTGATAAATTTCTTGATAAACCACGTTTTCAAAATGTCAATGGCATTAGTTCTAGATTTATCTTGTGTTGTTGGGGTCAAAAACGGTTGTGACAAATTTAACATTCAAAACGTCCGAGGAAGAAAATAAGAATTTCTCCGATGAGTATTTTTCGAAATAGATTCTTTTTTACGAAAAAGCTTTACGGAAGAAAGAATCGAGACGTCCGACGAAAGCTCGAAATAGGTCGTTACACAGAGACCGAACGTCCGTCCCGCTCTGTCGCTACGTAGCGACCGAGCTCAGCGCTCGTCCCGCTCGGTCGCTACGTAGCGACCGAGCTTGTAAGACCCGATCCTGGATTCCTCAATCCAACCAGACCGCGGCCTCACCAAACAATGCAACCAATTCCATCTTTCATATTCAAGTTCAAGTGTTAAATAATTCTAAGTCTTTTTCAGAGTTTTGAGGTTCCAACATTCACACTTAAACAATCAAGCATCAACTAATGAAAATAGATACTTCATAGATATTAACCAAGGTTCATACATCATTCATCATCCTAAATAATAGAATACATACTAGAATCGCATAAGTTCACAAGTTGCACAATAGGCTACAATAATCACACAATTTTCAGAATCAACCCAATCACCACACATCTTCCCATGGCCGCGGTCCTCATGGTGCTTTTCCCTTACCACGGTCCATTTCTGGTCCTGGATCCAACACAAACAACCACACAATCACAAGGTTAGATTACAAAACAAGAATCAAATCACATTGCATGGTCGGATCCAATCTAGTCAAGAACAATCATCAAAAATGTCAAATCTGACCCCTTTAAAAAGAGATCCAAATACCAAATAAAATTCATGATAATTCATGATAATTCAGAAGAAAAATATTCCCATAAACAGATTCAGAAGAATCGGCTCAGATCATAGTGATCTCGGCCATGAACAGCCCACACAAGAACAAGGGACTTTCATGGAAATTGGATCAGGCCAAGGCCTTAGGATCAATGAATCCTTTCCTGTAACAACATAAACCATTCCAAAGCACAACATATAAGAAGAAACAGAGTAGAAGAAGACAGAGTAAGGAGTAGCCAATCGATCCAAACCGGCCAGGCTCACACGGCCATCATCCGCGGCCTTGTCCGGTTACTCTTGGCCACACCTCTCACCTTAGGAGTTCGGTCTCCAGGGGCGACTTCCTTCTCTTTCTCCTTTGCCTTCTCCTTGTCTTTCTGTCTCAAATCCATCCTCTTGATCACACGCCCAAACACACCAGGAACACTCAAGAACAATCTCTTGGATCAAATCGGCCGATCCAAAGTTTCTGTCTCTCTTTCTCTCTTGAATTTTCTCTGTGTTTCTCTCTGTGTGGAATGAGTAAAAACCGACCAGAATGATCAGAAATGAGAGAGAGAAGACGATTTAAACTGTCCCCAACCGCCTGGGCGAACAGTTACCAAAATCCCTTCCTTTCTTCCCAAAACCGTCCCATAACCGTCCCATAACCGCCCTTGGCGGTTTCTCCCCTTTTCTTCCTTTGGCAAATCGATCACTGAGCCTCAGCTCACACTCTGGGAGCTTGCCCGCTCCCTATCCCAAGCCTAAGACCCATTTGGTCGAACCGTCCTGCACCCGGACCATCGGCTCGCCCAGTAACCGTCCCGGACTCGCCCACACTGATCCGAACCAGAACGCACCGTTCACTGGATTGAGCTGACCCCCCAGCTGTTCCCAGCTGATTGAGCTAGCCCACCAGCTCCTGTGAGCTGAACAGATAATGGTGAACTGATTACCAGCTGAACCGAGCTGATTGAACTCAAACCAACACTCGTCCAGCTGCCTAAACACTCACCCAGCCCCTTTACCCTTATTTCCATCGTATCCTGGTTAAGTCTCAGCTGACTGATGCCCTTAACCTTCATTCAGGGCCATGATACGCTTGTCTCAAGGTCTAATGACCTGACTGGTGCGTCTCCCCGCACCATGGCCCGTCCGGCCGATCCTATCTAGGATCGGGGACATGACAGAGCTCGAGCCAAAGCTCGGTCGCTACGTAGCGACCGAGCGCTCGTCCCGCTTGGTCGCTATGTAGCGACCGAGCGCTCTTCCCGCTTGGTCGCTACGTAGCGACCGAGCTCGGCAAGCTTGGTCGCTACGTAGCGACCGAGGGCTCGTCCCGCTCGGTCGCTATGTTGCGAACAAGCTCGAGCCAAAGCTCCGTCGCTACGTAGTGATCAAGCGCTCGTCCCGCTCGGTCGTTACGTAGCGACTGAGCTCGAGCCAAAGCTCGGTCGCTACGTAGCGACCAAGCGCTACGTAGCGACCGGGCTCGAGCCAAAGTTCGGTCGCTACGTAGCGACCGAGCTCTTCCGAGAACATCGATACGACACCAATCCATGCATTCTTGTCAAACCTTGAAATGCTATATCCCGAAGACCGTAGCAAGCTCAGTCCATGCTTTCCGCTATTCTAAGTCATCGATCAAACTTCGCGGATTAGAAACCGCAGAAAGTTCGTTCTTTATCAAAAGAAATCATAGCAAACGTGTCGAGTCGGAAGACGGCCCAAAGGGACCTAAAACACGACTCGAGGCCCATCCAACGATTTCTTAACCAAAAGCCCATAAACTGCAGCACGGTTTACGCTTGGTCCACAAAGAGAGATAAATGTCAAGTTTCCGCGGATAAATACGGAAGTTTTGAAGATAATTGTGAAGATCGGGAAAAATGGAATATCTCTATTTTTATGCTATGACGGCTTAAGGGCAGAAGAGTAAATGCGTAAACTGACCTTGGAGCTAGTATATAAGAAGTCCCAGGCGAGGAGCATGGGAAGAGAACTTTTTCAGAGCAAACTTAGCACTTAGAGCAATTTAGGCATTTTTCCGTTTTTGTTATTTCGAGCTGCGACTCAATTAGGTTTAGCCGTCTTAGGGTTGCTAGAACTAGGAATCTCGCCGACAGCTCTCGAGCCTAGGCTTATACCTTGTTGTAAACGCTCATACGCAAATTCGGAATAAGATCTTCTTTGCTCTCTTTTTCGATTTCTTATACTTTATCGTTGTTATTCTCGTGTTCTGATTGCTTGATGTGTGGTAATTAGCAGATATCCGGGTCCTCTGGGAAATTAGGGTTTTCCTAGTTTCCTTATTTAAACGGAAATCGACAGTGCAAATTTCGGTTCCCACAGTTTGGCGCTAGAAGGAGGGGGACATACGGATCAATCTAACCCGCAAAAGCCACTCAACGATCAGGAACGGTATGCAAGATTCGACGTGTGCGAACGTCATCTCTTTCAAGGGGGGAGCAACGATCGATCGAGCCAAACCTCGAAACGATCTCCTTGTGATCGAGTTGACGATTCGAGATATCGACGCCGCTAGAGTGCTAATCGATTCCAGAAGCTCGGCCGATATCATCTTCAAAGACACTCTTGAAAAGATGAGGATCAATCAATCTGAAGTCACGAAATGCCCAAGCCCTCTGCTAGGACTTTCGGGGGAAACAACCATGGCCTATGGATCGATTAGTCTCGCTGTCAAAGCCGGAACCGTGATGAACGTCACAGAGTTTCTAGTCGTTGACCGTCCCGCATCTTACAACGTTATCATGGGAACACCATGGCTGAACACCATGCGCGCAATCCCATCAACCTACCATCTTTGCCTCAAGTTCCCGACCCCTAACGGAGTCGAGGTAATATGGGGAAATCCGAGAGTTTCACAGGTTTGTTTCGCCGCGGAACTAAAACGAAAGAGACCGATCCTAGAAATCACTCCTAGAAAAGTGGAGAAAAAGACCTCCATCAAAGATATGCGAAGTCAGTATTCAGCAAAATTCTTCTGGCAATCTCGCAGCATCGCAGCTCTAGATGAAAAACGCGAGCCAACATGCGAACCCGTGGTAACGATCTGTCTCGACGAAGCCTTCCCAGAACGCTGCGTCGAGATTGGAGCTAATCTCCGCGAGCCTTTCAGGACAGAACTCGTAACCTGCCTTAAAAAGAACCTCAATAGTTTTGCATGGGCTGCGGAAGATATGCCGGGAATCGCCATTAACATAACATGTCACGAGCTGAATATCGACCTAACATTCAAACCCGTCAAACAAAAAAGATGGAAGCTAGGACCCGAACGTGCTGCTGCAGTAAACGATGAGGTCGAAAAATTGCTTAAAGTTGGGTCGATAACAGAAGTAAGATACCCGGACTGGCTCGCCAACCCCGTAGTAGTCAAAAAGAAGAACGGGAAGTGGCGAGTTTGGGTGGATTTTACCGACCTAAACAAGGCATGTCCAAAGGATAGCTTCCCTCTACCACATATCAATCGATTGGTAGAAGCAACAGCGGGCAACGAACTCTTATCCTTCATGGATGCCTTCTCAGGTTATAATCAAATTAGGATGAATCCCGACGATCGTGAGAAGACTGCGTTCATTACCGATCGCGGAACTTATTGCTATAAGGTAATGCCCTTCGGCCTCAAAAACACTGGTGCAACTTACCAACGACTCGTGAACCGAATGTTCTCCAAACAACTCGGAAAAACGATGGAGGTTTATATCGACGACATGCTCGTCAAATCCCTCAAAGCAAGAGATCACGTGTCACATCTCGAAGAATGCTTTGCACAATTAAATTCCCATAACATGAAGCTCAACCCGACAAAATGTCGATTTGCTGTGGCATCATGGGAATTCCTCGGCTACTTGGTCACATACCGCGGCATCAAAGCAAATCCAAAACAGATCAACGCACTAATCGAGATGGCTTCACCAAAGAATAAGTGGGAAGTCCAAACACTGACCGGTAGAATCGCATCGCTTAACCGATTTATTTCACGATCAACAGATAAGTGCCTGCCCTTCTACGACATCCTGCGAGGAAATAAAAAATTCGAATGGTCGGAAGAGTGCAAAAACGCCTTCCAACAGCTGAAGCGTTATTTAGCTACTCCTCCAGTCCTCGCAAAACCCGTGGAAGGGGAGCCTTTATTCTTGTACATCGATGTGTCGGCAACGGCCGTAAGCGGAGTCCTGATAATGAAAGAACGCGGGGAGTAGAAACCTATTTTCTACATAAGCAAAACCTTGCTGGATGCCGAATCTAGGTATCCATTGATGGAAAAATTGGCATGCGCGGTCGTAACATCGGCCCGAAAACTAAGACCATATTTCCAATCCCACACAATCGTAATCCTCACGACTTTTCCCTTACGGACAATTTTGCATTGCCCAAGTCAATCAGGCCGACTGGCTAAGTGGGGGGGTCGAGTTGAGCGAGTATGACATCGAATACCAACCAAGGACGAGTGCAAAATCACAAGTGCTCGCAGACTTCTTGGTCGAACTCCCAACGGGAACAATAACCAATGAGGAACCAAATTCCACCTGGCTCCTCCACGTCGACGGATCCTCATCCAAGCAAGGATCGGGTATCGGAATCCGTCTCACATCTCCAACGAGCGAGATCTTGGAACAATAGTTCAGGCTGGAATACCATGCCTCGAACAACGAGGCCGAATACGAAGCATTAATCGCAGGGCTACGTTTGGCTCACGGCCTGTCACGCCCCCAATCCTGGAAAGGATTGTCAGGACGGCCATGGTTCGAGGAAACGTACCAGCCAGTCTTAGGACATCAAGGCAAGCATTCCATGGTCGAAAAAGAAAGTTAAGAACATAAGGAAACTTAGACTTAACCTTATATAAGCTAAGAGACAGCTAGGACGAGTAAGATGGTAACTGGACGAAGTAGACGAGTAGCTCGACCAGCTCAACGAAGCTAGGTTTAGTTCAATCCAGCTCAGTCCCTACTAAGTCAGCTCCACTAGCTGGACTACTAGCTCACTCAGCTGAGACAGCTGAGAGTCAGCTCATCTCAGCTAGACGAACTGTTCGGGCTTTAGGCCGATGGTCCGGGTCCGGGTCAGTGGCGGGCTGTGAGGTCCGGCCATGAGGCCATGGGCTGTTGGGTCTTTGGACAAGGCCGTGGGCTAAGTCCAGGAGGCTTGGGGCGTGGGTTGGGCTTATGACCGACCCCAAACCCAATCAGAAAGGGCGATGGGATGCAAGTGGCCTAGAGGGCAACAACCCTTGGCCGATGGTGCCTGTTCGCTAGCAAGTCATGCCTGTTCGTGGGGCAAGACTTACCCCCTCGTTTTCTATAAATATGGGGCCTCTCCTGTTGGTTTCATTATACAATTCCAGAGTAAAATGCTCATAGAAAAACGTAGAGAGAGAGAGAGAGAGAGAGAGAGTACCAGCCAAGAGATCGGCCGGAAAAGGGCCGGTCGTGGTGGTTTTGTATCTCCGGCAAGGAGAACGGGTTAGGAGAGAGGAGGCCGTGTGGTTATGAATACCCAAGGCATAGAGAAAGGTCTGGAGAAGGACTCCAAAGCCGTGGTTCAGTAAGATAGGGTGCGCTAGTCAGCATGTCCTTAAGCGCGGAAAAACATTTCCCACACTCCTCAGACCATGTGAACTTAACGTCCTTCCCGGTCAACCGTGTCATAGGCTGAGCCAAGCTTGGGAATCCTTTCACAAACTTTCTATAATAACCTGCCAGCCCTAGGAAGCTTCTGACTTCTGTGTCACTGCGTGGTCGAGGCCAATCCTTGATTGCCCTGATCTTCTCTGGATCCACCGAGACGCCCTCACCGGACACAATGTGGCCGAGAAACCAAATGCTCTTCTGCCAAAAACTGCATTTACTGAGTTTTGCATAGAGCTTGTGTTCCCGTAATCGTTCCTCATCCTTGGAGTAAATCAGGATATCATCAATGAAGATGATCACTGATTCGTCCAGGAAGTCTCGGAACACGCTGTTCATCATTTTCATGAATGCAGCAGGCGCATTGGTCAGACCGAATGGCATAACCACAAACTCGTAGTGGCCGTACCTGGTCCGGAATGCTGTCTTTCTAATATCATTTGGCTCCATAGGGATCTGATGATACCCTGAGGCCAAATCAATCTTAGAAAACCATTTGGCTCCTTTGAGTTGATCCAGCAACTCATCTATTCTGGGCAACGGGTACTTGTTCTTCACAGTAACCATGTTCAACCCTCGATAGTCAATACACAGACGCATGCTACCATCCTTCTTTTTCACAAAGAGGACTGGTGCACCCCAAGGAGAGCTACTTGGACATATGAACCCCTTGTCCAGCAATTCTTCTAATTGCTTCTTTAGGTCAGCCATCTCGGCCGGAGCCATTCGGTACGGACTCTTGGACAGCGGAGCTGTCCCTGGTTCTAGTTCAATCGTAAACGGATCCGACCTATCAGGGGGAACACCCTGTAGTGAACGGAACACATCTGGGAACTCAGACACCAACGGGTCCTCAGTTAGATCTTTCTGATCATCAGACCTGCCGTGCTCCATAGTGGTAATTGTGGTCAAATATGCTTCACAACCCCGTCTAAGCATCCGTTCTGCTCGGATTGCTGACACCACTACTCTATCCAGAGTCGGACTCATATTCAGACTTTGGTACTGGATCGGGTGAGGTCCAGTCTCCAACCGTACACATCCTCTGTGGCAGTCGAGAGTGGCCCGATACTATCCCAACCAATCCATGCCTAGGATCACATCGTGATTCTGTAGGCGCAACACAATCAGATCTACAGGCAGATTTTTCTCTTGGATCATTACCGGGATATTAGTCATGAGCCCTAGTGAGTGCATGATTTGCCCACCGGCCGCCCTCACTAGTCTCGAATTATCCCCAGAACAGAGGCAGAACAGACCCTTTCTCACCAGTTCCGGACTCACAAAACTATGTGTAGCCCCTGTGTCGAAAAGTACGTGGGTTTCAACACCACCAATCATGAGGGTCCCTATAAGAGACCCACATCAGAATCCCCTAGCCACTCTAGGTTCCAGACCAAGCATTCTATTGAATGTAAACAGATAAATTCAGAAATTACCAGAGATCGAATCAAACAATCCAGAAGCGCCGTCGTCTCGGGAAAGCTCATACACCCTTGGTGTTGTGGTCGGCCTGCTCTGGGTTGACTTTCCCGTGTCTCCACGACCCTTCCCTTGTCCTCCTTGCCGCTTAGGACATTCACATTGGAAGTGTCCGCTTTGGCCGCAATGGAAACAAGTCCGAGAGCCGCGGCCACTGGATTGGCCCTGAGTCTGGCTTGGTCGAGTGCAATCTCGGATGGAATGATCCAAGCTGCCACATCTCACACAAGCTCCCATGGCTTTCCAGCATTCACCTGGATGGTTCTTACCACACTTGGGACATTCAGGTCGTCCACTAGAGGCCTTGCCTCCGTCAACCTGGTCCCACTTCCTTTTTCGGTCGTTAGTCTTACCCGTCGGGACAGACTGCGACTTTGTCTTAAGCTTGGCTTCTTCGGCCAAGTTAGACTCCAAAAGAGCTACACGTTCAACCAGCTCTCCGACGGTGCTGAAGGTGCGGATCGAACAGTGAGTTCTCAGCTCCGGCCTTAAGCCTCGAATGAACCGACGAACCTGGACTGTCTCGTCCTCAAGTTCCCTTCCAACAAAACGTCGGAGCCGGTTGAACTCCTCTTCGTACTCACGTACGGTCCTGCGGCCTTGGGTAAGGTCTAGGAATCTACCTTCCAGACGGTCCCAAGCCTCTGCAGGAAAGTATTTGCGGTTGAATTCATCTTCGAAATCCGCAAAACTCTGGAGACTTCCATTGGTGCGCTTGTTCACAGCCAGCCACCAATTATGCGCGTCCCCTTCCAGGAAGTGAACCGCAATGTCTCTCTTGTAATCCTCGGGACAACGAGTTGAGCTGAAGTTTCGGACTAGCCTACTCCTCCACTCGTCTGCCTCAATAGGATCGGTGCTTCCTGAGAAATGCTTCGTCCCTAGACGGGAGATGTGCTGAAGCAAACTCAGATAGTCAACCTTTTTCCCGGTCCTTTCTGGTGGATCAATCTCGATCACCTCGACCGTTTCCACAACTGGACCATTGGTGTTGGGGGTGGTCGTAGCCACAGGCGTAGCTTGGCCAACCGAGGAGTTCACTAATGGCGTGAACAGTTGGGCCATAGCCGCCACATGAGTCCCCATTACCTTCATGGCCTCTAACAAGTCCTCTTTGGACCAAGTTGCGGTTATATTGGCCGTACCATCGGCAACTTTCTCACGCTGGCCACCATCACGGTTAGCGTTCGAGGATTCCACTTCCTCATCACTCTCCTGATGTTCCTGACCATCCCGTTGCATCCCCATAAGGTTAGCCTGATCAGTTGGCAACACATCTTCCGCGTTAGCCGCAGCCACTTGGCTAGACTGACCAGACATTCTCTTACTTCTTCGGGACTTTCCCGATTTGCTTTTTCCACCCTAAGGATTCAGAAAATGTTAGTACAAAACACACTAACATACACAAAACAAAAAAATCCCTAGACTAAGCAATCAAACCTCACCGTGAGACCTAATCAGCTGGCTGCGTGTGTGTGTGTGTACTACATAACCCAACTATCCTAGAATCAAGCATGCTCTGATACCAACTTGTAAGACCCGTTCCTGGTCTCTCGACCCAACTGGATACGAATGCTTACTTATTAATTTCTTTGCTTGTCTGATTCATTCTAAGTCTTTTCTTTACTAAGTCATATTCGAATATGAGGTTCATAAACAAAGGAATAGATTGCACAGCGGAATAACAATGTATAAACTATGTATTACTTAGAAACATGAGATTCAATACACAACTTCTTAACAGTCTCATAGACAATCACTAGTTCATCCCTAGCATCATCTAACCACACGTTTACACAGCCTCTCACTGACCGAGCCTTCACAGCTCCTTGGCTTGACCAGAACCATCCTTAGTTCCTGAAACCACAACCAGATAAGCATTAATCATAACCGAGAATAGAACGGATTGATTCTACAATGCTTGGCTTGGTTCCTAGAACTTAGATAAACCTCAGTCAACACAATCATAAAAAGTATGAACCTACCTACCGTATCCTAAGTCATTCAACCAACCACCCCTTGACTTAGAATCAGATAGATAGTCCAGAATAGATAAACAGAACACACTAACAGATCCGGATCGTCCCCAAAGACCAATCCATCTAACCGGATAGAATCTAGGTGCGACCGGCCAATGGAGTCCGGCTCAATGGCCCAACGGACTCCCTTACCTGATCCGGCCTTATGCCTGGATCCAATCGGCCGAGTAAGCCTCAAGCCTAATCCGGAAGGCTTAGCAACCGGTCAGACCTTGCGACTCTACCTTGGCTTAGACAAACCGTAAACTTGTCTTAACTAGACAAGCCATAGGCTGATCCATAAGGATCGGTCCTAACCTGTCCCGAAAGACACCGTTTGGAACATGTACCCTTTGGCCATTCGTGCCTCTTGGACACTCATGACTCTTGACAACTGGTGCCCTTTGGGTCATTCCCAACCGTTCGTCCTAACTGCCCAGTCTTGGTGCGATCGGATCATCCCACTAACCGACCCGTGTCTAGGCTAGAGGTTTGGTTATGTTCGGCCAAAGCCTAGGGACGTGTTCCTTGGACTCAACCAACACAACCTTTCGTGTTTAACCAGAGAGAAGAGAAGAGAAACGAATTGAAACAGATAAGGAGAGCCGGATGGGACTTAGGAACCGAGCAGAGCCGCGGTGCGGTCGCATGGACTGTCCGTTCGGTCTGATGGAGCCACGGCCCATCACATACCTTGTGAACCACGTCTGGGTTCTCCATGCTCTTCTCCTTGTCTTGATATCCCATTCTTGACCGGAGTTAGTTCCCACACGATCAGAGTCGCCGGAACACAACACCACCACAATCGGCCTTTCTCTTGGCTGGAACTCTCTCTTTCTCTCTTTCTTTCTCTCTACGTTTTTCTCTGAGTATTTTACTCTGGAATTGGATAATGAAATCGACCAGAGAGCCCCCATATTTATAGAAAACGAGGGGGTAAGTCTTGCCCCACGAACAGGCACAACTTGCTAGCGAATGGGCACCATCGGCCAAGGGTTGTCCCCTTTCGGCCACTTGCATCCCTTCGCCCTTTCTGATTGGGTTTGGGGTCGGTCACAAGCCCAACCCACGCCCCAAGCCTTCTGGACTTAGCCCACGGCCTTGTCCAAAGACCCAACAGCCCATGGCCTCATGGCCGGACCTCACAGCCCGCCACTGACCTGGACCCGGACCATCGGCCTAAAGCCCGGACAGTCCGTCTAGCTGAGATGAGCTGACTCTCAGCTGCCTCAGCTGAGTGAGATAGTAGTCCAGCTAGTGGAGCTGACTTAGTAGGGACTGAGCTGGAGTGAACTGAACCTAGCTTCCTTGAGCTGGCCGAGCTACTCGTCCACTTCATCCAGTTACCGTCTTACTCGTCCTAGCTGTCTTTTAGCTTGTATAAGGTTAAGTCTAAGTTTCCTTATGTCCTTAACCTTCTTTCTCGACCATGGAACGCTTGCCTTGTTGTCCTAAGACTGGCTTGCACGTTTCCTCGAACCATGGCCGTCCCAACAATCCTATTCAGGATTGGGGGCATGACAGTCTAAGCCAAGGTAGAGTCGCAAGGTCTGACCGGTTGCTAAGCCTTCCGGATTAGGCTTGAGGCTTACTCGGCCGATTGGATCCAGGCCTAAGGCCGGATCAGGTAAGGGATTCCGTTGGACCATTGAGCCAGACTTCATTGGCCGGTCGCATCTAGATTCTATCCGGTTAGACGGATTGGTCTTTGGGGACGATCCGGATCTGTTCGTGTGTTCTGTTTATCTATTCTGGACTATATATCTGATTCTAAGTCAAGGGGTGGTTGGTTGAATGACTTAGGATACGGTGGGTAGGTTCATACATTTTATGATTATGTTGACTGAGGTTTATCTAAGTTCTAGGAACCAAGCCAAGCATTGTAGAATCAATTTGTTCTATTCTCGGTTATGATTAATGCTTATCTGGTTGTGGTTTCAGGAACTAAGGATGGTTCTGGTCAAGCCAAGGAGCCGTGAAGGCTCGGTCAGTGAGAGGCTGTGTAACGTGTGGTTAGATGATGCTAGGGATGAACTAGTGATTGTCTATGAGACTGTTAAGAAGTTGTGTATTGAATCTCATGTTTCCAAGTAATACAAAGTTTATACATTGTTATTCTGCTGTCCAATCTGTTCCTTTGTTTATGAACCTCATATTCGAATATGACTTAGTAACTAAGAGACTTAAAATGGATCAAACAAGCAAAGAAATTAATAAGTAAGCCTGCGGACTCCATCAGGTCGAGAGGCCAGGGTTCGGGTCTTACATCCGTGGCTGTCCCTGGCTGTCCGTGGCTAGCACCCACAGGACGTCCGTGGCTGTCCGTGTGTGTCCGTTTGTGTCCATGTGTGTCCGTCAGCAGAGACAGGACGTCCTTGGGTGTCCGTCAGCACACAGGACGTCCGTGGCTGTCTGTGTGTGTCCGCCAGCACACAGAGGACGTCCGTGGCTGTTTGTGGCTGTCCATCAGCACACACAGGACGTCCCTAACTGTCCGTGTGTGTCCGTCATCACACACATGACGTCTGTGGCTGTCCATCAGTACACATATCAGCACGTTGGTCCTTGGACTCAGCACGCTGACCCTTCCCGTGGACTGTTTGGGTGATTTTGGCCCACATGGGCTGTCTGTTCAGTACACACAGGACGTCCGTGGGTGTCTGCCAGCACACACAGGACATCCGTGGCTCTCCGTCAGCAAACACAGGACGTCCGTAGCTGTCCTTGTGTGTCCGTGTGTGTCCGGTAGCACACACAGGATGTCTGTGGCTGTCCATCAGCACATATATCAGCACGCTGGTCCTTGGACTCAGCACGGTGGCCCATCCCGTGGACTGTTTGGGTGATTTTGGTCCATGTGGGCTGTCTGTTCAGTACACACAGGATGTCCGTGTGTGTCCGTCAGCTCACACAAGACATCCGTCGCTGTCCGGGTGTGTCCGTGTGTGTCTGTCAGCACACACAGGACGTCTGTGGATGTCCATCAGTACACATATCAGCACATTGGTCCAACCCTTCCCGTGGATTGTTCGGGTGATTTTGGCCCACGTAGGCTGTCTGTTCAGTACACACAGGACGTCCGTGGGTGTCCGTCAGCACACACAGGTTGTTAGTGTGTGTCCGTCAGCTCACACAGGACGTCCATCGCTGTTCGGGTGTGTCCGTGTGTGTCTGTGTGTGTCCGTCAGCACACACAGGACGTCCGTGTGTGTCCGTAAGCACGCACAGGACGTCTGTGGCTGTCCGTGTGTGTCCGTGTGTGTCCGTCAGCACACACAGGACGTCCGTGGCTGTCCATCAGTACACATATCAGCACGTTGGTCCTTGGACTCAGCATGCTGACCCTTCCCGTGGACTGTTTGGGTGATTTTGGCCCACGTGGGCTGTCTGTTTAGTACACACGGGACGTCTGTGGGTGTCCGCCAGCACACACAGGACGTCCATGGCTGTCCGTGTGTGTCCGTCTGTGTCTGTAAGACCCGAACCTTGGCCTCTCGACCTGATGGAGTCCGCAGGCTTACATATTAATTTCTTTGCTTGTTTGATCCATTTTAAGTCTTTTAGTTACTAAGTCATATTCGAATATGAGGTTCATAAAAAAAGGAACAGATTGCACAGCGGAATAACAATGTATAAACTTTGTATTACTTGGAAACATGAGATTCAATACACAACTTCTTAACAGTCTCATAGACAATCACTAATTCATCCCTAGCATCATCTAACCACACGTTACACAGCCTCTCACTGACCGAGCCTTCACGGCTCCTTGGCTTGACCAGAACCATCCTTAGTTCCTGAAACCACAACCAGATAAGCATTAATCATAACCAAGAATAGAACGGATTGATTCTACAATGCTTGACTTGGTTCCTAGAACTTAGATAAACCTCAGTCAACATAATCTTAAAACGTATGAACCTACCTACCGTATCCTAAGTCATTCAACCAACCACCCCTTGACTTAGAATCAGATAGATAGTCCAGAATAGATAAACAGAACACACGAACAGATCCGGATCATGCCCAAAGACCAATCCGTCTAACCGGATAAAATCGAGGTGCGACCAGCCAATGAAGTCCGGCTCAATGGCCCAACGGACTCCCTTACCTGATCCAGCCTTAGGCCCGGATCCAATCGGCCGAGTAAGCCTCAAGCCTAATCCGGAAGGCTTAGCAACCGGTCAGACCTTGCGACTCTACCTTGGCTTAGACAAACCGTGACCTTGTCCTAACTAGACAAGCCATAGGCTGATCCATAAGGATCGGTCCTAACCTGTCCCGAAAGACACCGTTTGGAACATGTACCCTTTGGCCAATCATGCCTCTTGGTCCTCGTACCTTTTGATGTTCGTAACCTTTGGTATCTCGTACCTTTTGGTCACTGACACACTTTGGCAACTCACAACCTTTGGACACTCATGACTCTTGACTACTCGTGCCCTTTGGGTCATTCCCAACCGTTCGTCCTAACCGCCCAGTCTTGGTGCGATCGGATCATCCGACTAACCGACCCGTATGTAGGCTAGCGGTTTGATTATGTTTGGCCAAAACCTAGGGACGTGTCCCTTGGACTCAACCAACACAACCTTTCGTGTTTAACCAGAGAGAAGAGAAGAGAAACGAATTGAAACAGATAAGGAGAGCCGGATGGGACTTAGGAACCGAGCAGAGCCGCGGTGCGGTCGCATTGACCGTCCTTTCGGTCTGATGGAGCCACGGCCCATCACATACCTTGTGAACCACGTCTGGGTTCTCGATGCTCTTCTCCTTTTCTTGATCTCCCATTCTTGACCGGAGTTAGTTCTCAAACGATCAGAGTCGCCGGAACACAACACCACCACAATCGGCCTTTCTCTTGGCCGGAACTCTCTCTTTCTCTCTTTCTTTCTCTCTACGTTTTTCTCTGAGTATTTTACTCTGGAATTGGATAATGAAATCGACCAGAGAGCCCCCATATTTATAGAAAACGAGGGGGTAAGTCTTGCCCCACGAACAGGCACGACTTGCTAGCGAATGGGCACCATCGGCCAAGGGTTGTCCCCTTTCGGCCACTTGCATCCCTTCGCCCTTTCTGATTGGGTTTGGGGTCGGTCACAAGCCCAACCCACGCCCCATGCCTCCTGGACTTAGCCCACGGCCTTGTCCAAAGACCCAACAGCCCATGGCCTCATGGCCGGACCTCACAGCCCGCCACTGACCCGGAGCCAGACCATCAGCCTAAAGCCCGGACAGTCCGTCTAGCTGAGATCAGCTGACTCTCAGCTGCCTCAGCTGAGTGAGCTAGTAGTCCAGCTAGTGGAGCTGACTTAGTAGGGACTGAGCTGGAGTGAACTGAACCTAGCTTCATTGAGCTGGCCGAGCTACTCGTCCACTTCGTCCAGCTACCGTCTTACTCGTCCTAGCTGTCTCTTAGCTTGTATAAGGTTAAGTCTAAGTTTCCTTACGTCCTTAACCTTCTTTCTCAACCATGGAAAGCTTGCCTTGATGTCCTAAGACTGACTTGCACGTTTCCTCGAACCATGGCCGTCCCAACAATCCTACTCAGGATTAGGGGCGTGACAGTGTCCGTCAGCACACACAGGACGTCTGTGGCTGTCCATCAGTACACATATCAGCAAGTTGGTCTTTGGACTCAGCACGCTGGCCCTTCCCATGGACTGTTTGGGTGATTTTGGCCCACGTGGGCTATCTGTTCAGTGCACACAGGACGTCTGTGGGTGTCCGCCAGCACACACATGACGTCTGTGGCTGTCCGTGGCTAGCACCCACAGGACGTCCGTGGCTGTCCGTGTGTGTCCGTTTGTGTCCATGTGTGTCTGTCAGAAGAGGCAGGACGTCCGTGGATGTCCGTCAGCACACACAGGACGTCCATGGCTGTCCGTGTGTGTCCGCCAGCACACATAGGACGTCCGTGGCTGTTTGTGGCTGTCCGTCAGCACACACAGGACATCCCTGACTGTCCGTGTGTGTCTGTCATCACACACATGACGTCCGTGGCTGTCCATCAGTACACATATCAGAACGTTGGTCCCTGGACTCAGGACGCTGACCCTTCCCGTAGACTGTTTGGGTGATTTTGGCCCACATTGGCTGTCTGTTCAGTAAACAGGACGTCCGTGGGTGTCCGCCAGCACACACAGGACGTCTGTGGCTCTCCGTCAGTAAACACAGAACGTTCGTAGCTGTCCGTGTGTGTCCGTGTGTGTCCGACAGCACACACATGACGTTTATGGCTGTCAGCACGGTGGCCCATCCCGTGGACTGTTCGGGTGATTTTGGCCCATGTGGGCTGTCTGTTTAGTACACACGGGACGTCCGTGGGTGTCCGCCAGCACACACAGGACGTCCATGGCTGTCCGTGTGTGTCCGTCTGTGTTCGTCAGCACACACAGGACGTCCGTGGCTGTCCATCAGTACACATATCAGCATGTTGGTCTTTGGACTCAGCACGCTGGCCCTTCCCATGGACTGTTTGGGTGATTTTGGCCCACGTGGGCTATCTGTTCAGTGCACACAGGACGTCCGTGGGTGTCCGCCAGCACAAACATGACGTTCGTGGCTGTCCGTGGCTAGCACCGACAGGACGTCCATGGCTGTCTGTGTGTGTCCGTTTGTGTCCATGTGTGTCCGTCAGCAGAGACAGAACGTCCGTGGGTGTCCGTCAGCACACACAGGACGTCCGTGGCTGTCCGTGTGTGTCCGTCAGCACACACAGGACATCCGTGGCTGTTTGTGGCTGTCCGTCAGCAAACACAGGACATCCCTGACTGTTCGTGTGTGTCCGTCATCACACACATGACATCCGTGGCTGTCCATCAATACACATATCAGCACGTTGGTCGTTGGACTCAGCACGCTGACCCTTCCCGTGGACTGTTTGGGTGATTTTGGCCCACGTGTGCTGTCTGTTCAGTACACACAAGACGTCCATGGGTGTCCGCCAGCACACACAAGATGTCCGTGGCTCTCCGTCAGCAAACACAGGACGTCTGTAGCTGTCCGTGTGTGTCCGTATGTGTCCGGCAGCACACATAGGACGTGTGTGGCTGTCCATCAGTACATATATCAGCACGCTGGTCCTTGGACTCAGCACGGTGGCCCATCCCGTGGACTGTTCGGGTGATTTTGGCCCATGTGGGCTGTCTGTTAAGTATACACAGGACGTCCGTGGGTGTCCATCAGCACACATAGGATGTCCGTGTGTGTCCGTCAGCTCACACAGGACGTCTGTCGCTGTCCGGGTGTGTCCGTGTGTGTCTGTCAGCACACACAGAACGTCTGTGGATGTCCATCAGTACACATATCAGCACGTTGGTCCTTGAACTCAGCACGCTGACCCTTCCCGTGGACTGTTCGGGTGATTTTGGCCCTCGTGGGCTGTCTGTTCAGTACACACAGGACGTCCATGGGTGTCCGCCAGCACACACAGGACGTCCCTGGCTGTCCGTCAGCAAACACAGGACATCCGTATCTGTCCGTGTGTGTCCGTGTGTGTCTGTCAGCACACAAAGGGCGTCTGTGGCTGTCCATCAGTACATATATCAGCACGCTGGTCCTTGGACTCAGCATGGTGGCCCATCCCGTGGACTGTTCGGATGATTTTGGCCCACGTGGGCTGTCTGTTCAATACACACAGGACATCCGTGGGTGTCCGTCAGCACACACAGGATGTCCGTGTGTGTCCGTCAGCTCACACAGGACGTCCGTCGCTGTGCGGGTGTGTCCGTGTGTATCTATTAGCACACACAGGACGTCCGTGGCTGTCCACCAGTACACATATCAGCACGTTGGTCCTTGGACTCAGCATGCTGACCCTTCCCGTGGACTGTTCGGGTGATTTTGGCCCACGTGGGCTGTCTGTTCAGTACACACATGACGTCTGTGGGTGTCCGCAAGCACACACAGGAAGTCCGTGGTTATATGTCAGTAACCGTAGCTGTCCATGTGTGTCCGTCAGCACATATAGGACATCTGTGGTTGTCCATCAGTACACATATCAGCACGCTGGTCCTTGGACTCAGCACGCTGTTCCTTGGACTCAGCACGCTGTTCCTTGGACTCAGCACGGTGGCCCATCCCGTGGACTGTTCGGGTGATTTTGGCCCATGTGGGCTGTCTGTTAAGTATACACAGGACGTCCGTGGGTGTCCATCAGCACACATAGGATGTCTGTGTGTGTCTGTCAGCTCACACAGGACGTCTGTCGCTGTCCGGGTGTGTCCGTGTGTGTCTGTCAGCACACACAGAACGTCCGTGGATGTCCATCAGTACACATATCAGCACGTTGGTCCTTGAACTCAGCACGCTGACCCTTCCCGTGGACTGTTCGGGTGATTTTGGCCCACGTGGGCTGTTTGTTCAGTACACACAGGACGTCCATGGGTGTCCGCCAGCACACACAGGACGTCCCTGGCTGTCCGTCAGCAAACACAGGACATCCGTATCTGTCCGTGTGTGTCCGTGTGTGTCTGTCAGCACACAAAGGGCGTCTGTGGCTGTCCATCAGTACATATATCAGCACGCTGGCCCTTGGACTCAGCATGGTGGCCCATCCCGTGGACTGTTCGGATGATTTTGGCCCACGTGGGCTGTCTGTTCAATACACACAGGACATCCGTGGGTGTCCGTCAGCACACACAGGATGTCCGTGTGTGTCCGTCAGCTCACACAAGACGTCCATCGCTGTGCGGGTGTGTCCGTGTGTGTCTATTAGCACACACAGGACGTCCGTGGCTGTCCATCAGTACACATATCAGCACGTTGGTCCTTGGACTCAGCATGCTGACCCTTCCCGTGGACTGTTCGGGTGATTTTGGCCCACGTGGGCTGTCTGTTCAGTACACAGATGACGTCTGTGGGTGTCCGCAAGCACACACAGGAAGTCCGTGGTTATCTGTCAGTAACCGTAGCTGTCCGTGTGTGTCCGTCAGCACATATAGGACATCTGTGGTTGTCCATCAGTACACATATCAGCACGCTGGTCCTTGGACTCAGCACGCTGTTCCTTGGACTCAGCACGCTGTTCCTTGGACTCAGCACGGTGGCCCATCCCGTGGACTGTTTGGGTGATTTTGGCCCACGTGGGCTGTCTGTTCAGTACACACAGGACGTCCGTGGGTGTCCGTCAGCACACACAGGATGTCCGTGTGTCTCCGTCAGCTCACACAGGACGTCCGTGGCTGTCCGTGTGTGTTAGTGTGTGTCCGTCAGCACACACATAACGTCCATGGCGGTCCATCAGTACACATATCAGCACGCTGGTCCTTGGACTCAGCACGGTGGCCCATCCCGTAGCCTGTTCGGGTGATTTTGGCCCACGTGGGCTGTCTGTTCAGTACACACAGGACGTCTGTGGGTGTCCGTCAGCACAAACAGGACGTCCATGTGTGTCTGCAAGCACACACAGGATGTCCGTGGCTGTCCGTGTGTGTCCGTGTGTGTCTGTCAGCACACACGGGACGTCCGTGGCTGTCCATCAGTACACATATCAGCACGTTGGTCCTTGGACTCAGCACGCTGACCCTTCCCGTTGACAGTTCGGGTGATTTTGCCCAACGTGGGCCGTCTGTTCAGTACATACAGGAAGTCCGTGGGTGTCCGCCAGCACACACACGATGTCTGTGGCTGTCCGTGGCTGTCCATCAGCACACACAGGACTTCCGTGGCTGTCAGTGTGTGTCCGTCAGCACACACAAGATGTCTGTGGCTGTCTATCAGTACACATATAGCACGCTGGTCCTTGGACTCAGCACGCTGGTCCTTCCCGTGGACTGTTTGGGTGATTTTGGCCTGTGGGGGCTGTCTGTTCAGTACACACAGGACATTCGTGGGTGTCCGCTAGCACACACAGGACGTCTGTGGCTGTCCGTCAGCACACACAGGATGTCCGTGGCTGTCCGTGTGCGTCTGTGTGTGTCCGTCAGCACACACAGGACGTCCGTGGCTGTCCATCACTACACATATCAGCACGCTGGTCCTTGGACTCAGCACGCTGGCCCTTCCCGTGGACTGTTCGGGTGATTTTGGCCCGCATGGGCTGTCTATTCAGTACACAAAGGTGGTCTGTGGGTGTCCGTCAGCACACACAAGACGTCCGGGGCTGCCCGTGTGTGTCCGTCAGCACACACAGGATGTCCGTGGCTTTCCATCAGTACACATATCAACACGTTGGTTCATGGACTCAGCACGCTGCCCCCTCCCGTGGACTGTTTGGGTGATTTTGGCCCACATGGGCTGTCTGTTCAATACACACAGGACGTCTGTGGGTGTCCACCAGCACACACAGGACATCTGTGGGTGTCCGTGGCAAGCACACATAGGACGTCCGTGGCTGTCCGTGTGTGTCCGTCAGCATAGACAAGACGTTTGTGGGTGTCCGTCAGCACACACAGGACGTCCGTGTGTGTCCGTCAGCACACACAGGATGTCCGTGGCTGGCTGTGTGTGTCCATCAGCACACACAGGACGTCTGTGGCTGTCCATCAGTACACATATCAGCACGTTGGTCCTTAGACTCGGCACGCTGGCCCTTCCCGTGGACTGTTTGGGTGATTTTGGCCCACGTGGGCTGTCTGTTCAGTACACACAGGACGTCCGTGGGTGTCCGCCAGCACACACAGGACGTCTCTTGCTGTCCGTCAGCAAACACAGGATGTCCGTAGCTGTCCGTGTGTGTCCGTGTGTGTCTGTCAGCACACACAAGATGTCCGTGGCTGTCCATAAGTACACATATCAGCACGCTGGTCCTTGGACTCAGCACGGTGGCCCTTCCCGTGGACTGTTCGGGTGATTTTGGCCCACGTGGGCTATCTGTTCAGTACACACAGGATGTCCGTGGTTGTCCGTCAGCACACACAGGACATCTGTGTGTGTCCATCAGCACACACAGGACGTCCGTGGCTGTCCGGGAGTGTCCGTGTGTGTCCGTCAGCACACACAGGACTTCCGTGGCTGTCCATCAGTACACATATCAGCACGTTGGTCTTTGGACTCAGCACGCTGACCCTTCTCGTGGACTGTTCGGGTAATTTTGGCCCACATGGGCTGTCTGTTTAGTGTACACGGGACGTCCGTGGGTATCCGCCAGCACACACAGGACATTCGTGGCTGTCCGTGTGTGTCCGTCTGTGTCCGTCGGCACACACAGGACATCCATGGCTGTCCATCAGTACACATATCAGCACATTGGTCTTTGGACTCAGCACGCTTGCCCTTCTCATGGACTGCTTGGGTGATTGTGGCCCACGTGGGCTGTCTGTTCAGTACACACAGGATGTCCGTGGGTGTCTGCCAGCACACACATGACGTCCGTGGTTGTCCGTGGCTAGCAAACACAGGACGTCCGTGGCTGTCTGTGTGTGTCTGTGTATGTCCGTCACCATAGATAGGACGTCCGTGGGTGTCCGTCAGCACACGCAGGATGTACGTGTGTGTCCATCAGCACACACATGACGTCTGTGGCTTTCCGTGTGTGTCCGCCAGCACACACAGGATGTTCGTGGCTGTTTGTGGCTGTCCGTCAGCAAACACAGGATGCCCGTAGCTGTCTGTGTGTGTCCGTCAACACACACTGGACGTCCGTGGCTGTCCATCAGTACACATATCAGCACGCGGGTCCTTGGACTCAGCACGGTGGCCCTTCCCGTGGACTGTTCGGGTGATTTTGGCCCACGTGGGCTGTCTGTTCAGTACACACAGGACGTCCGTGGGTGTCCGTCAGCACAAACAGGACGTCCGTGTGTGTTCGTCAGCACACACAGCACGTCCGTGGCTGTCCGTGTGTGTCTATGTGTGTCCATCAGCACACACAGGACATCCATGGCTGTCCATCAGTACACATATCAGCACGTTGGTCCTTGAACTCAGCACGCAGGCCCTTCCCGTGGACTGTTTGGGTGATTTTGGCCCACGTGGGCTGTCTGTTCAGTACACACAGGACGTCCGTGGGTGCCCGCCAGCACACCCAGGACATCCGTGGCTGTCCGTGGCTAGCACACACTGGACGTCCGTGGTTGTCCGTGTGTATCCGTGTGTGTCCGTCAGCACAGATAGGACGTCTGTGGGTGTCTGTCAGCACACACAGGACGTCCCTATGTGTCCGTCAGCACACACAGGATGTCCGTGGCTGTCTGTGTGTGTCCGTCAGCACACACAGGACGTCTGTGGCTGTCCATCAGTACACATATCAGCACGTTGGTCCTTGGACTCAGCACGCTGGCCCTTCCCGTGGACTGTTTGGGTGATTTTTGCCCACGTGGGCTGTCTGTTCAGTACACACAGGACGTCCGTGGGTGTCCACCAGCACACACAAAACGTCTGTCCGTGTGTGTCAGTGTGTGTCCGGCAGCACACACAGGACGTCTGTGGCTGTCCATCAGTACATATATCAGCACGCTGGTCCTTGGACTGAGCACGGTGGCCCATCCCATGGACTGTTTGGGTGATTTTGGCCCACGTGGGCTGTCTGTTCAGTATACACAGGACGTCTGTGGCTGTCCGTCAGCACACACAGGATGTCCGTGTGTGTCCGTCAGCTCACACAGGACGTCTGTCGCTGTCTGGGTGTGTCCATGTGTGTCTGTCAGCACACACAGAACGTTCGTGGATGTCCATCAGTACACATATCAGCACGTTGGTCCTTGGACTCAGCACGCTGACCCTTCCCGTGGACTGTTCGGGTGATTTTGGCCCACGTGGGCTGTCTGTTCAGTACACAAAGGACGTCCGTGGGTGTCCGCCAGCACACGAAGGACGTCCGTGGCTGTCTGTCAGCAAACACAGGACGTCCGTAGCTGTCCGTGTGTGTTTGTGTGTGTCTGTCAGCACACACAGGACGTCTGTGGCTGTCCATCAGTACATATATCAGCACGCTGGTCCTTGGACTCAGCACGATGGCCCATCCCATGGACTGTTCGGGTGATTTTGGCCCACGTGGGCTGTCTGTTGAGTACACACAGGACGTCCGTGGGTGCCCGTCAGCACACACAGGATGTCTGTGTGTGTCCGTCAGCTCACACAGGACGTCCGTCGCTGTTCGGGTGTGTCCGTGTGTTGTCAGCACACACATGACGTCTGTGGCTGTCCATCAGTACACATATCAGCACGTTGGTCCTTGGACTCAGCACGCTGACCCTTCCCGTGGACTGTTCGGGTGATTTTGGCCCACGTGGGCTGTCTGTTCAGTACACACAGGACGTCTGTGGGTGTCCGCAAGCACACACAGGAAGTCTGTGGTTATCTGTCAGCAAACACAGGACGTCCGTAGCTGTCCGTGTGTGTTCGTCAGCACACATAGGACATCCGTGGCTGTCCATCAGTACACATATCAGCATGCTGGTCCTTGGACTAAGCACACTGTTCCTTGGACTCAGCACGGTGGCCCATCCCATGGACTGTTCGGGTAATTTTGGCCCACGTGGGCTGCCTGTTCAGTACACACAGGACGTCTGTGGGTGTCCGTCAGCACACATAGGATGTCCGTTTGTGTCCGTGAGCTCACACAGCACGTCCGTGTGTGTTCGTGTGTGGCCGTCAGCAAACACAGGACGTCCGTGGCTGTCCATCAGTACACATATCAGCACGTTTGTCCTTGGACTAAGCACGCTGACCCTTCCCGTGGACTGTTCGGGTGATTTTGGCCCACGTGGGCTGTCTGTTCAGTACAAACATGACGTCTGTGGGTGTCCGCAAGCACACACAGGAAGTCCGTGGTTATCTGTCAGTAACCGTAGCTGTCCGTGTGTGTCCGTCAGCACATATAGGACATCTGTGGTTGTCCATCAGTACACATATCAGCACGCTGGTCCTTGGACTCAGCACGCTGTTCCTTGGACTCAGCACACTGTTCCTTGGACTCAGCACGGTGGCCCATCCCGTGGACTGTTTGGGTGATTTTGGCCCACGTGGGCTGTCTGTTCAGTACACACAGGACGTCCGTGGGTGTCCGTCAGCACACACAGGATGTCCGTGTGTCTCCGTCAGCTCACACAGGACGTCCGTGGCTGTCCGTGTGTGTTCGTGTGTGTCCGTCAGCACACACATGACGTCCATGGCGGTCCATCAGTACACATATCAGCACGCTGGTCCTTGGACTCAGCACGGTGGCCCATCCCGTAGCCTGTTCGGGTGATTTTGGCCCACGTGGGCTGTCTGTTCAGTACACACAGGACGTCTGTGGGTGTCCGTCAGCACAAACAGGACGTCCATGTGTGTCTGTAAGCACACACAGGATGTCCGTGGCTGTCCGTGTGTGTCCGTGTGTGTCTGTCAGCACACACGGGACGTCCGTGGCTGTCCATCAGTACACATATCAGCACGTTGGTCCTTGGACTCAGCACGCTGACCCTTCCCGTTGACAGTTCGGGTGATTTTGGCCAACGTGGGCCGTCTGTTCAGTACATACAGGAAGTCCGTGGGTGTCCGCCAGCACACACACGACGTCTGTGGCTGTCCGTGGCTGTCCATCAGCACACACAGGACTTCCGTGGCTGTCAGTGTGTGTCCGTCAGCACACACAAGATGTCTGTGGCTGTCTATCAGTACACATATAGCACGCTGGTCCTTGGACTCAGCACGCTGGTCCTTCCCGTGGACTGTTTGGGTGATTTTGGCCCATGTGGGCTGTCTGTTCAGTACACACAGGACATCCGTGGGTGTCCGCTAGCACACACAGGACGTCTGTGGCTGTCCGTCAGCACACACAGGATGTCCGTGGCTGTCCGTGTGCGTCTGTGTGTGTCCGTCAGCACACACAGGACATCCGTGGCTGTCCATCACTACACATATCAGCACGCTGGTCCTTGGACTCAGCACGCTGGCCCTTCCCGTGGACTGTTCGGGTGATTTTGGCCCGCATGGGCTGTCTATTCTGTACACAAAGGTGGTCTGTGGGTGTCTGTCAGCACACATAAGACGTCCGGGGCTGCCCGTGTGTGTCCGTCAGCACACACAGGACGTCTGTGGCTTTCCATCAGTACACATATCAACACGTTGGTTCATGGACTCAGCACGCTGGCCCCTCCCGTGGACTGTTTGGGTGATTTTGGCCCACGTGGGCTGTCTGTTCAATACACACAGGACGTCTGTGGGTGTCCGCCAGCACACACAGGACATCTGTGGGTGTCCGTGGCAAGCACACATAGGACGTCCGTGGCTGTCTGTGTGTGTCCGTGTGTGTCCGTGTGCGTCCGTCAGCATAGACAAGACGTCTGTGGGTGTCCGTCAGCACACACAGGACGTCCGTGTGTGTCCGTCAGCACACACAGGATGTCCGTGGCTGGCTGTGTGTGTCCATCAGCACACACAGGACGTCTGTGGCTGTCCATCAGTACACATATCAGCACGTTGGTCCTTAGACTCGGCACGCTGGCCCTTCCCGTGGACTGTTTGGGTGATTTTGGCCCACGTGGGCTGTCTGTTCAGTACACACAGGACGTCCGTGGGTGTCCGCCAGCACACACAGGACGTCTCTTGCTGTCTGTCAGCAAACACAGGACGTCCGTAGCTGTACGTGTGTGTCCGTGTGTGTCTGTCAGCACACACAAGATGTCCGTGGCTGTCCATAAGTACACATATCAGCACGCTGGTCCTTGGACTCAGCATGGTGGCCCTTCCCGTGGACTGTTCGGGTGATTTTGGCCCACGTGGCTATCTGTTCAGTACACACAGGATGTCCGTGGTTGTCCGTCAGCACACACAGGACATCTGTGTGTGTCCATCAGCACACACAGGACGTCCGTTGTAAGACCCGATCCTGGATTCCTCAATCCAACCAGACCGCGGCCTCACCAAACAATGCAACCAATTCCATCTTTCATATTCAAGTTCAAGTGTTAAATAATTCTAAGTCTTTTTCAGAGTTTTGAGGTTCCAACATTCACACTTAAACAATCAAGCATCAACTAATGAAAATAGATACTTCATAGATATTAACCAAGGTTCATACATCATTCATCATCCTAAATAATAGAATACATACTAGAATCGCATAAGTTCACAAGTTGCACAATAGGCTACAATAATCACACAATTTTCAGAATCAACCCAATCACCACACATCTTCCCATGGCCGCGGTCCTCATGGTGCTTTTCCCTTACCACGGTCCATTTCTGGTCCTGGATCCAACACAAACAACCACACAATCACAAGGTTAGATTACAAAACAAGAATCAAATCACATTGCATGGTCGGATCCAATCTAGTCAAGAACAATCATCAAAAATGTCAAATCTGACCCCTTTAAAAAGAGATCCAAATACCAAATAAATTTCATGATAATTCATGATAATTCAGAAGAAAAATATTCCCATAAACAGATTCAGAAGAATCGGCTCAGATCATAGTGATCTCGGCCATGAACAGCCCACACAAGAACAAGGGACTTTCATGGGAATTGGATCAGGCCAAGGCCTTAGGATCAATGAATCCTTTCCTGTAACAACATAAACCATTCCATAGCACAACATATAAGAAGAAACAGAGTAGAAGAAGTCAGAGTAAGGAGTAGCCAATCGATCTAAACCGGCCAGGCTCACACGGCCATCATCCGCGGCCTTGTCCGGTTACTCTTGGCCACACCTCTCACCTTAGGAGTTCGGTCTCCAGGGGCGACTTCCTTCTCTTTCTCCTTTGCCTTCTCCTTGTCTTTCTGTCTCAAATCCATCCTCTTGATCACACGCCCAAACACACCAGGAACACTCAAGAACAATCTCTTGGATCAAATCGGCCGATCCAAAGTTTCTGTCTCTCTTTCTCTCTTGAATTTTCTCTGTGTTTCTCTCTGTGTGGAATGAGTAAAAACCGACCAGAATGATCAGAAATGAGAGAGAGAAGACGATTTAAACTGTCCCCAACCGCCTGGGCGAACAGTTACCAAAATCCCTTCCTTTCTTCCCAAAACCGTCCCATAACCGTCCCATAACCGCCCTTGGCGGTTTCTCCCCTTTTCTTCCTTTGGCAAATCGATCACTGAGCCTCAGCTCACACTCTGGGAGCTTGCCCGCTCCCTATCCCAAGCCTAAGACCCATTTGGTCGAACCGTCCTGCACCCGGACCATCGGCTCGCCCAGTAACCGTCCCGGACTCGCCCACACTGATCCGAACCAGAACGCACCGTTCACTGGATTGAGCTGACCCCCAGCTGTTCCCAGCTGATTGAGCTAGCCCACCAGCTCCTGTGAGCTGAACAGATCATGGTAAACTGATTACCAGCTGAACCGAGCTGATTGAACTCAAACCAACACTCGTCCAGCTGCCTAAACACTCACCCAGCCCCTTTACCCTTATTTCCATCGTATCCTGGTTAAGTCTCAGCTGACTGATGCCCTTAACCTTCATTCAGGGCCATGATACGCTTGTCTCAAGGTCTAATGACCTGACTGGTGCGTCTCCCCGCACCATGGCCCGTCCGGCCGATCGTATCTAGGATCGGGGACATGACAAGTCTCCCCCACTAACTTGGGATTCGTCCTCGAATCCATGTTAAGTGTTTCATCAGGAAGAAATTGTCGGTACCACTCCGGATACATTGTTTTCATCTTTGCTTCTGTTTCCCAAGTGATGAGGTCTTTACCATTGTAATCCCACACCACTTTGATCATGGGAACTGTCTTCTTTCTCATAGCTTTCTCTGACCGATCCACAATCCGAACCGGCAAGGTTTCCAAAGTCAGGTCCTTACCAAGGTCAGCAGGAACCTCAGGCAAGACAATGTCTTGTTCAGACAAGCATTTCCGGAGTTGGGATACATGGAACACATTGTGGTATGCATCCATTGCCGATGGCAAGTCCAACTTGTATGCCATTGCACCCACTCTCTCTATGATCCTGAATGGACCCAAGTACCTAGGGTCCAGTTTCTTTCGCCCAGAAATCCTGGTCCTACCCTTAAAGGTAATCATCTTGAGATACACCAGGTCATTGACCTCAAACTCAAGATGCTTCCTACGCTTGTCCGCATAGCTCTTTTGGCGGTCCTGCGCCTCTTTCATCTTCTCTTTGACCATCCTGATCTTCTTAGTGGTCTGTTCTACAATCTCAGGTCCCAACATGCTACGCTCCCCCACTTGGGTCCAGCATAGGGGTGTCCTGCACGGCCTACCATACAAAGCCTCATATGGCGACATACCAATGCTTGTATGGAAGCTGTTATTATAAGCAAACTCCACTAAAGGTAAGTGTTTTTCCCAAGACTCTCCCCAGTCTAACACACATGCCCTTAGCATATCCTCTAAGGTTTGGATTGTCCTTTCAGACTGCCCATCCGTTTGAGGATGATAAGATGTGCTCATATTCACTCTGGTTCCCAAGGCCTTTTGGAAAGCCTGCCAGAAATAAGATGTAAATCTTGGATCCATGTCCGAGACAATGCTTGCTGGAACACCATGCAACCTTACTATCTCGTCTAGGTACACTTGCACTATCCTGTCGACCCCATCCCCTTTCTTGATGGGTAGGAAATGAGCCGACTTGGTCAGCCGATCAACCACAACCCATACCGCATCTTTCTTATTCCTGGTCGTGGGAAATCCAGTCACAAAGTCCATTGTGATGTGATCCCATTTCCATTCTGGTATGGGTAGGTTCTGAAGTAGACCACTGGGAACCTGATGTTCTGCCTTCACCAGTTGACAAGTGGGACACTTAGCCACCCACTCTGCAACATCAGATTTCATCCTCACCCAATGGTAGTACCTTTTCAGATCCCTATACATTTTGTTCAGTCCAGGATGAACTGAAAACTTGGACTTATGAGCCTTTCTCATAATCTCTTCTTTGAGTTCCTTATCATTAGGAACACTGACCCTACCATTGACCAAGATGGTACCATTGTCAGTTGTCTGGTACTCAGTCTTGTCATTGGCGGCTACCTTCTTTAGATTTTCATCCAGGCCCTGAGCTTGTCTGATCCTGGTCAGGAGATCGGCCTGGTTCACCGCCTCCAATCCCAGTGGCTCATCTGAACCAACCAAGGTATTGAGGTTCAAGGACCTGATCATCCCTTCCAGTTCATCCGCCTCCTTCTCAGATGACACTTCAGCCCTTCTGCGGCTCAAGGCATCAGCCACTAGGTTAGCTTTCCCAGGATGATAAGCTATGTCCAGATCATAATCTGCAACAAATTCCATCCATCTCCTCTGCCTTAAGTTTAACTCAGGCTGAGTTAATATGTACTTCAAACTCTTATGGTCTGTGAGTATTTGCACCCTGGCACCATAAAGATATGATCTCCATATCTTTAATGCAAATACTACTGCAGCCATCTCCAAATCATGGGTTGGATAGTTACCCTCATGCTTCCTTAACTGCCGGGAAGCATAGGCTATCACCTTCCCATGTTGTGTCAAAACACAACCAAGACCAGTTATGGATGCATCCGTATACACCACATAAGGCTGATCAGCCTCAGGCAACACCAGGACAGGTGCATTAGTCAACATGTTCTTGAGTGCTGCAAAACTTTTCGCACACTCCTCAGACCATGTGAACCTCACGTCCTTGCCTGTCAGCTTAGTCATAGGTTGAGCTATGCTCGAGAACCCCTTGACATATTTCCGGTAATAACCAGCCAACCCTAAGAAGCTCCTCACTTCCGTAGCATTCTTTGGCTGTGGCCATTCCTGGATACATTTGATCTTATCTTGGTCCACTGAGACTCCTTTATCAGACACCACATGCCCAAGGAATCCAATGCTCTTCTGCCAGAAGCTACACTTGCTTAGCTTAGCAAAGAGCTTCTGTTCTCTCAGGCGGCCCAACACCGCCCTAAGGTGTCTTTCATGGTCCTCCTTTGTCTTGGAATACACGAGTATATCATCAGTGAAGATGATCACAAACTCGTCCAAGTATTCCCTGAAGATGCCGTTCATCATCTTCATGAATGCAGCAGGTGCATTGGTCAGTCCAAACGGCATGACCACAAACTCATAGTGACCATACCTAGTTCGGAATGCTGTCTTCCTCACATCACCTGGTGCAATGGGGATCTGATGATACCCAGAGGCCAAGTCAATCTTGGAAAACCACTTGGCTCCACGGAGTTGGTCCAACAACTCATCAATCCTGGGTAAAGGGTACTTGTTCTTCACAGTCACCCTGTTCAAACCCCTATAATCAATGCACAACCTAAAGCTACCATCCTTTTTCTTAACGAATAGGACTGGTGCTCCCCAAGGTGATACACTAGGGCGTATGAACCCCTTCTCAAGCAACTCCTCAAGTTGCTTCTTCAGCTCTGCCATCTCAGCTGGTGCCATTCTATATGGACTTTTTGATAACGGGGCCGTTCCAGGTTCCAATTCAATGATGAATGGGTCAGCCCTATCAGGGGGAATGCCCTGTAGTGCCCCAAACACATCCTGAAATTCTTGAACCAACGGTATACCCTCTGGGTCACAGGCCCCTACAACCTCATCAGTGTAAATGGTAGCCAAAAAGGCCTCACAACCATTTCCAAGCATCCGTTCTACTTGGACTGCTGAAACCACCAAACTACAAGAGGTTGGCTTGATTCATTGGTACTTGATCGGTGGTCCAAACTCATTCTCAAGTTGCACCCTTCCCCGGTGACAATCTAGAGTTGCCTGATACTTTCCCAACCAGTCCATGCCCAAGATCACTTCATGATGCTTAAGGGGGACAACAATCAGATCTATAGGCATCGGCCTATCCAAGATCACCACAGGGATGTCCTTAACCAGACCGAGTGAGTTCATAACTTGCCCTCCGGCCGCACTCACTCGTTCAGGACCATCCCATGTTCCATACTGGAACAAACCTTTTCCTATCATACTTGGACTCACAAAACTATGTGTAGCTCCAGTATCAAATAGTGTGTGTGTTTCCACACCACCAATACTTAAGGTCCCTACACAAGACCCGTCAAAGTATATCTATCCATCCTAGATTCCATACCATGCAATTCTACTGGAATTGTAAAAGTAGTAGTCTAGAGTGTTACCATTGATCGCTTGGAAAGGCCGAGCCCCATCCACATCCTTGGATAGCTCATACACACGAGGTGTGGAGGTCTGGCCTCGTCCCAGAACTGGCTTGCTAGCCTCCCCACGTCCCTTACTTTGGTTGCCTTGCAACTTAGGGCAGTCCCTGCGGTAGTGACCCTTCTGGCCGCAGTGGTGACAGGTCCTGGACTCACCCAACGGACTTGGACAATCCTTGGCTGAGTGATCCATCTTACCACATCGAGTGCAGGCACCCATGGCCTTCCAGCACTCTCCACCGTGGTATCGTCCACACTTAGGGCACTCTGACCTACCACTTGAGGTTTTACCCTCCTCGGTCGAGTCCCTCTTCCTCTTCTTGTCACCACTCTGACCCGAGGATACCACCACATTCTTCAGCTTCTGCTTACCCTCCTCGGTGAGGTTGGTCTCCAGCAAGGCCATCCTCTCAACCAACTCAGAAACCGTGTGGAACTTACAAACAGAACAGTAGGTTCGAAGTTCCACCCTTAGGCCTCGGATGAACCTTCGGACTTGAACCTTCTCATCCTCCAGTTCTCTTCCCACATACCTTCTGAGTCGGTTGAACTCTTCTTCATACTCACGAACAGTCCTCCGTCCCTGAGTCAAGTCCAGGAACTTTGACTCCAAACGATCCCACGCCTCAGCAGGAAAGTACTTATGGTTGAACTCAACCTCAAAGTCAGCAAAATGCTCAATGGTGCCACTGGTACGCTTGTCCAAAGCTAACCACCAGTTATGTGCATCTCCCTCCAGGAAGTGTACTGCTATGTCCTTCTGGTAGTCCTCAGGACAACGCGTGGACTTGAAGTTCCGAACCAACCGGGTTCTCCACTCGTCCGCCTCCATAGGATCAACACTTCCAGCAAAGTGTTTGGTTCCCAACTTGGAGATATGCTCCAGCACCTTCAGGTAGTCCATACCATGCACTGGCCTGACCGGTGGGTCTATCTCAATCACCTCGGCCACACGGCCAGCACCAACATCGGTCACTCCAGCAGCAACCCGAACCGGGGGATTAGCCTGTCCTACGGACGAGTTCACCAATGGTGTGAACGCCTGTGTCAAGGAGGCTATCTGAGCTCCCATGACCTGCATAGCTTCCACCAAGCCCCTTATGGTCGGCTCAATGACCTCCTCAGCACCAGTGACCCGAACATTGTTTGCATCAACATTCTGGCCACTCCCAGCACCAACGTTGGATGACCCAGTATCTTCTCCATGGACTTGCTCTTGTTGCTCGTCCACATTAGTTTCATTAACCTCAGTAGGAAGAGTTGGACCCACTGGGAGTCCGGTGGCATTATCCACCTGCTCCACCAGAGCCGGTAGCACTGTGGTTGGAATGGTTCCAGCTGGTAACACTCCGGTCTGTTCAGCACCATCCTGCCCAACTGCTCCAGACGCCCCAATCGCCTCCTTTCCTTTCCGAGATTTATACCTTCTTGTTCCCTTAGGAGTTACAAACACAAACAAAAGGTTAGTCCACAACTGAACACACAAACCTCAATCACTCCTAAGTTAATCAGTAGAAAAGATTACTTAGAACCCAACTATCTCACCATGAGTCCAAACGGCCAAGTGTGTGGTGAATCAATAACCCAACAAATCCTAGAATCAAGAATGCTCTGATACCAACTTGTAAGACCCGATCCTGGATTCCTCAATCCAACCAGACCGCGGCCTCACCAAACAATGCAACCAATTCCATCTTTCATATTCAAGTTCAAGTGTTAAATAATTCTAAGTCTTTTTCAGAGTTTTCAGGTTCCAACATTCACACTTAAACAATCAAGCATCAACTAATGAAAATAGATACTTCATAGATATTAACCAAGGTTCATACATCATTCATCATCCTAAATAATAGAATACATACTAGAATCGCATAAGTTCACAAGTTGCACAATAGGCTACAATAATCACACAATTTTCAGAATCAACCCAATCACCACACATCTTCCCATGGCCGCGGTCCTCATGGTGCTTTTCCCTTACCACGGTCCATTTCTGGTCCTGGATCCAACACAAACAACCACACAATCACAAGATTAGATTACAAAACAAGAATCAAATCACATTGCATGGTCGGATCCAATCTAGTCAAGAACAATCATCAAAAATGTCAAATCTGACCCCTTTAAAAAGAGATCCAAATACCAAATAAAATTCATGATAATTCATGATAATTCAGAAGAAAAATATTCCCATAAACAGATTCAGAAGAATCGGCTCAGATCATAGTGATCTCGGCCATGAACAGCCCACACAAGAACAAGGGACTTTCATGGGAATTGGATCAGGCCAAGGCCTTAGGATCAATGAATCCTTTCCTGTAACAACATAAACCATTCCATAGCACAACATATAAGAAGAAACAGAGTAGAAGAAGTCAGAGTAAGGAGTAGCCAATTGATCCAAACCGGCCAGGCTCACACGGCCATCATCCGCGGCCTTGTCCGGTTACTCTTGGCCACACCTCTCACCTTAGGAGTTCGGTCTCCAGGGGCGACTTCCTTCTCTTTCTCCTTTGCCTTCTCCTTGTCTTTCTGTCTCAAATCCATCCTCTTGATCACACGCCCAAACACACCAGGAACACTCAAGAACAATCTCTTGGATCAAATCGGCCGATCCAAAGTTTCTGTCTCTCTTTCTCTCTTGAATTTTCTCTGTGTTTCTCTCTGTGTGGAATGAGTAAAAACCGACCAGAATGATCAGAAATGAGAGAGAGAAGACGATTTAAACTGTCCCCAACCGCCTGGGCGAACAGTTACCAAAATCCCTTCCTTTCTTCCCAAAACCGTCCCATAACCGTCCCATAACCGTCCCATAACCGCCCTTGGCGGTTTCTCCCCTTTTCTTCCTTTGGCAAATCGATCACTGAGCCTCAGCTCACACTCTGGGAGCTTGCCCGCTCCCTATCCCAAGCCTAAGACCCATTTGGTCGAACCGTCCTGCACCCGGACCATCGGCTCGCCCAGTAACCGTCCCGGACTCGCCCACACTGATCCGAACCAGAACGCAACGTTCACTGGATTGAGCTGACCCCCAGCTGTTCCCAGCTGATTGAGCTAGCCCACCAGCTCCTGTGAGCTGAACAGATCATGGTGAACTGATTACCAGCTGAACCGAGCTGATGGAACTCAAACCAACACTCGTCCAGCTGCCTAAACACTCACCCAGCCCCTTTACCCTTATTTCCATCGTATCCTGGTTAAGTCTCAGCTGACTGATGCCCTTAACCTTCATTCAGGGCCATGATACGCTTGTCTCAAGGCCTAATGACCTGACTGGTGCGTCTCCCCGCACCATGGCCCGTCCGGCCGATCCTATCTAGGATCGGGGACATGACATCCGTGGCTGTCCGGGAGTGTCCGTGTGTGTCCGTCAGCACACAGAGGACTTCCGTGGCTGTCCATCAGTACACATATCAGCACGTTGGTCTTTGGACTCAGCACGCTGACCCTTCTCGTGGACTGTTCGGGTAATTTTGGCCCACATGGGCTGTCTGTTTAGTGTACACGGGACGTCCGTGGGTATACGCCAGCACACACAGGACATCCGTGGCTGTCCGTGTGTGTCCGTGTGTGTCCGTCGGCACACACAGGACATCCATGGCTGTCCATCAGTACACATATTAGCACATTGGTCTTTGGACTCAGCACGCTTGCCCTTCTCATGGACTGCTTGGGTGATTGTGGCCCACGTGGGCTGTCTGTTCAGTACACACAGGATGTCCGTGGGTGTCTGCCAGCACACACATGACGTCCGTGGTTGTCCGTGGCTAGCAAACACAGGACGTCCGTGGCTGTCCGTGTGTGTCTGTGTATGTCCGTCACCATAGATAGGACGTCCGTGGGTGTCCGTCAGCACACGCAGGATGTACGTGTGTGTCCATTAGCACACACATGACGTCTGTGGCTTTCCGTGTGTGTCCGCCAGCACACACAGGATGTTCGTGGCTGTCTGTGGCTGTCCGTCAGCAAACACAGGATGCCCGTAGCTGTCCGTGTGTGTCCGTCAACACACACTGGACGTCCGTGGCTGTCCATCAGTACACATATCAGCACGCGGGTCCTTGGACTCAGCACGGTGGCCCTTCCCGTGGACTGTTCGGGTGATTTTGGCCCACGTGGGCTGTCTGTTCAGTACACACAGGACGTCCGTGGGTGTCCATCAGCACAAACAGGACGTCCGTGTGTGTTCGTCAGCACACACAGCACGTCCGTGGCTGTCCGTGTGTGTCTGTGTGTGTCTGTCAGCACACACAGGACATCCATGGCTGTCCATCAGTACACATATCAGCACGTTGGTCCTTGAACTCAGCACGCAGGCCCTTCCCGTGGACTGTTTGGGTGATTTTGGCCCACGTGGGCTGTCTGTTCAGTACACACAGGACGTCCGTGGGTGCCCGCCAGCACACCCAGGATATCCGTGGCTGTCCGTGGCTAGCACACACTGGACGTCTGTGGTTGTCCGTGTGTATCCGTGTGTGTCCGTCAGCACAGATAGGACGTCTGTGGGTGTCCGTCAGCACACACAGGACGTCCCTATGTGTCCGTCAGCACACACAGGATGTCCGTGGCTGTCTGTGTGTGTCCGTCAGCACACACAGGACGTCTGTGGCTGTCCATCAGTACACATATCAGCACGTTGGTCCTTGGACTCAGCACGCTGGCCCTTCCCGTGGACTGTTTGGGTGATTTTTGCCCACGTGGGCTGTCTGTTCAGTACACACAGGACGTCCGTGGGTGTCCACCAGCACACACAAAACGTCTGTCCGTGTGTGTCCGTGTGTGTCCGGCAGCACACACAGGACGTCTGTGGCTGTCCATCAGTACATATATCAGCACGCTGGTCCTTGGACTGAGCACGGTGGCCCATCCCATGGACTGTTTGGGTGATTTTGGCCCACGTGGGCTGTCTGTTCAGTATACACAGGACGTCCGTGGCTGTCCGTCAGCACACACAGGATGTCCGTGTGTGTCTGTCAGCTCACGCAGGACGTCTGTCGCTGTCTGGGTGTGTCCATGTGTGTCTGTCAGCACACATAGAACGTCCGTGGATGTCCATCAGTACACATATCAGCACGTTGGTCCTTCGACTCAGCACGCTGACCCTTCCCGTGGACTGTTCGGGTGATTTTGGCCCACGTGGGCTGTCTGTTCAGTACACAAAGGACGTCCGTGGGTGTCCGCCAGCACACGCAGGACGTCCGTGGCTGTCTGTCAGCAAACACAGGACGTCCGTAGCTGTCCGTGTGTGTTTGTGTGTGTCTGTCAGCACACACAGGACGTCTGTGGCTGTCCATCAGTACATATATCAGCACGCTGGTCCTTGGACTCAGCACGGTGGCCCATCCCATGGACTGTTCGGGTGATTTTGGCCCACGTGGGCTGTCTGTTCAGTACACACAGGACGTCCGTGGGTGCCCGTCAGCACACACAGGATGTCCGTGTGTGTCTGTCAGCTCACACAGGACGTCCGTCGCTGTTCGGGTGTGTCCGTGTGTTGTCAGCACACACATGACGTCTGTGGCTGTCCATCAGTACACATATCAGCACGTTGGTCCTTGGACTCAGCACGCTGACCCTTCCCGTGGACTGTTCGGGTGATTTTGGCCCACGTGGGCTGTCTGTTCAGTACACACAGGACGTCTGTGGGTGTCCGCAAGCACACACAGGAAGTCTGTGGTTATCTGTCAGCAAACACAGGACGTCCGTAGCTGTCCGTGTGTGTTCGTCAGCACACATAGGACATCCGTGGCTGTCCATCAGTACACATATCAGCACGCTGGTCCTTGGACTAAGCACACTGTTCCTTGGACTCAGCACGGTGGCCCATCCCGTGGACTGTTCGGGTAATTTTGGCTCACGTGGGCTGCCTGTTCAGTACACACAGGACGTCTGTGGGTGTCCGTCAGCACACATAGGATGTCCGTTTGTGTCCGTGAGCTCACACAGCACGTCCGTGTGTGTTCGTGTGTGGCCGTCAGCAAACACAGGACGTCCGTGGCTGTCCATCAGTACACATATCAGCACGTTGTTCCTTGGACTAAGCACGCTGACCCTTCCCGTGGACTGTTCGGGTGATTTTGGCCCACGTGGGCTGTCTGTTCAGTATACACAAGACGTTCGTGGGTGTCCGCCAGCACACACAGGAAGTTCGTGGTTGTCCGTCAGCAAACACAGGACATCCGTAGCTGTCTGTGTGTGTCCGTGTGTGTCCGTTTGCACACACAGGACGTCCGTGGCAGTCCATCAGTACACATATCAGCACGCTGGTCCTTGGACTCAGCACGGTGGCCCATCCCGTAGCCTGTTCGGGTGATTTTGGCCCACGTGGGCTGTCTGTTCAGTACACACATGACGTCTGTGGGTGTCCATCAGCACAAACAGGACGTCCATGTGTGTCTGTAAGCACACACAGGACGTCCGTGGCTGTCTGTGTGTGTCCGTGTGTGTCTATCAGCACACACGGGACGTCCGTGGCTGTCCGTCAGTACACATATCAGCACGTTGGTCCTTGGACTCTGCACGCTGACCCTTCCCGTTGACTGTTCAGGTGATTTTGGCCAACGTTGGCTGTCTGTTCAGTACATACAGGAAGTTAGTGGGTGTCCGCCAGCACACACACGACGTCTGTGGCTGTCGGTGGCTGTCCATCAGCACACACAGGACTTCCGTGGCTGTCTGTGTGTGTCCGTCAGCACCCACATGATGTCTGTGGCTGTCTATCAGTACACATATAGCATGCTGGTCCTTGGACTCAGCACGCTGTCCTTCTCGTGGACTGTTTGGGTGATTTTGGCCCATGTGGGCTGTCTGTTCAGTACACACAGGACGTCCGTGGGTGTCCGCTAGAATACACAGGACGTCTGTGGCTGTCCGTCTGCACACACAGGACGTCTGTGGCTGTCAGTGTGCGTCTGTGTGTGTCTGTCAGCACACACAGGACGTCCGTGGCTGTCCATCAGTACACATATCAGCACGCTGGTCCTTGGACGCAGCACGCTGGACCTTCCCGTGGACTGTTCGGGTGATTTTGGCCCGTGTGGGCTGTCTATTCAGAACACAAAGGTGGTCCGTGGGTCTCCGTCAGCACACACAAGACGTCCGTGGCTGCCCGTGTGTGTCCGTCAGCACACACAGGACGTCCGTGGCTTTCCATCAGTACACATATCAGCACGTTGGTCCATGGACTCAGCACGCTGGCCCCTCCCGTGGACTGTTTGGGTGATTTTGGCCCACGTGGGCTGTCTGTTCAATACAGACAGGACGTCTTTGGGTGTCCGCCAGCACACACATGACGTCTGTGGCTGTCTGTGGCTAGCACACACAGGACGTCCGTGGCTGTCCGTGTGTGTCCGTGTGTGTCTGTGTGTGTCCGTCAGCACAGACAAGACGTCTGTGGGTGTCCGTCAGCACACACAGGACGTCCGTGTGTGTCCGTCAGCACACACAGGATGTCCGTGGCTGTCTGTGTGTGTCCGTCAGCTTACACAGGACGTCTGTGGCTGTCCATCAGTACACATATCAGCACGTTGGTCCCCGGACTCAGCACGCTGGCCGTTCCCGTGGACTGGTTGGGTGATTTTGGCCCACGTGGGCTGTCTGTTCAGTACACACAGGACGTCTGTGGGTGTCCGCCAGCACACACAGGACGTCTCATGCTGTCCGTCAGCAAACACAGGACGTCCGTAGCTGTCCGTGTGTGTCCGTGTGTGTCTGTCAGCACACACAAGATGTCCGTGGCTGTCCATAAGTAGACATATCAGCACGCTGGTCCTTGGACTCAGCACGGTGGCCCTTCCCGTGGACTGTTCGGGTAATTTTGGCCCACGTGGGCTATCTGTTCAGTACACACAGGACGTCCGTGGGTGTCCGTCAGCACACACAAAACGTCTGTCCGTGTGTGTCCGGCAGCACACACAGGACGTCTGTGGCTGTCCATCAGTACATATATCAGTACGCTGGTCCTTGGACTGAGCACGGTGGCCCATCCCATGGACTGTTTGGGTGATTTTGGCCTACGTGGGCTTTCTGTTCAGTATACACAGGACGTCTGTGGCTGTCCGTCAGCACACACAGGATGTCCGTGTGTGTCCGTCAGCTCACACAGGACGTATGTCGCTGTCTGGGTGTGTCCATGTGTGTCTGTCAGCACACACAGAACGTCCGTGGATGTCCATCAGTACACATATCAGCACGTTGGTCCTTGGACTCAGCACGCTGACCCTTCCCGTGGACTGTTCGGGTGATTTTGGCCCACGTGGGCTGTCTGTTCAGTACACAAAGGACGTCCGTGGGTGTCCGCCAGCACACGCAGGACGTCCGTGGCTGTCTGTCAGCAAACACTGGACGTCCGTAGCTGTCCGTGTGTGTTCGTGTGTGTCTGTCAGCACACACAGGACGTATGTGGCTGTCCATCAGTACATATATCAGCACGCTAGTCCTTGGACTCAGCACGGTGGCCCATCCCGTGGACTGTTCGGGTGATTTTGGCCCACATAGGCTGTCTGTTCAGTACACACAGGACGTCCGTGGGTGCCTGTCAGCACACACAGGATGTCCGTGTGTGTCCGTCAGCTCACACAGGACGTCCGTCGCTGTTCGGGTGTGTCCGTGTGTTGTCAGCACACACATGACGTCTGTGGCTGTCCATCAGTACACATATCAGCACGTTGGTCCTTGGACTCAGCACGCTGACCCTTCCCGTGGACTGTTCGGGTGATTTTGGCCCACGTGGGCTGTCTGTTCAGTACACACAGGACATCTGTGGGTGTCCGCAAGCACACACAGGAAGTCTATGGTTATCTGTCAGCAAACACAGGACGTCCGTAGCTGTCCGTGTGTGTTCGTCAGCACACATAGGACATCCGTGGCTGTCCATCAGTACACATATCAGCACGCTGGTCCTTGGACTAAGCACACTGTTCCTTGGAATCAGCACGGTGGCCCATCCCGTGGACTGTTCGGGTAATTTTGGCCCACGTGGGCTGCCTGTTCAGTACACACAGGACGTCTGTGGGTGTCCGTCAGCACACATAGGATGTCCGTTTGTGTCCGTGAGCTCACACAGCACGTCCGTGTGTGTTCGTGTGTGGCCGTCAGCAAACACAGGACGTCCGTGGCTGTCCATCAGTACACATATCAGCACGTTGGTCCATGGACTCAGCACGCTGGCCCCTCCCGTGGACTGTTTGGGTGATTTTGGCCCACGTGGGCTGTCTGTTCAATACAGACAGGACGTCTGTGGGTGTCCGCCAGCACACACATGACGTCTGTGGCTGTCTGTGGCTAGCACACACAGGACGTCCGTGGCTGTCCGTGTGTGTCCGTGTGTGTCTGTGTGTGTCCGTCAGCACACACAGGATGTCCGTGGCTGTCTGTGTGTGTCCGTCAGCACACACAGGACGTCTGTGGCTGTCCATCAGTACACATATCAGCACGTTGGTCCCCGGACTCAGCACGCTGGCCGTTCCCGTGGACTGGTTGGGTGATTTTGGCCCACGTGGGCTGTCTGTTCAGTACACACAGGACGTCTGTGGGTGTCCGCCAGCACACACAGGACGTCTCTTGCTGTCCGTCAGCAAACACAGGACGTCCGTAGCTGTCCGTGTGTGTCCGTGTGTGTTTGTCAGCACACACAAGATGTCCGTGGCTGTCCATAAGTACACATATCAGCACGCTGGTCCTTGGACTCAGCACGGTGGCCCTTCCCGTGGACTGTTCGGGTAATTTTGGCCCACGTGGGCTATCTGTTCAGTACACACAGGACGTCCGTGGGTGTCCGTCAGCACACACAAAACGTCTGTCCGTGTGTGTCCGGCAGCACACACAGGACGTCTGTGGCTGTCCATCAGTACATATATCAGTACGCTGGTCCTTGGACTGAGCACGGTGGCCCATCCCATGGACTGTTTGGGTGATTTTGGCCTACGTGGGCTTTCTGTTCAGTATACACAGGACGTCTGTGGCTGTCCGTCAGCACACACAGGATGTCCGTGTGTGTCCGTCAGCTCACACAGGACGTCTGTCGCTGTCTGGGTGTGTCCATGTGTGTCTGTCAGCACACACAGAACGTCCGTGGATGTCCATCAGTACACATATCAGCACGTTGGTCTTTGGACTCAGCACGCTGACCCTTCCCGTGGACTGTTCGGGTGATTTTGGCCCACGTGGGCTGTCTGTTCAGTACACAAAGGACGTCCGTGGGTGTCCGCCAGCACACGCAGGACGTCCGTGGCTGTCTGTCAGCAAACATTGGACGTCCGTAGCTGTCCGTGTGTGTTCGTGTGTGTCTGTCAGCACACACAGGACGTCTGTGGCTGTCCATCAGTACATATATCAGCACGCTGGTCCTTGGACTCAGCACGATGGCCCATCCCGTGGACTGTTCGGGTGATTTTGGCCCACATAGGCTGTCTGTTCAGTACACACAGGACGTCCGTGGGTGCCTGTCAGCACACACAGGATGTCCGTGTGTGTCCGTCAGCTCACACAGGACGTCCGTCGCTGTTCGGGTGTGTCCGTGTGTTGTCAGCACACACATGACGTCTGTGGCTGTCCATCAGTACACATATCAGCACGTTGGTCCTTGGACTCAGCACGCTGCCCCTTCCCGTGGACTGTTCGGGTGATTTTGGCCCACGTGGGCTGTCTGTTCAGTACACACAGGACATCTGTGGGTGTCCGCAAGCACACACAGGAAGTCTATGGTTATCTGTCAGCAAACACAGGACGTCCGTAGCTGTCCGTGTGTGTTCGTCAGCACACATAGGACATCCGTGGCTGTCCATCAGTACACATATCAGCACGCTGGTCCTTGGACTAAGCACACTGTTCCTTGGACTCAGCACGGTGGCCCATCCCGTGGACTGTTCGGGTAATTTTGGCCCACGTGGGCTGCCTGTTCAGTACACACAGGACGTCTGTGGGTGTCCGTCAGCACACATAGGATGTCCGTTTGTGTCCGTGAGCTCACACAGCACGTCCGTGTGTGTTCGTGTGTGGCCGTCAGCAAACACAGGACGTCCGTGGCTGTCCATCAGTACACATATCAGCACGTTGGTCCTTGGACTAAGCACGCTGACCCTTCCCGTGGACTGTTCGGGTGATTTTGGCCCATGTGGGCTGTCTGTTCAGTATACACAAGACGTTCGTGGGTGTCCGCCAGCACACACAGGAAGTTCGTGGTTGTCCGTCAGCAAACACAGGACATCCGTAGCTGTCTGTGTGTGTCCGTGTGTGTCCGTTTGCACACACAAGACGTCCGTGGCGGTCCATCAGTACACATATCAGCACGCTGGTCCTTGGACTCAGCACGGTGGCCCATCCCGTAGCCTGTTCGGGTGATTTTGGCCCACGTGGGCTGTCTGTTCAGTACACACATGACGTCCGTGGGTGTCCGTCAGCACAAACAGGACGTCCATGTGTGTCTGTAAGCACACACAGGACGTCCGTGGCTGTCTGTGTGTGTCCGTGTGTGTCTGTCAGCACACACGGGACGTCCGTGGCTGTCCATCAGTACACATATCAGCACGTTGGTCCTTGGACTCTGCAGGCTGACCCTTCCCGTTGACTGTTCAGGTGATTTTGGCCAACGTTGGCTGTCTGTTCAGTACATACAGGAAGTTAGTGGGTGTCCGCCAGCACACACACGACGTCTGTGGCTGTCCGTGGCATTTTATCAGCACACACAGGACTTCCGTGGCTGTCTGTGTGTGTCCGTCAGCACCCACAGGATGTCTGTGGCTGTCTATCAGTACACATATAGCATGCTGGTCCTTGGACTCAGCACGCTGTTTGGGTGATTTTGGCCCATGTGGGCTATCTGTTCAGTACACACAGGACGTCTGTGGGTGTCCGCTAGCACACACAGGACGTCTGTGGCTGTCCGTCTGCACACACAGGACGTCTGTGGCTGTCCGTGTGCGTCTGTGTGTGTCTGTCAGCACACACAGGACGTCCGTGGCTGTCCATCAGTACACATATCAGCACGCTGGTCCTTGGATGCAGCACGCTGGCCCTTCCCGTGGACTGTTCGGGTGATTTTGGCCCGTGTGGGCTGTCTATTCAGTACACAAAGGTGGTCCGTGGGTGTCCGTCAGCACACACAAGACGTCCGTGGCTGCCCGTGTGTGTCCGCCAGCACACACAGGACGTCCGTGGCTTTCCATCAGTACACATATCAGCACGTTGGTCCATGGACTCAGCACGCTGGCCCCTCCCGTGGACTGTTTGGGTGATTTTGGCCCACGTGGGCTGTCTGTTCAATACAGATAGGACGTCTGTGGGTGTCCGCCAGCACACACATGACGTCTGTGGCTGTCTGTGGCTAGCACACACAGGACGTCCGTGGCTGTCCGTGTGTGTCCGTGTGTGTCTGTGTGTGTCCGCCAGCACAGACAAGACGTCTGTGGGTGTCCGTCAGCACACACAGGACGTCCGTGTAAGACCCGATCTTGGATTCCTCAATCCAACCAGACCGCGGCCTCACCAAACAGTGCAACCAATTCCATCTTTCATATTCAAGTTCAAGTGTTAAATAATTCTAAGTCTTTTTCAGAGTTTTGAGGTTCCAACATTCACACTTAAACAATCAAGCATCAACTAATGAAAATAGATACTTCATAGATATTAACCAAGGTTCATACATCATTCATCATCCTAAATAATAGAATACATACTAGAATCGCATAAGTTCACAAATTGCACAATAGGCTACAATAATCACACAATTTTCAGAATCAACCCAATCACCACACATCTTCCCATGGCCGCGGTCCTCATGGTGCTTTTCCCTTACCACGGTCCATTTCTGGTCCTGGATCCAACACAAACAACCACACAATCACAAGGTTAGATTACAAAACAAGAATCAAATCACATTGCATGGTCGGATCCAATCTAGTCAAGAACAATCATCAAAAATGTCAAATCTGACCCCTTTAAAAAGAGATCCAAATTCATGATAATTCATGATAATTCAGAAGAAAAATATTCCCATAAACAGATTCAGAAGAATCGGCTCAGATCATAGTGATCTCGGCCATGAACAGCCCACACAAGAACAAGGGACTTTCATGGAAATTGGATCAGGCCAAGGCCTTAGGATCAATGAATCCTTTCCTGTAACAACATAAACCATTCCAAAGCACAACGTATAAGAAGAAACAGAGTAGAAGAAGTCAGAGTAAGGAGTAGCCAATCGATCCAAACCGGCCAGGCTCACACGGCCATCATCCGCGGCCTTGTCCGGTTACTCTTGGCCACACCTCTCACCTTAGGAGTTCGGTCTCCAGGGGCGACTTCCTTCTCTTTCTCCTTTGCCTTCTCCTTGTCTTTCTGTCTCAAATCCATCCTCTTGATCACACGCCCAAACACACCAGGAACACTCAAGAACAATCTCTTGGATCAAATCGGCCGATCCAAAGTTTCTGTCTCTCTTTCTCTCTTGAATTTTCTCTGTGTTTCTCTCTGTGTGGAATGAGTAAAAACCGACCAGAATGATCAGAAATGAGAGAGAGAAGACGATTTAAACTGTCCCCAACCGCCTGGGCGAACAGTTACCAAAATCCCTTCCTTTCTTCCCAAAACCGTCCCATAACCGTCCCATAACCGCCCTTGGCGGTTTCTCCCCTTTTCTTCCTTTGGCAAATCGATCACTGAGCCTCAGCTCACACTCTGGGAGCTTGCCCGCTCCCTATCCCAAGCCTAAGACCCATTTGGTCGAACCGTCCTGCACCCGGACCATCGGCTCGCCCAGTAACCGTCCCGGACTCGCCCACACTGATCCGAACCAGAACGCACCGTTCACTGGATTGAGCTGACCCCCAGCTGTTCCCATCTGATTGAGCTAGCCCACCAGCTCCTGTGAGCTGAACAGATCATGGTGAACTGATTACCAGCTGAACCGAGCTGATTGAACTCAAACCAACACTCGTCCAGCTGCCTAAACACTCACCCAGCCCCTTTACCCTTATTTCCATCGTATCCTGGTTAAGTCTCAGCTGACTGATGCCCTTAACCTTCATTCAGGGCCATGATACGCTTGTCTCAAGGTCTAATGACCTGACTGGTGCGTCTCCCCGCACCATGGCCCGTCCGGCCGATCCTATCTAGGATCGGGGACATGACAAGTCTCCCCCACTAACTTGGGATTCGTCCTCGAATCCATGTTAAGTGTTTCATCAGGAAGAAATTGTCGGTACCACTCCGGATACATTGTTTTCATCTTTGCTTCTGTTTCCCAAGTGATGAGGTCTTTACCATTGTAATCCCACACCACTTTGATCATGGGAACTGTCTTCTTTCTCATAGCTTTCTCTGACCGATCCACAATCCGAACCGGCAAGGTTTCCAAAGTCAGGTCCTTACCAAGGTCAGCAGGAACCTCAGGCAAGACAATGTCTTGTTCAGACAAGCATTTCCGGAGTTGGGATACATGGAACACATTGTGGTATGCATCCATTGCCGATGGCAAGTCCAACTTGTATGCCACTGCACCCACTCTCTCTATGATCCTGAATGGACCCAAGTACCTAGGGTCCAGTTTCTTTCGCCCAGAAATCCTGGTCCTACCCTTAAAGGTAATCATCTTGAGATACACCAGGTCATTGACCTCAAACTCAAGATGCTTCCTACGCTTGTCCGCATAGCTCTTTTGGCGGTCCTGCGCCTCTTTCATCTTCTCTTTGACCATCCTGATCTTCTCAGTGGTCTGTTCTACGATCTCAGGTCCCAACATGCTATGCTCCCCCACTTGGGTCCAGCATAGGGGTGTCCTGCACGGCCTACCATACAAAGCCTCATATGGCGACATACCAATGCTTGTATGGAAGCTGTTATTATAAGCAAACTCCACTAAAGGTAAGTGTTTTTCCCAAGACTCTCCCCAGTCTAACACACATGCCCTTAGCATATCCTCTAAGGTTTGGATTGTCCTTTCAGACTGCCCATCCGTTTGAGGATGATAAGATGTGCTCAGATTCACTCTGGTTCCCAAGGCCTTTTGGAAAGCCTGCCAGAAATAAGATGTAAATCTTGGATCCCTGTCCGAGACAATGCTTGCTGGAACACCATGCAACCTCACTATCTCGTCTAGGTACACTTGCACTATCCTGTCGACCCCATCCCCTTTCTTGATGGGTAGGAAATGAGCCGACTTGGTCATCCGATCAACCACAACCCATACCGCATCTTTCTTATTCCTGGTCGTGGGAAATCCAGTCACAAAGTCCATTGTGATGTGATCCCATTTCCATTCTGGTATGGGTAGGTTCTGAAGTAGACCACTGAGAACCTGATGTTCTGCCTTCACCAGTTGACAAGTGGGACACTTAGCCACCCACTCTGCAACATCAGATTTCATCCTCACCCAATGGTAGTACCTTTTCAGATCCCTATACATTTTGTTCAGTCCAGGATGAACTGAAAACTTGGACTTATGAGCCTGTCTCATAATCTCTTCTTTGAGTTCCTTATCATTAGGAACACTGACCCTACCATTGACCAAGATGGTACCATTGTCAGTTGTCTGGTACTCAGTCTTGTCATTGGCGGCTACCTTCTTTAGATTTTCATCCAGGCCCTGAGCTTGCCTGATCCTGGTCAGGAGATCGGCCTGGTTCACCGCCTCCAATCCCAGTGGCTCATCTGAACCAACCAAGGTATTGAGGTTCAAGGACCTGATCATCCCTTCCAGTTCATCCGCCTCCCTCTCAGATGACACTTCAGCCCTTCTGCGGCTCAAGGCATCAGCCACTAGGTTAGCTTTCCCAGGATGATAAGCTATGTCCAGATCATAATCTGCAACAAATTCCATCCATCTCCTCTGCCTTAAGTTTAACTCAGGCTGAGTGAATATGTACTTCAAACTCTTATGGTCTGTGAGTATTTGCACCCTGGCACCATAAAGATATGATCTCCATATCTTTAATGCAAATACTACTGCAGCCATCTCCAAATCATGGGTTGGATAGTTACCCTCATGCTTCCTTAACTGCCGGGAAGCATAGGCTATCACCTTCCCATGTTGTGTCAAAACACAACCAAGACCAGTTATGGATGCATCCGTATACACCACATAAGGCTGATCAGCCTCAGGCAACACCAGGACAGGTGCATTAGTCAACATGTTCTTGAGTGCTGCAAAACTTTTCGCACACTCCTCAGACCATGTGAACCTCACGTCCTTGCCTGTCAGCTTAGTCATAGGTTCTCGAGAACCCCTTGACATATTTCCGGTAATAACCAGCCAACCCTAAGAAGCTCCTCACTTCCGTAGCATTCTTTGGCTGTGGCCATTCCTGGATACATTTGATCTTATCTTGATCCACTGAGACTCCTTTATCAGACACCACATGCCCAAGGAATCCAATGCTCTTCTGCCAGAAGCTACACTTGCTTAGCTTCGCAAAGAGCTTCTGTTCTCTCATGCGGCCCAACACCGCCCTAAGGTGTCTTTCATGGTCCTCCTTTGTCTTGGAATACACGAGTATATCATCAATGAAGATGATCACAAACTCGTCCAAGTATTCCCAGAAGATGCCGTTCATCATCTTCATGAATGCAGCAGGTGCATTGGTCAGTCCGAACGGCATGACCACAAACTCATAGTGACCATACCTAGTTCGGAATGCTGTCTTCCTCACATCACCTGGTGCAATGGGGATCTGATGATACCCAGAGGCCAAGTCAATCTTGGAGAACCACTTGGCTCCACGGAGTTGGTCCAACAACTCATCAATCCTGGGTAAAGGGTACTTGTTCTTCACAGTCACCCTGTTCAAACCCCTATAATCAATGCACAACCTAAAGCTACCATCCTTTTTCTTAACGAATAGGACTGGTGCTCCCCAAGGTGATACACTAGGGCGTATGAACCCCTTCTCAAGCAACTCCTCAAGTTGCTTCTTCAGCTCTGCCATCTCAGCTGGTGCCATTCTATATGGACTTTTTGATAACGGGACCGTTCCAGGTTCCAATTCAATGATGAATGGGTCAGCCCTATCAGGGGGAATGCCCTGTAGTGCCCCAAACACATCCTGAAATTCTCGAACCAACGGTATACCCTCTGGGTCACAGGCCCCTACAACCTCATCAGTGTAAATGGTAGCAAAAAAGGCCTCACAACCATTTCCAAGCATCCGTTCTACTTGGACTGCTGAAACCACCAAACTACAAGAGGTTGGCTTGATTCCTTGGTACTTGATCGGGGGTCCAAACTCATTCTCAAGTTGCACCCTTCCCCGGTGACAATCTAGAGTTGCCCGATACTTTCCCAACCAGTCCATGCCCAAGATCACTTCATGATGCTTAAGGGGGACAACAATCAGATCTATAGGCATCGGCCTATCCAAGATCACCACAGGGATGTCCTTAACCAGACCGAGTGAGTTCATAACTTGCCCTCCGGCCGCACTCACTCGTTCAGGACCATCCCATGTTCCATACTGGAACAAACCTTTTCCTATCATACTTGGACTCACAAAACTATGTGTAGCTCCAGTATCAAATAGTGTGTGTGTTTCCACACCACCAATACTTAAGGTCCCTACACAAGACCCGTCAAAGTATATCTATCCATCCTAGATTCCATACCATGCAATTCTACTGGAATTGTAAAAGTAGTTGTCTAGAGTGTTTCCATTGATCGCTTGGAAAGGCCGAGCCCCATCCACATCCTTGGATAGCTCATACACACGAGGTGTGGAGGTCTGGCCTCATCCCTGAACTGGCCTGCTAGCCTCCCCACGTCCCTTACTTTGGTTGCCTTGCAACTTAGGGCAGTCCCTGCGGTAGTGGCCCTTCTGGCCGCAGTGGTGACAGGTCCTGGACTCACCCAACGGACTTGGACAATCCTTGGCTGAGTGATCCATCTTACCACATCGAGTGCAGGCACCCATGGCCTTCCAGCACTCTCCACCGTGGTATCGTCCACACTTAGGGCACTCTGACCTACCACTTGAGGTTTTACCCTCCTCGGTCGAGTCCCTCTTCCTCTTCTTGTCACCACTCTGACCCGAGGTTACCACCACACTCTTCAGCTTCTGCTTACCCTCCTCGGTGAGGTTGGTCTCCAGCAAGGCCATCCTCTCAACCAACTCAGAAACCGTGGGGAACTTACAAACAGAACAGTAGGTTCGAAGTTCCACCCTTAGGCCTCGGATGAACCTTCGGACTTGAACCTTCTCATCCTCCAGTTCTCTTCCCACATACCTTCTGAGTCGGTTGAACTCTTCTTCATACTCACGAACAGTCCTCCTTCCCTGGGTCAAGTCCAGGAACTTGGACTCCAAACGATCCCACGCCTCAGCAGGAAAGTACTTATGGTTGAACTCAACCTCAAAGTCAGCAAAATGCTCAATGGTGCCATTGGTACGCTTGTCCAAAGCTAACCACCAGTTATGTGCATCTCCCTCCAGGAAGTGTACTGCTATGTCCTTCTGGTAGTCCTCAGGACAACGCGTGGACTTGAAGTTCCGAACCAACCGGGTTCTCCACTCGTCCGCCTCCATAGGATCAACACTTCCAGCAAAGTGTTTGGTTCCCAACTTGGAGATATGCTCCAGCACCTTCAGGTAGTCCATACCATGCACTGGCCTGACCGGTGGGTCTATCTCAATCACCTCGGCCACACGGCCAGCACCAACATCGGTCACTCCAGCAGTAACCCAAACCGGAGGATTGGCCTGTCCTACGGACGAGTTCACCAATGGTGTGAACGCCTGTGTCAAGGAGGCTATCTGAGCTCCCATGACCTGCATAGCTTCCACCAAGCCCCTTATGGTCGGCTCAATGACCTCCTCAGCACCAGTGACCCGAACATTGTTTGCATCAACATTCTGGCCACTCCCAGCACCAACGTTGGATGACCCAGTATCTTCTCCATGGACTTGCTCTTGTTGCTCGTCCACATTAGTTTCATTAACCTCAGTAGGAAGAGTTGGACCCACTGGGAGTCCGGTGGCATTTTCCACCTGCTCCACCAGAGCCGGTAGCACTGTGGTTGGAATGGTTCCAGCTGGTAACACTCCGGTCTGTTCAGCACCATCCTGCCCCACTGCTCCAGACGCCCCAGTCGCCTCCTTTCCTTTCCGAGATTTAGACCTTCTTTTTCCCTTAGGAGTTACAAACACAAACAAAAGGTTAGTCCACAACTGAACACACACCTCAATCACTCCTAAGTTAATCAGTAGAAAATATTACTTAGAACCCAACTATCTCACCATGAGTCCAAACGGCCAAGTGTGTGGTGAACCAATAACCCAACAAATCCTAGAATCAAGAATGCTCTGATACCAACTTGTAAGACCCGATCCTGGATTCCTCAATCCAACCAGACTGCGGCCTCACCAAACAATGCAACCAATTCCATCTTTCATATTCAAGTTCAAGTGTTAAATAATTCTAAGTCTTTTTCAGAGTTTTGAGGTTCGAACATTCACACTTAAACAATCAAGCATCAACTAATGAAAATAGATACTTCATAGATATTAACCAAGGTTCATACATCATTCATCATCCTAAATAATAGAATACATACTAGAATTGCATAAGTTCACAAGTTGCACAATAGGCTACAATAATCACACAATTTTCAGAATCAACCCAATCACCACACATCTCCCCATGGCCGCGGTCCTCATGGTGCTTTTCCCTTACCACGGTCCATTTCTGGTCCTGGATCCAACACAAACAACCACACAATCACAAGGTTAAATTACAAAACAAGAATCAAATCACATTGCATGGTCGGATCCAATCTAGTCAAGAACAATCATCAAAAATGTCAAATCTGACCCCTTTAAAAAGAGATCCAAATACCAAATAAAATTCATGATAATTCATGATAATTCAGAAGAAAAATATTCCCATAAACAGATTCAGAAGAATCGGCTCAGATCATAGTGATCTCGGCCATGAACAGCCCACACAAGAACAAGGGACTTTCATGGAAATTGGATCAGGCCAAGGCCTTAGGATCAATGAATCCTTTCCTGTAACAACATAAACCATTCCAAAGCACAACATATAAGAAGAAACAGAGTAGAAGAAGTCAGAGTAAGGAGTAGCCAATCGATCCAAACCGGCCAGGCTCACACGGCCATCATCCGCGGCCTTGTCCGGTTACTCTTGGCCACACCTCTCACCTTAGGAGTTCGGTCTCCAGGGGCGACTTCCTTCTCTTTCTCCTTTGCCTTCTCCTTGTCTTTCTGTCTCAAATCCATCCTCTTGATCACACGCCCAAACACACCAGGAACACTCAAGAACAATCTCTTGGATCAAATCGGCCGATCCAAAGTTTCTGTCTCTCTTTCTCTCTTGAATTTTCTCTGTGTTTCTCTCTGTGTGGAATGAGTAAAAACCGACCAGAATGATCAGAAATGAGATAGAGAAGACGATTTAAACTGTCCCCAACCGCCTGGGCGAACAGTTACCAAAATCCCTTCCTTTCTTCCCAAAACCGTCCCATAACCGCCCTTGGCGGTTTCTCCCCTTTTCTTCCTTTGGCAAATCGATCACTGAGCCTCAGCTCACACTCTGGGAGCTTGCCCGCTCCCTATCCCAAGCCTAAGACCCATTTGGTCGAACTGTCCTGCACCCGGACCATCGGCTCGCCCAGTAACCGTCCCGGACTCGCCCACACTGATCCGAACCAGAACGCACCGTTCACTGGATTGAGCTGACCCCCAGCTGTTCCCAGCTGATTGAGCTAGCCCACCAGCTCCTGTGAGCTGAACAGATCATGGTGAACTGATTACCAGCTGAACCAAGCTGATTGAACTCAAACCAACACTCGTCCAGCTGCCTAAACACTCACCCAGCCCCTTTACCCTTATTTCCATCGTATCCTGGTTAAGTCTCAGCTGACTGATGCCCTTAACCTTCATTCAGGGCCATGATACGCTTGTCTCAAGGTCTAATGACCTGACTGGTGCGTCTCCCCGCACCATGGCCCGTCCGGCTGATCCTATCTAGGATCGGGGACATGACAGTCCGTGTGTGTCCGTCAGCACACACAGGATGTCCGTGGCTGTTTGTGTGTGTCCGTCAGCACACACAGGACGTCTGTGGCTGTCCATCAGTACACATATCAGCACTTTGGTCCTTGGACTCAGCACGCTGGCTGTTCCCGTGGACTGGTTGGGTGATTTTGGCCCACGTGGGCTGTCTGTTCAGTACACACAGGACGTCCGTGGGTGTCCGCCAGCACACACATGACGTCTCTTGCTGTCCGTCAGCAAACACAGGACGTCTGTAGCTGTCCGTGTGTGTCTGTCAGCACACACAAGATGTCAGTGGCTGTCCATAAGTACACATATCAGCACGCTGGTCCTTGGACTCAGCACGGTGGCCCTTCCCGTGGACTGTTCGGGTAATTTTGGCCCACGTGAGCTATCTGTTCAGTACACACAGGACGTCCGTGGGTGTCCGTCAGCACACACAGGACATCTGTGTGTGTCCATCAGCACACACAGGACGTCCGTGGCTGTACGTGTGTGTCCGTGTGTGTCCGTCAGCACACACAGGACGTCCGTGGCTGTCCATCAGTACACATATCAGCACGTTGGTCTTTGGACTCAGCACGCTGACCCTTCTCGTGGGTGTCTGCCAGCACACACATGACGTCTGTGGCTGTCCATGGCTAGCACACACAGGACGTCCGTGGCTGTCCGTGTGTGTCCGTGTGTGTCCGTGTGTGTCCGTCACCTTAGACAGGACGTCTGTGGGTGTCCGTCAGCACACGCAGGATGTACGTGTGTGTCCATCAGCACACACATGACGTCTGTGGCTTTCCGTGTGTGTCTGCCAGCACACACAGGATGTTCGTGGCTGTCTGTGGCTGTCCGTCAGCAAACACAGGATGCCCGTAGCTGTCCGTGTGTGTCCGTCAACACACACTGGACGTTCGTGGCTGTCCATCAGTACACATATCAGCACGCGGGTCCTTGGACTCAGCATGGTGGCCCTTCCCGTGGACTGTTCGGGTAATTTTGGCCCACGTGGGCTATCTGTTCAGTACACACAGGACGTCCGTGGGTGTCCGTCAGCACACACAGGACATCTGTGTGTGTCCATCAGCACACACAGGACGTCCGTGGCTGTACGTGTGTGTCCGTGTGTGTCCGTCAGCACACACAGGACGTCCGTGGCTGTCCATCAGTACACATATCAGCACGTTGGTCTTTGGAGTCAGCACGCTGACCCTTCTCGTGGGTGTCTGCCAGCACACACATGACGTCCGTGGCTGTCCGTGGCTAGCACACACAGGACGTCCGTGGCTGTCCGTGTGTGTCCGTGTGTGTCCGTGTGTGTCCGTCACCATAGACAGGACGTCTGTAGGTGTCCGTCAGCATACGCAGGATGTACGTGTGTGTCCATCAGCACACACATGACGTCTGTGGCTTTCCGTGTGTGTCTGCCAGCACACACAGGATGTTCGTGGCTGTCTGTGGCTGTCCGTCAGCAAACACAGGATGCCCGTAGCTGTCCGTGTGTGTCCGTCAACACACACTGGATGTCCGTGGCTGTCCATCAGTACACATATCAGCACGCGGGTCCTTGGACTCAGCATGGTGGCCCTTCCCGTGGACTGTTCGGGTGATTTTGGCCCACGTGGGCTGTCTGTTCAGTACACACAGGACGTCCGTGGGTGTCCGTCAGCACAAACAGGACGTCTGTGTGTGTTCGTCAGCACACACAGGACGTCCATGGCTGTCCGTGTGTGTCTGTGTGTGTCCGTCAGCACACACAGGACATCCGTGGCTGTCCATCAGTACACATATCAGCACGTTGGTCCTTGAACTCAGCACGCAGGCCCTTCCCGTGGACTGTTTGGGTGATTTTGGCCCACGTGGGCTGTCTGTTCAGTACTCACAGGACGTCCGTGGGAGCCCGCCAGCACACACAGGACATCCGTGGCTGTCCGTGGCTAGCACACACAGGACGTCCGTGGCTGTCCGTGTGTATCCGTGTCTGTCCGTGTGTGTCCGTCAGCACATATAGGACGTCTGTGGGTGTCCGTCAGCACACACAGGATGTCCCTGTGTGTCCGTCAGCACACACAGGAAGTCCCTGTGTGTCCGTCAGCACACACAGGATATCCGTGGCTGTCTGTGTATGTTCGTGTGTGTCCGTCAGCACACACAGGACGTCCATGGCTGTCCATTAGTACACATATCAGCAGGTTGGTCCTTTGACTCAGCACGCTGACCCTTCCTGTGGACTGGTCGGATGATTTTGGCCCACGTGGGCTGTCTGTTCAGTACACACAGGACGTCCGTGGCTGTCCATCAGTACACATATCAGCACGTTGGTCTTTGGAGTCAGCACGCTGACCCTTCTCGTGGGTGTCTGCCAGCACACACATGACGTCCGTGGCTGTCCGTGGCTAGCACACACAGGACGTCCGTGGCTGTCCGTGTGTGTCCGTGTGTGTCCGTGTGTGTCCGTCACCATAGACAGGACGTCTGTAGGTGTCCGTCAGCACACGCAGGATGTACGTGTGTGTCCATCAGCACACACATGACGTCTGTGGCTTTCCGTGTGTGTCTGCCAGCACACACAGGATGTTCGTGGCTGTCTGTGGCTGTCCGTCAGCAAACACAGGATGCCCGTAGCTGTCCGTGTGTGTCCGTCAACACACACTGGACGTCCGTGGCTGTCCATCAGTACACATATCAGCACGCGGGTCCTTGGACTCAGCATGGTGGCCCTTCCCGTGGACTGTTCGGGTGATTTTGTCCAACGTGGGCTGTCTGTTCAGTACACACAGGACGTCCGTGGGTGTCCGTCAGCACAAACAGGACGTCCGTGTGTGTTCGTCAGCACACACAGGACGTCCATGGCTGTCCGTGTGTGTCTGTGTGTGTCCGTCAGCACACACAGGACATCCGTGGCTGTCCATCAGTACACATATCAGCACGTTGGTCCTTGAACTCAGCACGCAGGCCCTTCCCGTGGACTGTTTGGGTGATTTTGGCCCACGTGGGCTGTCTGTTCAGTACTCACAGGACGTCCGTGGGAGCCCGCCAGCACACACAGGACATCCGTGGCTGTCCGTGGCTAGCACACACAGGACGTCCGTGGCTGTCCGTGTGTATCCGTGTCTGTCCTTGTGTGTCCGTCAGCACATATAGGACGTCTGTGGGTGTCCGTCAGCACACACAGGATGTCCCTGTGTGTCCGTCAGCACACACAGGAAGTCCCTGTGTGTCCGTCAGCACACACAGGATATCCGTGGCTGTCTGTGTATGTTCGTGTGTGTCCGTCAGCACACACAGGACGTCCATGGCTGTCCATTAGTACACATATCAGCAGGTTGGTCCTTTGACTCAGCACGCTGACCCTTCCCGTGGACTGGTCGGATGATTTTGGCCCACGTGGGCTGTCTGTTCAGTACACACATGACGTCCATGGGTGTCTGTCAGTACACACATGACGTCTGTGTGTGTCCGTCAGCACACACAGGACGTCCGTGGCTGTCTGTGTGTGTCCGTGAGCACACACATGACATCCGTGGCTGTCCGTGTTTGTCCGTCAGCTCACACAGGATGTCCGTGGCTGTCCGTGTGTGTCTGTGTGTGTCCGTCAGCACACATAGGACGTCCGTGGCTGTCCATCAGCACACATATCAGCACGATGGTCCTTGGACTCAACACGCTGACCCTTCCCGTCGACTGTTCGGGTGATTTTGGCCCACGTGGGCTGTCTGTTCAGTACACACAGGACGTCTGTGGGTGTCCGCCAGCACACACAGGAAGTCTGTGGTTGTCCGTCAGCAAACACAGGACGTCCGTAGCTGTCAGTGGGTGTCCGTCAGCACACACAGGACGTCTGTGGTGGTCCATCAGTACACATATCAGCACGCTGGTCCTTGGACTCAGCACGGTGGCCCATCCCGTGGCCTGTTCGGCTGATTTTGGCCCACGTGGGCTGTCTGTTCAGTACACACAGGACGTCTGTGGGTGTCCGTCAGCACAAACAGGACGTCCATGTGTGTCTGTAAGCACACACAGGACGTCTGTGGCTGTCCGTGTGTGTCCGTGTGTGTCTGTCAGCACCCACGGGACGTCCGTGGCTGTCCATCAGTACACATATCAGCACGTTGGTCCTTGGACTCAGCACGCTGACCCTTCCCGTTGACTGATTGGGTGATTTTGGCCCACGTGGGCTGTCTATTCAGTACATACAGGAAGTCCATGGGTGTCTGCCAGCACACACAGGACATCCGTGGCTGTCCGTGGCTGTCCATCAGCACACACATGACTTCTGTGGCTGTCCGTGTGTGTCCGTCAGAACAAACAGGACGTCTGTGGCTGTCTATCAGTACACATATCAGCACGCTGGTCCTTGGACTCAGCACGGTGGCCCTTCCCGTGGACTGTTCGGGTAATTTTGGCCAACGTGGGCTATCTGTTCAGTACACACAGGACGTCCGTGGGTGTCCGTCAGCACACACAGGACATCTGTGTGTGTCCATCAGCACACACAGGACGTCCGTGGCTGTACGTGTGTGTCCGTCTGTGTCCGTCAGCACACACAGGACGTCCGTGTCTGTCCATCAGTACACATATCAGCACGTTGGTCTTTGGACTCAGCACGCTGACCCTTCTCGTGGGTGTCTGCCAGCACACACATGACGTCCGTGGCTGTCCGTGGCTAGCACACACAGGCCGTCCGTGGCTGTCCGTGTGTGTCCGTCACCTAGACAGGACGTCTGTGGGTGTCCGTCAGCACACACAGGATGTACGTGTGTGTCCATCAGCACACACATGACGTATGTGTCTTTCCGTGTGTGTCCGCCAGCACACACAGGATGTTCGTGGCTGTCTGTGGCTGTCCGTCAGCAAACACAGGATGCCCATAGCTGTCCGTGTGTGTCCGTGTGTGTTCGTCAACACACACTGGACGTCCGTGGCTGTCCATCAGTACACATATCAGCACGCGGGTCCTTGGACTCAGCATGGTGGCCCTTCCCGTGGACTGTTCGGGTGATTTTGGCCCACGTGGGCTGTCTGTTCAGTACACACAGGACGTCCGTGGGTGTCCGTCAGCACAAACAGGACGTCCGTGTGTGTTCGTCAGCACACACAGGACATCCGTGGCTGTCCGTGTGTGTCTGTGTGTGTCTGTCAGCACACACAGGACATCCGTGGCTGTCCATCAGTACACATATCAGCACGGTTGTCCATGAACTCAGCACGCAGGCCCTTCCCGTGGACTGTTTGGGTGATTTTGGCCCACGTGGGCTGTCTGTTCAGTACGCACAGGATGTCTGTGGGTGCCCGCCAGCACACACAGGACATCCGTGGCTGTCCGTGGCTAGCACACACAGGACGTCCGTGGCTGTCCGTGTGTATCCGTGTCTGTCCGTGTGTATCCGTCAGCACAGATAGGACGTCTGTGGGTGTCCGTCAGCACACACATGACGTCCCTGTGTGTCCGTCAGCACACACAGGATATCCGTGGCTGTCTGTGTGTGTCCGTGTGTGTCCGTCAGCACACACAGGACGTCCGTGGCTGTCCATCAGTACACATATCAGCAGGTTGGTCCTTTGACTCAGCACGCTGACCCTTCCCGTGGACTGGTCGGATGATTTTGGCCCACGTGGGCTGTCTGTTCAGTACACACAGGACGTCCATGGGTGTCTGTCAGCACACACATGACGTCTGTGTTTCCGTCAGCACATACAGGACGTCCGTGGCTGTCTGTGTGTGTCCGTGTGTGTCTGTGAGCACACACATGACATCCGTGGCTGTCCGTGTGTGTCTGTGTGTGTCCGTCAGCTCACACAGGACGTCCGTGGCTGTCCGTGTGTGTCTGTGTGTGTCCGTCAGCACACACAGGACATCCGTGGCTGTCCATCAGTACACATATCAGCACGTTGGTCCTTGAACTCAGCACGCATGCCCTTCCCGTGGACTGTTTGGGTGATTTTGGCCCACGTGGGCTGTCTGTTCAGTACTCACAGGACGTCCGTGGGAGCCCGCCAGCACACACAGGACATCCGTGGCTGTCCGTGGCTAGCACACACAGGACGTCCGTGGCTGTCCGTGTGTATCCGTGTCTGTCCGTGTGTGTCCGTCAGCACATATAGGACGTCTGTGGGTGTCCGTCAGCACACACAGGATGTCCCTGTGTGTCCGTCAGCACACACAGGAAGTCCCTGTGTGTCCGTCAGCACACACAGGATATCCGTGGCTGTCTGTGTATGTTCGTGTGTGTCCGTCAGCACACACAGGACGTCCATGGCTGTCCATTAGTACACATATCAGCAGGTTGGTCCTTTGACTCAGCACGCTGACCCTTCCCGTGGACTGGTCGGATGATTTTGGCCCACGTGGGCTGTCTGTTCAGTACACACAGGACGTCCATGGGTGTCTGTCAGTACACACATGACGTCTGTGTGTGTCCGTCAGCACACACAGGACGTCCGTGGCTGTCTGTGTGTGTCCGTGAGCACACACATGACGTCCGTGGCTGTCCGTGTGTGTCCGTCAGCTCACACAGGATGTCCGTGGCTGTCCGTGTGTGTCTGTGTGTGTCCGTCAGCACACATAGGACGTCCGTGGCTGTCCATCAGTACACATATCAGCACGATGGTCCTTGGACTCAACACGCTGACCCTTCCCGTCGACTGTTCGGGTGATTTTGGCCCACGTGGGCTGTCTGTTCAGTACACACAGGACGTCTGTGGGTGTCCGCCAGCACACACAGGAAGTCTGTGGTTGTCCGTCAGCAAACACAGGACGTCCGTAGCTGTCAGTGGGTGTCCGTCAGCACACACAGGACGTCTGTGGTGGTCCATCAGTACACATATCAGCACGCTGGTCCTTGGACTCAGCACGGTGGCCCATCCCGTGGCCTGTTCGGCTGATTTTGGCCCACGTGGGCTGTCTGTTCAGTACACACAGGACGTCTGTGGGTGTCCGTCAGCACAAACAGGACGTCCATGTGTGTCTGTAAGCACACACAGGATGTCTGTGGCTGTCCGTGTGTGTCCGTGTGTGTCTGTCAGCACCCACGGGACGTCCGTGGCTGTCCTTCAGTACACATATCAGCACGTTGGTCCTTGGACTCAGCACGCTGACCCTTCCCGTTGACTGATTGGGTGATTTTGGCCCACGTGGGCTGTCTATTCAGTACATACAGGAAGTCCATGGGTGTCTGCCAGCACACACAGGACGTCCGTGGCTGTCCGTGGCTGTCCATCAGCACACACATGACTTCTGTGGCTGTCCGTGTGTGTCCGTCAGAACAAACAGGACGTCTGTGGCTGTCTATCAGTACACATATCAGCACGCTGGTCCTTGGACTCAGCACGGTGGCCCTTCCCGTGGACTGTTCGGGTAATTTTGGCCAACGTGGGCTATCTGTTCAGTACACACAGGACGTCCGTGGGTGTCCGTCAGCACACACAGGACATCTGTGTGTGTCCATCAGCACACACAGGACGTCCGTGGCTGTACGTGTGTGTCCGTCTGTGTCCGTCAGCACACACTGGACGTCCGTGTCTGTCCATCAGTACACATATCAGCACGTTGGTCTTTGGACTCAGCACGCTGACCCTTCTCGTGGGTGTCTGCCAGCACACACATGACGTCCGTGGCTGTCCGTGGCTAGCACACACAGGACGTCCGTGGCTGTCCGTGTGTGTCCGTCACCTAGACAGGACGTCTGTGGGTGTCCGTCAGCACACACAGGATGTACATGTGTGTCCATCAGCACACACATGACGTATGTGTCTTTCCGTGTGTGTCCGCCAGCACACACAGGATGTTCGTGGCTGTCTGTGGCTGTCCGTCAGCAAACACAGGATGCCCATAGCTGTCCGTGTGTGTCCGTGTGTGTTCGTCAACACACACTGGACGTCCGTGGCTGTCCATCAGTACACATATCAGCACGCGGGTCCTTGGACTCAGCATGGTGGCCCTTCCCGTGGACTGTTCGGGTGATTTTGGCCCACGTGGGCTGTCTGTTCAGTACACACAGGACGTCCGTGGGTGTCCGTCAGCACAAACAGGACGTCCGTGTGTGTTCGTCAGCACACACAGGACATCCGTGGCTGTCCATCAGTACACATATCAGCACGTTGGTCCATGAACTCAGCACGCAGGCCCTTCCCGTGGACTGTTTGGGTGATTTTGGCCCACGTGGGCTGTCTGTTCAGTACGCACAGGATGTCTGTGGGTGCCCGCCAGCACACACAGGACATCCGTGGCTGTCCGTGGCTAGCACACACAGGACGTCCGTGGCTGTCCGTGTGTATCCGTGTCTGTCCGTGTGTATCCGTCAGCACAGATAGGACGTCTGTGGGTGTCCGTCAGCACACACATGACGTCCCTGTGTGTCCGTCAGCACACACAGGATATCCGTGGCTGTCTGTGTGTGTCCGTGTGTGTCCGTCAGCACACACAGGACGTCCGTGGCTGTCCATCAGTACACATATCAGCAGGTTGGTCCTTTGACTCAGCACGCTGACCCTTCCCGTGGACTGGTCGGATGATTTTGGCCCACGTGGGCTGTCTGTTCAGTACACACAGGACGTCCATGGGTGTCTGTCAGCACACACATGACGTCTGTGTTTCCGTCAGCACATACAGGACGTCCGTGGCTGTCTGTGTGTGTCCGTGTGTGTCTGTGAGCACACACATGACATCCGTGGCTGTCCGTGTGTGTCTGTGTGTGTCCGTCAGCTCACACAGGACGTCCGTGGCTGTCCGTGTGTGTCTGTGTGTGTCCGTCAGCACACACAGGACATCCGTGGCTGTCCATCAGTACACATATCAGCACGTTGGTCCTTGAACTCAGCACGCATGCCCTTCCCGTGGACTGTTTGGGTGATTTTGGCCCACGTGGGCTGTCTGTTCAGTACTCACAGGACGTCCGTGGGAGCCCGCCAGCACACACAGGACATCCGTGGCTGTCCGTGGCTAGCACACACAGGACGTCCGTGGCTGTCCGTGTGTATCCGTGTCTGTCCGTGTGTGTCCGTCAGCACATATAGGACGTCTGTGGGTGTCCGTCAGCACACACAGAATGTCCCTGTGTGTCCGTCAGCACACACAGGAAGTCCCTGTGTGTCCGTCAGCACACACAGGATATCCGTGGCTGTCTGTGTATGTTCGTGTGTGTCCGTCAGCACACACAGGACGTCCATGGCTGTCCATTAGTACACATATCAGCAGGTTGGTCCTTTGACTCAGCACGCTGACCCTTCCCGTGGACTGGTCGGATGATTTTGGCCCACGTGGGCTGTCTGTTCAGTACACACAGGACGTCCATGGGTGTCTGTCAGTACACACATGACGTCTGTGTGTGTCCGTCAGCACACACAGGACGTCCGTGGCTGTCTGTGTGTGTCCGTGAGCACACACATGACGTCCGTGGCTGTCCGTGTGTGTCCGTCAGCTCACACAGGATGTCCGTGGCTGTCCGTGTGTGTCTGTGTGTGTCCGTCAGCACACATAGGACGTCCGTGGCTGTCCATCAGTACACATATCAGCACGATGGTCCTTGGACTCAACACGCTGACCCTTCCCGTCGACTGTTCGGGTGATTTTGGCCCACGTGGGCTGTCTGTTCAGTACACACAGGACGTCTGTGGGTGTCCGCCAGCACACACAGGAAGTCTGTGGTTGTCCGTCAGCAAACACAGGACGTCCGTAGCTGTCAGTGGGTGTCCGTCAGCACACACAGGACGTCTGTGGTGGTCCATCAGTACACATATCAGCACGCTGGTCCTTGGACTCAGCACGGTGGCCCATCCCGTGGCCTGTTCGGCTGATTTTGGCCCACGTGGGCTGTCTGTTCAGTACACACAGGACGTCTGTGGGTGTCCGTCAGCACAAACAGGACGTCCATGTGTGTCTGTAAGCACACACAGGACGTCTGTGGCTGTCCGTGTGTGTCCGTGTGTGTCTGTCAGCACCCACGGGACGTCCGTGGCTGTCCTTCAGTACACATATCAGCACGTTGGTCCTTGGACTCAGCACGCTGACCCTTCCCGTTGACTGATTGGGTGATTTTGGCCCACGTGGGCTGTCTATTCAGTACATACAGGAAGTCCATGGGTGTCTGCCAGCACACACAGGACGTCCGTGGCTGTCCGTGGCTGTCCATCAGCACACACATGACTTCTGTGGCTGTCCGTGTGTGTCCGTCAGAACAAACAGGACGTCTGTGGCTGTCTATCAGTACACATATCAGCACGCTGGTCCTTGGACTCAGCACGGTGGCCCTTCCCGTGGACTGTTCGGGTAATTTTGGCCAACGTGGGCTATCTGTTCAGTACACACAGGACGTCCGTGGGTGTCCGTCAGCACACACAGGACATCTGTGTGTGTCCATCAGCACACACAGGACGTCCGTGGCTGTACGTGTGTGTCCGTCTGTGTCCGTCAGCACACACAGGACGTCCGTGTCTGTCCATCAGTACACATATCAGCACGTTGGTCTTTGGACTCAGCACGCTGACCCTTCTCGTGGGTGTCTGCCAGCACACACATGACGTCCGTGGCTGTCCGTGGCTAGCACACACAGGACGTCCGTGGCTGTCCGTGTGTGTCCGTCACCTAGACAGGACGTCTGTGGGTGTCCGTCAGCACACACAGGATGTACGTGTGTGTCCATCAGCACACACATGACGTCTGTGTCTTTCCGTGTGTGTCCGCCAGCACACACAGGATGTTCGTGGCTGTCTGTGGCTGTCCGTCAGCAAACACAGGATGCCCATAGCTGTCCGTGTGTGTCCGTGTGTGTTCGTCAACACACACTGGACGTCCGTGGCTGTCCATCAGTACACATATCAGCACGCGGGTCCTTGGACTCAGCATGGTGGCCCTTCCCGTGGACTGTTCGGGTGATTTTGGCCCACGTGGGCTGTCTGTTCAGTACACACAGGACGTCCGTGGGTGTCCGTTAGCACAAACAGGACGTCCGTGTGTGTTCGTCAGCACACACAGGACATCCGTGGCTGTCCGTGTGTGTCTGTGTGTGTCTGTCAGCACACACAGGACATCCGTGGCTGTCCATCAGTACACATATCAGCACGTTGGTCCATGAACTCAGCACGCAGGCCCTTCCCGTGGACTGTTTGGGTGATTTTGGCCCACGTGTGCTGTCTGTTCAGTACGCACAGGATGTCTGTGGGTGCCCGCCAGCACACACAGGACATCCGTGGCTGTCCGTGGCTAGCACACACAGGACGTCCGTGGCTCTCCGTGTGTATCCGTGTCTGTCCGTGTGTATCCGTCAGCACAGATAGGACGTCTGTGGGTGTCCGTCAGCACACACATGACGTCCCTGTGTGTCCGTCAGCACACACAGGATATCCGTGGCTGTCTGTGTGTGTCCGTGTGTGTCCGTCAGCACACACAGGACGTCTGTGGCTGTCCATCAGTACACATATCAGCAGGTTGGTCCTTTGACTCAGCACGCTGACCCTTCCCGTGGACTGGTCGGATGATTTTGGCCCACGTGGGCTGTCTGTTCAGTACACACAGGACGTCCATGGGTGTCTGTCAGCACACACATGACGTCTGTGTTTCCGTCAGCACACACAGGACGTCCGTGGCTGTCTGTGTGTGTCCGTGTGTGTCTGTGAGCACACACATGACGTCAGTTACTGTCCGTGTGTGTCTGTGTGTGTCCGTCAGCTCACACAGGACGTCCGTGGCTGTCCGTGTGTGTCCGTGTGTGTCCGTTAGCACACACAGGACGTCCGTGGCTGTCCATCAGTACACATATCAGCACGTTGGTCCTTGGACTCAACACGCTGACCCTTCCCGTGGACTGTTCGGGTGATTTTGGCCCACGTGGGCTGTCTGTTCAGTACACACAGGACGTCTGTGGGTGTCCGCCAGCACACACAGGAAGTCTGTGGTTGTCCGTCAGCAAACACAGGACGTCCGTAGCTGTCAGTGTGTGTCCGTCAGCACACACAGGACGTCTGTGGTGGTCCATCAGTACACATATCAGCACGCTGGTCCTTGGACTCAGCACGGTGGCCCATCCCGTGGCCTGTTGGCTGATTTTGGCCCACGTGGGCTCTGTTCAGTACACACAGGACGTCCGTGGGTGTCCGTCAGCACAAACAGGACGTCCATGTGTGTCTGTAGGCACACACAGGACGTCCGTGGCTGTCCGTGTGTGTCCGTGTGTGTCTGTCAGCACCCATGGGACGTCCGTGGCTGTCCATCAGTACACATATCAGCACGTTGGTCCTTGGACTCAGCACGCTGACCCTTCCCGTTGACTGATTGGGTGATTTTGGCCCATGTGGGCTGTCTGTTCAGTACATACAGGAAGTCCGTGGGTGTCTGCCAGCACACACAGGACGTCCGTGGCTGTCCGTGGCTGTCCATCAACACACACATGACTTCTGTAGCTGTCCGTGGCTGTCCGTCAGAACACACAGGACGTCTGTGGCTGTCTATCAGTACACATATCAGCACGCTGGTCCTTGGACTCAGCACGCTGGTCCTTGGACTCAGCATGCTGGTCCTTCCCGTGGACTGTTTGGGTGATTTTGGCCCACGTGGGCTGTCTGTTCAGTACTCACAGGACGTCTGTGGGTGTCCGCTAGCACACAAGGGACGTCTGTGGCTGTCTGTGGCTGTCCGTCAGCACACACAGGACGTCCGTGGCTGTCCGTGTGCGTCCGTGTGTGTCCGTCAGCACACACAGGACGTCCGTGGCTGTCCATCAGTACATATATCAGCACACTTGTCATGTCCCCGATCCTAGATAGGATCGGCCGGACGGGCCATGGTGCGGGGAGACGCACCAGTCAGGTCATTAGACCTTGAGACAAGCGTATCATGGCCCTGAATGAAGGTTAAGGGCATCAGTCAGCTGAGACTTAACCAGGATACGATGGAAATAAGGGTAAAGGGGCTGGGTCGTCCAATCTTTCCACAAATATCGTATCATGGCCCTGAAGGTTTAGTCTTGACGTCGTCTGGTTCTCCTGGTTGGATTGGAATTGCTTGGAATGAATCAAACCGAAAGATTGTCCAATCTTTCCACAAATAGCTCTGGTTGGATTTAAGTGATTCTCCATTGAACCGACTGATCTCCTGGGTTCTGGTGCAGCTAAGGACTTCTGGAATACCTCCTGATTGGTTGAAATGATCTCCTGATCGCCAATGTCTGGTTTGAAGCTGATTGAACCGGTTAGCTTCCAATTGAGGCAAGTGTAGAACTGGTTTGACCGGTTTTGGAGATTGGATCATAACTTCATAATTCCGTGGCCATTTCTCCTGAACTTGGGCTTTCTAGAAAGGTTATAAACTCCTCTTGACTCCTATGATGGGCTTTGCTTCAGGCCGCTCCTTAATTGAGCTTGAATCTTCTTCTAACGTCGGGTACTCGCAGATGGACGGGTTGAGAAACTTCTGAATTGTAAAATTCATAACTTCTTGCTCCGTAATTATATTGGACCAATTCTAATTGGCCTGGACTCCTTCTTGAGTGTAGAATCCATAAAAATTAGACTCGTGATTAAACCCTTCTGGTTTGTAAGATATGGCATTTTTAATGCACATATATCCTGGTTGGCGCCTTGGCTGGTTGAGTAGGGTGTTGGGTCGACCTCTGGTTCAGCTTCTGAATTGCTGGCCGCAACACACAGGATGTCCGTGGGTGTCCGCCAGCACACACATGATGTCCGTGACTGTCCGTGGCTAGCACAAACAGGACGTCTGTGGCTGTCTGTGTGTGTCCGTCAGCATAGACAGGACATCCGTGGGTGTCCGTCAGCACACGCAGGATGTACGTGTATGTCCGTCAGCACACACAGGACGTCCGTGGCTGTCCGTGTGTGTCCGCCAGCACACACAGGATGTTTGTGGCTGCCTGTGGCTGTCCGTCAGCAAAACAGGACGTCCGTAGCTGTCCGTGTGTGTCTGTGTGTGTCCGTCAACACACACTGGACGTCCGTGGCTGTCCATATGTACACATATCAGCACGCGGGTCCTTGGACTCAGCACAGTGGCCCTTCCCGTGGACTATTCGGGTAATTTTGGCCCACGTGGGCTGTCTGTTCAGTACACACAGGACGTCCGTGGGTGTCCATCAGCACAAACAGGACATCCGTGTGTGTCCGTCAGCACACACAGGACGTCCGTGGCTGTCCCCGTGTGTCCGTGTGTGTCCGTCAGCACACACAGGACGTCTGTGGCTGTCCATCAGTACACATATCAGCACATTGGTCCTTGACCTCAGCACGCTGGCCCTTCCCGTGGACTGTTTGGGTGATTTTGGCCCACGTGGGCTGTCTGTTCAGTACACACAGGACGTCTGTGGGTGCCCGCCAGCACACACAGGACATCCGTGGCTGTCCGTGGCTAGCACACACAGGACGTCCGTGGCTGTCCGTGTGTATCCGTGTCTGTCAGTGTGTGTCCGTCAGCACAGATAGGACGTCTGTGGGTGTCCGTCAGCACACACATGACGTCCCTGTGTGTCCGTCAGCACACACAGGACGTCCCTGTGTGTCCGTCAGCACACACAGGATATCGGTGGCTGTCTGTGTGTGTCCGTGTGTGTCCGTCAGCACACACAGGACGTCTGTGGCTGTCCATCAGTACACATATCAGCAGGTTGGTCCTTTGACTCAGCACGCTGACCCTTCCCGTGGACTGGTCGGATGATTTTGGCCCACGTGGGCTGTCTGTTCAGTACACACAGGACGTCCATGGGTGTCTGTCAGCACACACATGACGTATGTGTGTGTCCGTCAGCACACACAGGACGTTCGTGGCTGTCTGTGTGTGTCCGTGTGTGTCTGTGAGCACACACATGACGTCTGTGGCTGTCCGTGTGTGTCCGTCAGCTCACACAGGACGTCCGTGGCTGTCCGTGTGTGTCCGTCAGCACACACAGGACGTCCGTGGCTGTCCATCAGTACACATATCAGCACGTTGGTCCTTGGACTCAACACGCTGACCCTTCCCGTGGACTGTTCGGGTGATTTTGGCCCACGTGGGCTGTCTGTTCAGTACACACAGGACGTCTGTGGGTGTCTGCCAGCACACACAGGAAGTCCGTGGTTGTCCGTCAGCAAACACAGGACGTCCGTAGCTGTCAGTGTGTTTCCGTCAGCACACACAGGACGTCTGTGGTGGTCCATCATCAGCACGCTGGTCCTTGGACTCAGCACGGTGGCCCATCTCGTGGCCTGTTCGGCTGATTTTGGCCCACGTGGGCTCTGTTCAGCACACCCAGGACGTCCGTGGGTGTCCGTCAGCACAAACAGGACGTCCATGTGTGTCTGTAAGCACACACAGGACGTCTGTGGCTGTCCGTGTGTGTCCGTGTGTGTCTGTCAGCACCCACGGGACGTCCGTGGCTGTCCATCAGTACACATATCAGCACGTTGGTCCTTGGACTCAGCACGCTGACCCTTCCCGTTGACTGATTGGGTGATTTTGGCCCATGTGGGCTGTCTGTTCAGTACATACAGGAAGTCCGTGGGTGTCTGCCAGCACATACAGGACGTCCGTAGCTGTCCGTGGCTGTCCATCAGCACACACATGACTTCTGTGGCTGTCCGTCAGAACACACAGGACGTCTGTGGCTGTCTATCAGTACACATATCAGCATGCTGGTCCTTGGACTCAGCACGCTGGTCCTTGGACTCAGCATGCTGGTCCTTCCCGTGGACTGTTTGGGTGATTTTGGCCCACGTGGGCTGTCTGTTCAGTACTCACAGGACGTCCGTGGGTGTCCGCTAGCACACAAAGGACGTCTGTGGCTGTCTGTGGCTGTTCGTCAGCACACACAGGACGTCCGTGGCTGTCCGTGTGCGTCCGTATGTGTCCGTCAGCACACACAGGACGTCCGTGGCTGTCCATCAGTACAGATATCGGCACACTTGTCCTTGGACTCAGCACGCTGGCCCTTCCCATGGACTGCTTGGGTGATTTTGGCCCACGTGGGCTGTCTGTTCAGTACACACAGTGTTACAGGCTGGGATTCAGGCTACTCAAATGGACGGACTGAGGTTCAAGAACTCGGACTGGACAGGACGGACAGACGGCTATGGAGCGGCTAGACGGACGCGATGGAGAGGGAGATGGCCGATCTGGTTCCTGAAACAAAAGAGTGTTATTTTTATGAGTTTTTATATTGAATGGAAAATCTAGAACTATATGATGCAAAATGAAACAAAATAAGAGAAGGATAGAGATGGCTTATGGATTCAAGTTGCTGGACTGATGTCTCTCTCAACAAGAACAGGGGATGGAGATGGCGTGAAGGTGGAATCTTGCTTGCTGGACTGATGTCTCTCTCAAGCCGGATCAAGGGATGGATTGAAGTGGATTTGCGGATGAGGTTTTGATTGAATCTCTCAATCTGATGAAGGATGGATCGAATTGATTGACTCTCTCAATCTGTGTACTGAGCTTGTTTGATTTGCACAAACAAACTAGACTCACGAAATCAATAGAACAACAAAAAAATCTCTCTTTGAATCCTAAAGACCGATATTTTATACAAAGAACAATCTTTGATAAAAACTGAATAAACTTTTTATTAACTTGGTGATTGAGGGTGCCCTTTACAATGGACGACAATGAGCTTATATAATGCTCAGATACAAGACTGTAAACGTTCACAAAAAAAAAAGAAAGGAAACAAATCAAAGACAAAGCAATAAATTGAAAAACTAGCTGTTGGAGCTTTTTGTGGGATGTTGGCTCCAAGTGAAGAAACTTGATTTGCTTGAATCTGGACGGTTTAAGGGGATAAGAGAGCTTTCTTGGGACCTTCTTGAATTCTTGGTAGATGCTGATCTCGTCCTTGCCTTGGTAAAAAAAGAGCTGTTGGAGTTTGAATGCAAGAGACTCCAAATAAGGCAGTTTGGTGATAATGGGGATCTTCTTATTCCTATGTGGGCTGGTGCATGGGATGAAGTTGTAGAACTCTTCTGGCTCGTGTATAATGTCTCCTGGATGTCTTGGTTTAGTCTTGACGTCGTCTGGTTCTCCTGGTTGGATTGGAATTGCTTGGAATGAATCAAACCGAAAGATTGTCCAATCTTTCCACAAATAGCTCTGGTTGGATTTAAGTGATTCTCCATTGAACCGACTGATATCCTGGGTTCTGGTGCAGCTAAAGACTTCTGGAATACCTCCTGATTGGTTGAAATGATCTCCTGATCGCCAATGTCTGGTTTGAAGCTGATTGAACCGGTTAGCTTCCAATTGAGGCAAGTGTAGAACTGGTTTGACCGGTTTTGGAGATTGGATCATAAATTCAAAATTCCGTGGCCATTTCTCCTGAACTTGGGCTTTCTAGAAAGGTGATAAACTCCTCTTGACTCCTATGATGGGCTTTGCTTCAGGCCACTCCTTAATTGAGCTTGAATCTTCTTCTAACGTTGGGTACTCGCAGATGGACGGGTTGAGAAACCTCTGAATTGTAAAATTCATAACTTCTTGCTCTGTGATTATATTGGCCCAATTCCAATTGGCCTGGACTCCTTCTTGAGTGTAGAATCAATAAAAATTAGACTCGTGATTAAACCCTTCTGGTTTGTAAGATATGGCATTTTTAGTGCACATATATCCTGGTTGGCGCCTTGGCTGGTTGAGTAGGGTGTTGGGTCGACCTCTGGTTCAGCTGCTGAATTGCTGGCCGCAACACACAGGATGTCCGTGGGTGTCCGCCAGCACACACATGATGTCCGTGACTGTCCGTGGCTAGCACAAACAGGACGTCTGTGGCTGTCCGTGTGTGTCCGTCAGCATAGACAGGACATCCGTGGGTGTCCGTCAGCACACGCAGGATGTACGTGTATGTCCGTCAGCACACACAGGACGTCCGTGGCTGTCCGTGTGTGTCCGCCAGCACACACAGGATGTTTGTGGCTGCATGTGGCTGTCCGTCAGCAAACACAGGACGGTCCGCACCCACTCTCAAACTGCACCCAACTCCAGTGACAGTTCAAGGTGGCCCGATTCTTTCCAAGCCAGTCCATGCCTATCACCTCGTGATTCTCAAGGCGCACAACAATCAGATCCGCAGGCATTACCCTGACTGTGATCAATACCAAGATGTCTCTTTCCAGCCCTAGTGAATCCATCACCTGCTCACCGACTTCATTCACTATGACAAGACAATCCCCTGTTCCCATCTGGAACAAACCCTTTCCGATCATTAAGTACCTAGATGAGTAAGATTTTGGTTTGATAACACATCTGGAAAACGTCCCACACAATTCTCCAATGTGCCACACTTCTGTGAAGAAGTGTTTATAATATCCTCAATCCCCATCATACAAAAATACTTAACATCGTGTTTCCAACTCCTCTTGGAATTGATCCATTTCATTCACTCAATCTTAAGGAATCCAACCTTGACTTATACTGAGTACAAGCTGATCCATCTGATCACAAGCCCACTCATGTACTAGCCATGTAGCGTCTCCCTTAGAACAACATGAACACTGTATATGCTCACTTGTTTTGAACGGCCACCAAGGGATAACATTTACCTCCAAGAGAGTGCTGCAAGTTTCTTTCAACCTAAGCCACTCTCCGGTCCATGTTACTTCCCTTGCCCAGGTCGTCCATACAAAGATCTTGCATTGCGTCCATCGTCCAATCCGTCTATTATTTCCAAATAACTAGAAAACTAACCTTTCTGTTTCAGGGTCTTGCCCTTGGAGAGTGTATCTTGGCTAGGCCGGCTCATCTTGGAACTTCCCCGTTCACAAGCATGAATCCCAATCATACCTCAACTCCCACTTGGCTCACCACAGCTAAGGTTCCAAGTCCTCTCAGTTTTCAGAAATAATTTTGGTTTGGAACTCAACATCTTTGAGCATTGTCCTTAACAGGATCAAGCATGCTCTGATACCAACTTGTAAGGCCCCGACCCGGCTGCCTAAGCCACGGTCGATACCTCACGTTGCTCGGTTCATACACTGACCGAACCTCTCAAAATTTTGCCCTTTATCTATATTATCACCCATAGGCGAGGGCTAAATTAGACCTTAGCTTAAGACTACCTTAGTCATTCCCTAGCTTAGATCATTTCAACTCATACGCAGCGGATATTCTCTACTTAACCATTGGTCTACAGCCAATATAATACTTTTCTGGTCAAATCACCTCAGCTAATGGTTAGTATACTCAACTACCAGCTAGCTCTAAGGTCGATCCGGATCCCAAATCAAGTCATACAAATTCGAGGTTCCATTACCCTAACCATTCTATCTAGATCTATGCAATATTGCTAGATCATACCTTTGCCACATTCACGAAGCTTGTTAGCTCATTGTCCCAGCTGATCGATTCTGATCACTCACTTCATCGAGCTTCACCCGGATCTCATCCAGCTACCAGCTCGCTTGTCCAGCTCCTTTGAGCTTGCTTGTGCCTTATTTTGGTTAAGTTCCAGCTACCTGATTCCCTTATCCACGTTTTGGACCATGACACGCTTGTCTTTAAGTCATGTGACCTGACTGGTGCGTCTCCTCGCACTAAGGTCTGTCCGGACGATCCTATCCAGGATCGGGGATGCTTCAAGTCTCCCCCACTTAGAAGGGATTCGTCCTCGAATCCGCTGGTGCTGATGCCCTGCCTCAAGACCATAGGTTCCAACCTAACTCTTTGCATCCAGAACATGGAGCATGCTCGTTTGGTTCTTCCAAACCAATTCATTGCATCTCCCGCTATGTTCCTTCTCATTAATCATCATATATACAAGTATCCCCCACTTGATAGAGATTAACCCACATTCTTATCAAGTGGTCCATCAAGCACCCATACAAGGACATGACTGGTGTCACTGACCCAAATCTCCAGGTTGCGGTCCTTGTAGACACCAAGTCCATATCTGTCTTTAGAACGTCGTCTACTCTAGACTTAACTCTTTTCCGGATCTTAGTCCATGACTAGATCAAATTCAGTCGCTAGGAACATACTGCATACTCAAATCTTAGAAGATTCAACCAATCTCCAAGCCACTCGATGCACCAGCCAAGTCCTAGAGAACATGTTCCAATCTTTAGGCTGCTCAGTCTACCATGTGTCCTAATAGATTTTTCTGTTTCCTGAAGTCCTTCCCGGACAATAAGGCTTATGATTCCAGCCACCAATTACTGGATCATTTCTTTACCTGCCACAGCCTCTCCCAGCTTGGCCATATTGCGATCTTAGTCTCTACAAGACTAAATCGCCTCAACTTGACTTCTGTCCAAACCGGACTTTGTCATATTTTGATCCTGGTCCACTCAAGGACTCGACAGTCACACCCCAACCATAGGTCCATCTTCGAGTAGGTCGTGTCCTGATTCTCATCCCTTGCCGGACTTGATCATATTGCGATTCCAGTCCACTCCAGGACTCAACCGTCTCACCCCAACCATAGGTCATTCTCCGACTTGGTTGTGCTGCGATCCTCATCCCTTACTGGACTTGATCGACTGCAGCTCAGCCATCTCGGCAGGAGCCATACAATAGGGATTTTTGGACATTGGAGCTGTCCCTAGTTCCAGTTCTGCTATGTTCGGATCAGCCCTATCAGGGGGAATGCCCTGTAGCGTCCGAAACACGTCCTCGAACTCACTGACCAGCGGAATCCCTACGGGTCACCAGCCCCTTCAACCTCCTTAGTGGCGATTGTGGCCAGTAAGGCTCACAACCCTTCTCAAGCATCCTTTCCACTTGGATTGCTGATATCACTAAGCATCCAGAGGTCGGACAAATACTTTGGAACCTGATCGGGGGTCCACACCCACTCTCAAACTGCACCCAACTCCAGTGACAGTTCAAGGTGGCCCGATTCTTTCCAAGCCAGTCCATGCCCATCACCTCGTGATTCTCAAGGCTGACAACAATCAGATCCGCAGGCATTACCCTGACTGTGATCAATACCAAGATGTCTCTTTCCAGCCCTAGTGAATCCATCACCTGCTCACCGACTTTATTCACTATGACAAGACAATCCCCTGTTCCCATCTGGAACAAACCCTTTCCGATCATTAAGTACCTAGATGAGTAAGATTTTGGTTTGATCACACATCTGGAAAACGTCCCACACAATTCTCCAATGTGCCACACTTTTGTGAAGAAGTGTTTATAATATCCTCAATACCCATCATACAAAAATACTTACATCGTGTTTCCAATTCCTCTTGGAATTGATCCATTCCATCACTCAATCTTAAGGAATCCTACCTTGACTTATACTGAGTCCAAGCTGATCCATCTGATCACAAACCCACTCATGTACTAGCCATGTAGCGTCTCCCTTAGAACAACATGAACACTGCATATGCTCACTTGTTTTGAACGGCCACCAAGGGATAACATTTACCTCCAAGAGAGTGCTGCACGTTTCTTTCAACTTAAGCCACTCTCCGGTCCATGTTACTTTCCTTGCCCAGGTCGTCCATACAAAGATCTTGCATTGCGTCCATCGTCCAATCCATCTATTACTTCCAAATAACTAGAAAACTAAACTTTTTGTTTCAGGGTCTTGCCCTTGGAGAGTGTATCTTGGCTAAGCCGGCTCATCTTGGAACTTCCCCGTTCACAAGCATGAATCCCAATCATACCTCAACTCCCACTTGGCTCACCACAGCTAAGGTTCCAAGTCCTCTCAGTTTTCAGAAATAATTTTGGTTTGGAACTCAACATCTTTGAGCATTGTCCTTAACAGGATCAAGCATGCTCTGATACCAACTTGTAAGGCCCCGACCCGGCTGCCTAAGCTGTGGTCGATACCTCACGTCCCTCGGTTCATACACTGACCGAACCTCTCAAAATTTTGCCCTTTATCTACATTATCACCCATAGGCGAGGGCTAACTTAGACTTTAGCTTAAGACTACCTTAGTCATTCCCTAGCTTATATCATTTCAACTCATACGCAGCGGATATTATCTACTTAACCATTGGTCTACAGCCAATATAATACTTTTCTAGTCGAATCACCTCAGCTAATGGTTAGTATACTCAACTACCAGCTAGCTCCAAGGTCGATCCTGATCCCAAATCAAGTCATACAAATCCGAGGTTCCATTACCCTAACCATTCTATCTAGATCTATGAACATTGCTAGATCATACCTTTGCCACATTCACATAGCTTGTTAGCTCATTGTCCCAGCTGACTTAGCTGTTTAGTTAGCTCATCCAGCTAGCTGAGCTGAACCACTTCATTTGAGGTTCCATCTACTCTCTTCCAGCTGATAGAGCTGCGAGGTAGCTTCACCCAGCTCCCCGTCTACTCGTAGAGCTCTCTTATACCTGCATAAACTCTTCCCTTTGGTACTTAGTCATTCACCAACCATCCCCACAGACCAAGTACCTTTGGGAAGTCTCCAGCTACATTTCTGGCCTGTTCCAAAAGTGCTCCAAAAATTAATTAAAATGCATGAAAACTCATGATAAATCCCAACTAAGAGATTCCCATAATTGGAATCCAAGGAATCGACCCAGATCATATGGATCCCGATTATGATCAGTCCGGCCAAGTCCATGGACATCATCCCTGAACCGGCCAAGGCCATGGTTCGGTGCTATCAAGTCTTAAGCGTATGCTACCCTGGAGCCAAGCCCTCTTATGGGCTAATAATGCCCATCAGATCCTAAGTCAATCAACCAACCACCCCACATGACTCAGAACTGATGAGTCTTCACACTTACCTAACCGGCCATGGAACCATGTCCCAATCAACCCGATCAATCTTACCCTTACAACCGGTGCATCCTTTGATCAATCAGATCAGACACCTTGATCCATCACCTATGAATCAGGTCGTCCATCCTTGCCCAAGACCAGATGACACACGGCCTTCTCCTCATGCGGCCACTACCGCTGTCCCACAACAGTTTCCGTTTACTCGGTTAACTGTCATGGATAACTACCTTGCTGAAAGGTCACGACTCTTCACCCTTGGACTATGATCATGGCCAATAATACCCATCAATTGATCACACTCTGATGGATCAGGCCGTGATCAACAAAAACCCAGTTTCCATGTCCCGCCCCATATAGTATGGCCGATGCATTGCATCCATCCATCACACCATATGGACGAGTTGTACCAACTATGATCCGGCCCCTTCCTCAACTACTGGATCCTTAGATCACATCACATTATATGTAGTTTTCAAGGGCGTGCCATGCTTGGCCAGGACCAGTTCCACAAGAGACATAAAGATAAACCGGTTACCTTATACATGATCTGATTAGATCATGTGCCTTCCCTTATCATGGACGTCCATGCTCCTCCAAAGAACGCCTCCATCATGTCTTATCAAACCCATATCATATACTTACAGTAATGATAAGATCTAGGAAAGG
>CM031934.1:43665028-43770028 GCA_018703725.1 Brassica juncea
TGGGCTGTCTGTTCAATACACAAAGGACGTCCGTGGGTGTCCGCCAGCACACACAGGACGTCTGTGGCTGTCCGTCAGCACACACAGGACGTCAGTGGCTGTCCCGTGTGTGTCCGTCAGCACACATAGGACGTCCGTGGCTGTCCATCAGTACACATATAAGCATGCTGGTCCTTGGACTCAGCACGCTGGCCCTTCCTGTGGACAGTTTGGGTGATTTTGGCCCACGTGGGCTGTCTGTTCAGTACACACAGGACGTCCGTGGGTGTCCGCCAGCACACAGAGGACGCCCGTGGCTGTCTGTGGCTGTCCGTCAGAACACACAGGACGTCCGTGGCTGTCCGTGTGTGTCCGTCAGCACACACGGGACGTCAGTGGCTGTCCATCAGTACACATATCAGCACGCTGGTCCTTGGACTCAGCACGCCGGCCCTTCCCATGGACTGTTCGGGACATTTTGGCCAACGTTGGCTGTCTGTTCAGTACACACAGAACGTCTGTGGGTGTCCGTCATCACACACATGACATCCGTGTGTGTCCATCAGCACACAGAGGACGTCCGTGGCTGTCCGTGTGTGTCCGTGTGTGTCCATCAGCACACATAGGACGTCTGTGGCTGTCCATCAGTACACATATCAACACTTTGGTCCTTGGACACAGCACGCTGACCCTTCCCATGGACTGCTCCGGTGATTTTGGCCCACGTGGGCTGTCGGTTTAGTACACACAGGACGTCCGTGGGTGTCCCCAGCACACACAGGACGTCTGTGGCTGTATGTCAGCACACACAGGACGTCTGTGGCTGTCCGTGTGTGTCTGTGTGTATCCGTCAGCACACACAGGACGTCCGTGGCTGTCCATCAGTACACATATCAGCACGCTGGTCCTTGGACTCAGCACGCTGGCCCTTTTCCGTGGACTGTTTGGGTGATTTTGGCCCACGTGGGCTGCCTGTTCAATACAGAAAGGACGTTCGTGGGTGTCCGCCAGCACACACAGGACGTTCGTGGCTGTCCGTCAGCACACAGGACGTCCGTGGCTGTCCGTGTGTGTCCGTCAACACACACAGGACGTCTGTGGCTTTCCATCAGTACACATATCAGCATGCTGGTCCTTGGACTCAGCACGCTGGCCCTTCTTGTGCACTGTTTGGGTTATTTTGGCCCACGTGGGCTATCTGTTTAGTACACACAGGACGTCTGTGGGTGTCCGCCAGCACACATAGGACGTCCAAGGCTGTCTGTAGCTGTCCGTCAGCACACACAGGACGTCCGTGGCTGTCCATCTGTGTCCGTGTGTATCCGTGTGTGTCCGTCAGCACACACAGGATGTCAGTGGCTGTCCATCAGTACACATATCAGCACGCTCATCCTTGGACTCAGCAAGCCGGCCCTTCCCGTGGACTGTTCTGGTGATTTTGGCCCACGTTGGCTGTCTGTTCAGTACACACAGAACGTCTGTGGGTGTCCGTCAGCACACACAGGATGTCCGTTTGTGCCCGTCAGCACACACAGGACGTACGTGGCTGTCCGTGTGTGTCCGTGTGTGTCCGTCAGCACACATAGGACGTCTGTGGCTGTCCATCAGTACACATATCAACACTTTGGTCCTTGGAATCAGCATGCTGACCCTTCCCGTGGACTGATCGGGTTATTTTCGCCCACATGGGCTGTCGGTTTAGTACACACAGGACGTCCGTGGGTGTCCCCAGCACACAGAGGACGTCTGTGGCTGTCCGTCAGCACACACAGGACATCTGTGGCTGTCCGTCATAACACACATGACGTCTGTGGCTGTCCGTGTGTGTTTGTGTGTGTCCGTCAGCACACACAGGACGTCTGTGGCTGTCCATCGGTACACATATCAGCACGCTGGTCCTTGGACTCAGCACGCTGGCCCTTTTCCTTGGACTGTTTGGGTGATTTTGGGCCATGTGGGCTGCCTGTTCAATACACAAAGGACGTCCGTGGGTGTCCACCAGCACACACAGGACGTCCACACACAGGACATCCGTGGCTGTCTGTGGCAGTCCATCAGCACACACAGGACGTCCGTGGCTGTCCGTGTGTGTTCGTGTGTGTCCGTCAGCACACACAGGACGTCTGTGGCTGTCCATCAGTACACATATCAGCACGTTTGTCCTTGGACTCAGCACGCTGACCCTTCCCGTGGACTGTTCAGGTGATTTTAGCCCACGTTGGCTGTCTGTTCAGTACACACAGAATGTCTGTGGGTGTCCGTCAGCACACACAGGACATCCGTGTGTGTCTGTCAGCACACACAGGACGTCTGTTGCTGTCTGTGGCTGTTCGTGTGTGTCCGTGTGTGTCCGTCAGCACACACAGGACGTCTGTGGCTGTCCATCAGTACACATATCAACACGTTGGTCCTTGGACTCAGCACGCTGACCCTTCCCGTGGACTGCTCGGGTGATTTTGGCCCACGTGGGCTGTCGGTTTAGTACACACAGGACGTCCGTGGGTGTCCCCAGCACACACAGGATGTCTGTGGCTGTCCCTCAGCACACACAGGACGTCTGTGGTTGTCCGTGTGTGTTTGTATGTGTCCGTCACTACACACAGGACGTCTGTGGCTGTCAATCGGTACACATATCAGCACGCTGGTCGTTGGACTCAGCACGCTGGCCCTTGGACTCAGCACGCTGGCCCTTTTCCGTGGACTATTTAGGTGATTTTTGCCCACGTGGGCTGCCTGTTCAATACACAAAGGACGTCCGTGGGTGTCCGCCAGCACACACAGGACGTCCGTGGCTGTCTGTGGCTGTCCGTCAGCACACACAGGACGTTCGTGGCTGTCCGTGTGTGTTCGTGTGTGTCCGTCAGCACACACAGGACGTCTGTGGCTGTCCGTGTGTGTTCGTGTGTGTCCGTCAGCACACACAGGACGTCCGTGGCTGTCCATCAGTACACATATCAGCACGTTTGTCCTTGGACTCAGCACGCTGACCCTTCCCGTGGACTGTTCGGGTTATTTTGGTCCACGTGGGCTGTCTGTTCAGTACACGCAGGACGTCCGTGGGTGTCCGCCAGCACACACAGGACGTTCGTGGCTGTTCGTGGCTGTCTGTCACCACCCACAGGATGTCCGTGGCTGCCTGTGTGTATCCGTGTGTGTCCATCAGCACACACAGGACGTCTGTGGCTGTCCATCAGTACACATATCAGCACGTTAGTCCTTGGAGTCAGCACGCTGGCCCTTCCCGTGGACTGTTTGGGTGATTTTGGCCCACGTGGGCTGTCTGTTCAATACACACAGGGAGTCCGTGGGTGTCCGCCAGCAAACACAGGACGTCCGTGACTGTACGTCAGCACACACAGGACGTCCGTGGCTGTCCGTGTGTGTCCGTGTTTGTCCGTCAGAACACACAGGACGTCCGTGGCTGTCCATCAGTACACATATCAGCACGCTGGTGCTTGACTCAGCACGCTGGCCCTTCCCGTGGACTGTTCGGGTGATTTTGGCCCACGTGAGCTTTCCGTTCAGTACACACAGGACGTCTGTGGGTGTCAGTCAGCACACACAGGACGTCTGTGTGTGTCCTTCAGTACACACAGGACGTCAGTGGCTGTCCGTGTCTGTCCGTGTGTGTCCGTCAGCACACATAGGACGTCCGTGGCTGTCCATCAGTACACATATCAGCATGCTGGTCCTTGGACTCAGCACGCTGGCCCTTCCTGTGGACAGTTTGGGTGATTTTGGCCCACGTGGGCTGTCTGTTCAGTACACACAGGACGTCCGTGGGTGTCCGCCAGCACACAGAGGACGCCCGTGGCTGTCTGTGGCTGCCCGTCATAACACACAGGACGTCTGTGGCTGTCCGTCAGCACACACATGACGTCCGTGGCTGTCCGTCAGCACACAGAGGACGTCAATGGCTGTCTTTGTGTGCCCATGTGTGTCCGTCAGCACACACAGGACGTCCGTGGCTGTCCATCAGTACACATATCAGCATGCTGGTCCTTGGACTCAGCACGCTGGCCCTTCCTGTGGACTATTTGGGTGATTTTAGCCCACGTGGGCTGTCTGTTCAGTACACACAGGACGTCCGTGGGTGTCTGCCAGCACACAGAGGACGTCCGTGGCTGTCTCTGGCTGTCCGTCAGCACACATAGGACGTCTGTGGCTGTCCGTGTGTGTCTGTGTGTGTCCGTCAGCACACACAGGACGTCAGTGGCTGTCCATCAGTACACATATCAGCACGCTGGTCCTTGGACTCAGCACGCTGGTCCTTCGACTCAGCACGCTGGTCCTTGGACCCAGCACGCTGGCCCTTCCTGTGGACTGTTTGGGTGATTTTGGCCCACGTGGGCTGTCTGTTCAGTCCACACAGGACGTCCGTGGGTGTCCGCCAGCACACAGAGGACGTCCGTGGCTGTCTGTGGCCCTCCGTCAGCACACACAGGACGTCTGTGGCTGTCCGTGTGTGTCTGTGTGTGTCCGTCAGCACACACAGGACGTCCGTGGCTGTCCATCAGTACACATATCAGCACGCTGGTCCTTAGACTCAGCACGCTGGCCCTTTTCCGTGGACTGTTTGGGTGATTTTGGCCCACGTGGGCTGCCTGTTCAATACAGAAAGGACGTTCGTGGGTATCCGCCAGCACACACAGGACGTCTGTGGCTGTCCGTCAGCACACACAGGACGTCAGTGGCTGTCCGTGTGTGTCCTTCAACACACACAGGACGTCTGTGGCTTTCCATCAGTACACGTATCAACATGCTGGTCCTTGGACTCAGCACGCTGGCCCTTCTTGTGCACTGTTTGGGTGATTTTAGCCCACGTGGGCTATCTGTTCAGTACACACAGGACATCCGTGGGTGTCCGCCAGCACACAGAGGACGTCCGTGGCTGTCTGTGGCTGTCCGTCAGCACACACAGGACGTCCGTGGCTGTCCGTCAGCACACACAAGACGTCCGTGGCTGTCTGTCTGTGTCCGTGTGTGTCCGTGTGTGTCCGTTAGCACACACAGGATGTCAGTGGCTGTCCATCAGTACACATATCAGCACACTCGTCCTTGGACACAGCAAGCCGGCCCTTCCCCTGGACTGTTCGGGTGATTTTGGCCCACGTTGGATGTCTGTTCAGTACACACAGAACGTCTGTGGGTGTCTGTCAGCACACACAGGACATCCGTGGCTGTCTGTGCGTGTCCGTCAGCACACACAGGACGTCTGTGGCTGTCCTTCAGTACACATATCAACACTTTGGTCCTTGGACTCAGCACGCTGACCCTTCCCGTGGACTGCTCGGGTTATTTTAGCCCACGTGGGCTGTCGGTTTAGTACACACATGACATCCGTGGGTGTCCCCAGCACACACAGGACGTCTGTGGCTGTCCGTCAGCACACACATGACGTCTGTGGCTGCCCGTCATCACACACATGACGTCTGCGGCTGTCCGTGTGTGTCCGTCAGCACACACAGGACGTCCGTGGCTGTCCATCGGTACACATATCAGCACGCTGGTTGATGAGGCCATCAAAGTAGAGGTTCCCATAGTTAGGCGCGGTCTGACTACCCGGAGTGGAACCAGGGCCTTGCGAGAAGGTTTCACCAAAGCTGTCCAACAAATCCTTGATCAAGATGGACAGACTGACCAGGACCAGCTGCTGATTGAGAAGATGGTCCAGTTGAAGATTCAAGATCAAGCCGGCCCAACGGAGGTTCAGGACGCGGCCGTCCCGATCCAGTTCAGACTCAACCAAGCCGGACTACTCATTTCCACATCCGAGCTTGGTCCAGACTCAGTTTCCATTTCATCCACTCCAACTCTTCCCGGTTCTGAGATCTAGCCAACCACCAAGGGGAGTAGCATGTGTTGTACTCTTTTTCCTCACCAGGTTTTGTCCCATTGGGTTTTCTTGGTAAGGTTTTAATGAGGCAACATGCAAGCATGCTATTTGCCTTGGTCTAGGCCTTCTCAAACCGACAACAAGATGTCTGGTTTATTTTAATTTATTTGGTTAAGACTTTGGGCTATTGTTTCAGCCTCATTTTTGGCCAGCTTGTTTAAGGCCTTTTATCTTTGAGTCCCATAAGGGGTAAACCCTATATAACCCCATGAAGTTGGCAATTTTTGCCTAAGTCTTTTATGAAATAATTTTGCCTTTGCAAACCTAAAACCCTAAGTCTTTTTTCTGTGAGAAACAAGAGAGAGCAGCCGAGTCTTATCAAGCTTCAACCACCAAGCTTGTGGCGATTCTTCACCTCCATTCCATCCATCGATTTGTCTTGAGAGTGATACACATCCAGCAAGCCAAATCCCATAGCTATCCACCTCCATCCACTGTTCTTGTTGAGAGAGATACACATCCAGCAACAAGGATCCATCCCCCATATTTCTATCCTTCTCTTATTTTGTTTTATCTTGCATCATATAGTTCTAGATTTTCCATTCATTATAAAAACCCATAAAAAGTCATATTTGCTCCTGTCCTTCATTTATCATTTAGCTTTCTTTCTGTTCATCATTTGATTCATAAAAACTCATAAAAATAGTACTCTTTTGCTTCAGGAACCAGATCGGCCATCTCCCACTCCATCGCGTCCGTCTAGCCGCTCCATAGCGTCCGTCCGTTCTGTCCAGTCCGAGTTCTTGAACCTCAGACCGTCCGTCCGTTTTGTATCAGAGCTCAAAGCTCCTACACCTTCGGTTGTATCCTATCCCTTTTTACTTTTGTTATTTGCTTGGTTCATCCTCTTGTCTTTCAAAAAAATTTTTGCACTTGTTCTTGCTGTTCTTGGCGAGTTCAAACTGGTTTTCTTGCATATCTTTTGATCCATTTTTGTGCTTCTTTCATTCAAGTAACTTGTTTTTGGCATCCATCGATTTTTACTTCCCTTTTTGATCGGATTTCCATGTAATTGCATTTAATTTTCTTGGCTTGCACTTCAAGTTTTTCCATATTTAAAAAAAAAAAAGATTGTACTTTCCATTTTTAAATTTTCGATTTTAACAAAAAAAAATAGGAAGTTTTACATTCATTGCATACTTTAGTTAAATATCCTTTCCTTCTTCTTTGATTCTTTGCAAATCACTTTTCTTTCCTCTCTTGTCGCAGGAAAACATGGGAGACCTAAATGGAGCACCAACACAAGCCGAGATTAATGCTCAGCTGATGGCTAAACATGCTGAACTCCAAGCCGCACTGGCTACTGTGACTGAGCAGCTGGCTCAGATAGCAGGAAGGGATCGAGCTAATGTTCCACGGCCAAGGAGGAGAAACCAACCCATTCCGGAAGAGCAACAGTCCCAATCCAGTGAGGACAACTCGGACACTGACCGTACCGAACCGGAAGAGCTGCAGCGCGAACGGGGCGGACGTGGGAACCGACGGGAGTATCGGGTCCAAGGCGATGGGAGCCTGGTCCGAAAGAGATTCCGAGACGATGATGTAGCTTGGCAAGGAGGCAAGGATCTCAAACTTACCCCTCCAACCTTTGCAGGAAAGGTTGACCCGGACGCCTACATTGAATGGGAGAGGCGCATGGAGTACATCTTTGAGTACTACCGCTATACCGAGGCCAAGAAGATCGCCTTAGCCGCAGCCCAACTGACGGACAATGCCCTAACCTGGTGGGATAGGGAAGAAGCCGAGGTTGGCAGAGTCTATAGGATTGAGACTTGGGATGAGATGCGAGCTAAGCTCCGTGCAAGGTATATTCCCTCATACTATCAGCGGGACTTACTAAAACGTTTTCGCAAGTTGTCTCAGGGTACTAGGTCCGTAGAGGAGTACTTTGAGGAGTTTGAGGCTCTCAAGAAAAAGCTCAGGACGCGCGAGACCGAAGAGGTTATGATGGCTCAGTTCTTGGAAGGCCTTCATGACCGCATCGCTCGCAAGGTGGAGAGGCAGACCTACATCAACTTCAATGATCTCCTCCACTATGCCATCCAGGCCGAGCAGCACATTAAAAGGAAGAACGCCTCTAGTGCCAAGAGCAAGACGCCATGGGCTCCATCCGGATCCAAAGGGGTTGAGAAGAACAAATCCATTGAAGTGGAAAACCGGTTCAAGAAGAGCCAATCCGACCAGTCCAAACCAGGTTCATCCGAACCAGGTAAGGGACAAACCCAAGCTCAAAGAACTCGTGATATTACTTGTTTCAAATGTCAGGGGAAGGGGCACTACGCCAGGGACTGTCCGAACAAGCGTGTCATGATCCTTAAGGCAGACGGCGAGTATGAGTCCCAAGACGAGGCCGATGTAGAGATGGCTGACTCAGGTGATGAGATAGTGGACTATGCTGAAACTGGTGAGCTGCTGGTGGTCAGACGAGCTCTCAGTGCTCTCTTTGATCCAGAAACCGTCCAACGAGGGAACATCTTCCATACTAGATGTAGCGTGGAGGGCAAGGTATGTCGTCTAATTATTGATGGTGGCTCTTGCACTAATGTGGCCAGCAGGTACCTTGTTGAAAAGTTAGGACTAGCAAAGTTGCCACACCCCAGGCCATACAAGCTCAAGTGGCTCAATGATGAGACGGAGCTTAAAATCTCGGAGCAAGTTGTTGTTTCCTTTTGTATTGGTAAGTACCAGGACCAGGTGAAGTGTGATGTGGTTCCTATGCAAGCCGGCCATCTACTGTTAGGGAGGCCTTGGCAGTTTGACAAGGAGACCATTCACCATGGGAGGACTAACATCTACAGTTTTACCCACAACAACAAGAAGCACAACCTGGCTCCTCTCAGTCCACAAGAGGTGTACGAGATGCAGAGGGCCATGGATCAGTCTGGACTGTTTAGTAAAACTAACCTTTACATCTCTTCTAGTAAATTGATTAAATCATTGCAGAAAGACACACAGGTGCTACTAATGGTTTTCAAGGAAGGTTGTTTTGCAGGCTTTGAGGCACCAGATTGTCCAGCTGAGATGCAAGTACTAATGGACCAGTACAAGGACGTTTTCCCTGGGGAGATACCAGCCGGCTTACCACCCCTCCGAGGCATCGAACATCAGATAGACTTTGTGCCAGGCGCCCCACTTCCAAACCGAGCCGCGTACCGAGTCAATCCGGAGGAGGCTAAGGAGCTGGAGAGACAGGTCCAAGACCTCATGGACAAGGGGTACATTCGAGAGAGTCTCAGCCCATGTGCAGTTCCCGTCCTCTTGATTTTTCCCGGATCGGATACCCTCATGGTAAAAGGAGTCTTCGGAGCTTCTTCCAGCAGTCGATCGATTTCGGGGGCAGCACTAGTAGCATGATGGATTTGAGACTTCACGGCCCTCACTTCTGCCGCAGTCTTGGTGATGTAGTCGCGAAGATCGCGAATATCCGATGTCTCGTCAGTAGATTTCCGAGCCTGACGGCGTCTAGTGCGAGTGAGCTCGGTTTGCCTTTCAGCCAGCTCCTCTTGTTCGTTCCAATAGGCGATTTCCTATTCTTCCGTCATTGGTTTTTCAAACGGGGAGCCTTCCCGAGAAGATCGGCTTCTGGTCCTTCTTGGATGTCTGTCGACATCCTCGTCGGTGTCGTTGGAGACATCGCTAGGATCCAGGTCAATGCGTTCGGCTTCGTTATACTCCGAGTCCTTTGCAGGAGGCGGAGGAATTTCAGGGTTCCCTTTTTCGACGGGAGATTTCTCGCTAGGGTTTTCACCCGAAGGTCTGTCGAGTGGGGTAGCGAAGTCGAGCCTCTTCCCGCGGATTTTGGTGGTTCCGCGGGGACGGATTACTCGAGTCCTTGCCGTTAAGGTTTCAACCTGTTTGGTCAAGGAACTCACGAGCTTATCATGTTCTTCCGACCTTTTCTCATAGGTGGCGAACATCTTTTTAAACTCCTCGAGCGTCGCGGCGTTGGCTGGTGCGTTGGCCGCGGATACGTCCGCTGCTGAAGTGTGGAGATCGGTGCTGCTGCCTCCGTTAAGAGGAGTCTGCACGGTCTGCACGTTATCCGCGTCGTTAGTTGACATGTCTGATTGAGCGTGATGTGGCTTTTGCGGGTTAGATTGATCCGTACCCCCCCCCCTCCTTCTAGCATCAAACTGTGGGAACCGAAATTTGCACTGTCGATTTCCGTTTAAATAAGGAAACTAGGAAAACCCTAATTTCCCAGAGGACCCGGATATCTGCTAATTACCACACGTCAAGCAATCAGAACACGAGAATAACAACGATAAAGTATAAGAAATCGAAAAGAGAGCAAAAAGATCTTATTCCGAATTTGCGTATGAGCGTTTACAACAAGGTATAAGCCTGGGCTCGAGAGCTGTTGGCAAAATTCCTAGTTCTAGCAACCCTAAAACGGATAAACCTAATTGAGTCACAGCTCGAAATAACAAAAGCGGAAAATTGCCTAAATGCTCTAAGTGCTAAGTTTGCTCTGAAAAAATCGTCCTCCACGCTCCTCGCCTAGGACTCCATATATACTAGCTCCAAGGTCGGTTTATGCTTTTACTCTTCTGCCCTTAAGCCGTCATAGCATAAAAATGGAGATATTCCATTTTTTCCCGATCTTCACAATTATCTTCAAAACTTCCCTATTTATCCGCGGAAACTTGACATTTATCCTTCCTTGTGGACCAAGCGTAAACCGTGATGTGGTTTACGGGCTTTTGGTTAAGAAATCGTAGGATGGGCCTCGAGTCGTGTTTTAGGTCCCTTTGGACCGTCTTCCTACTCGAAGCGTTTACTACGATTTCTTTCGATAAGGAACAAACTTTCCGCAGTATTAATCCGCAATGTTTGATCGATGATTTAGAATAGCGGAAACTATAGACTGAGCTCGCTACGGTCTTCGGGAGATAGCATTTGAAGGTTTGACGAGAATGCATGGATGGGTGTCGTCTCGACGTTTCGGATGAGCTCGGTCGCCAGGCAGCGACCAAAATTTTGCTCGAGCCCGGTCGCTACGTAGCGACCGAGCAAGACAGATGCTCGGTCGCTACGTAGCGACCGAGCGAGATGGACGCTCGGTCGCTACTTAGAGACCGAGCTTTGGCTCGAGCTCGGTCGCTACGTAGCGACCGAGCAGAACGGATAGCATGCATGTGCGGTAGTTTTGAAAAAATCGAGCTTGAGTTGTCCATTTTGAGGCTTCAAGGATACTTCTTCGTAAAAACTTCGCATTGGTTATTTTTTTTACGAAAATCGTATTTTTCTTTTACTATCTTTTCGGAAATACGATTTCTGAGGATTTTCGGGTGTTAATTCCGTCGTGACCGTTTTTGACCCCAACAATCAGTACACATATCAGAACGCTGGTCCTTGGACTCAGCACGCTGGCCCTTCACGTGGACTGTTTGGGTGATTTTGGCCCACGTGGGCTGTCTGTTCAGTACACATAAGACGTCCGTGGGTGTCCGCCAGCACACACGGGACGTCCGTGGCTGTCTGTGGCTGTCTGTCATCACACACAGGACGTCTGTGGGTCTCCGTCAGCACACACAGGATGTCCGTGTCTGTCCGTAAGCACACACAGGACGTCCGTGTCTGTCCTTGTGTGTCCGTCAGCACACACAGGACGTCTCTGGCTGTGCATCAGTAAGTAAAATAACGTTAAAAGTAGTGGTATTTCAGTTGCGCCGGAGCTCGCACTTATTCTACACCTCTTGTGGGAACCGAAATTCGCACTGTCGATTTCCGTTTAAATAAGGAAACTAGGAAAACCCTAATTTCCCAGAGGTCCCGGATCTCTGCGAGAGCCAACGACAAGTGATCGAATATATGCGGAAATCATGAAAAGATAACAAACGAGTTTAGAGAAAACAGTAGATCTTATTTCGAGTCCGCGTAAGAGCGTTGCGATCATTACAAGAGAATACAAAGGCTTTGGCCGCAGGGGCCGTCAGCGAGTTACCTAGTTCTAGCAACATAAAACCCTAATCCTAGTTGAGTCGCAGCTCGATAACAAAGGACAAAAAAGATATCTAAAAGGCTTAGATTGATTTTGGACTGAACCTTGTTAAAGGCTGCCTACGTACCCCTTTCGAGGATCAAGCCGAACGTAGTTCAATTGATAGAGCTGGACAAGAGATCGAACTGCCTGGGCGAGTTCGTCTAGTAATTGAGTGCCAGTCATAGAAACCGAACTTGTCGAGAATAAGCCTAAAGTTTCTAAGTGCAGAGAATTCCGAATCTAAAAAGTTCTCCTCCTTGCTCCTCGCCTAGGACTCCTTATATACTAGCTCCAAGGTCGGTTTACGCTTTTACTCTTCTGCCCTTAAGCCGTCATAGCATAAAAATGGAGATATTCCATTTTTCCCGATCTTCACAATTATCTTCAAAACTTCCGTATTTATCCCCGGAAACTTGACATTTATCCTTCCTTGTGGACCAAGCGTAAACCAGGCTGTGGTTTACGGGCTTTTGATTAGGAAAATCGTAGGATGGGCCTCGAGTCGTGTTTTAGGTCCCTTTGGGCCGTCTTCCGACTCGACACGTTTACTACGAGTTTTCCGCGGTTTCTAATCCGCGAAGTTTGATCGATGAATTAGAATGGCGGGAAACATGGACTGAGCTTGCTACGGTCTTCGGGAGATAGCATTCGAAGGTTTTGACGAGAATGCAAGAACTGGTGTCGTAATGACGTTCGGAAAGGTTCAATAGCTACACAGCGACCGAACTTTGGCTCGAGCCCGGTCGCTTCGTAGCGACCGAGCGGGACGAGCGCTCGGTCGCTACGTAGCGACTGAGCTTGGCTGAGCTCGGTCGCTACATAGCGACCGAGCGGGACGATCGCTCGGTCGCTATGTAGCGACCGAGCTTTGGCTCGAGCTCGGTCGCTACGTAGCGACCGAGCGGGACGATCGCTCGGTCGCTACGTAGCGACCGAGCTTGGCTGAGCTCGGTCGCTACGTAGCGAACGAGCGGGACGATCGCTCGGTCGCTACGTAGCGACCGAGCGAGACGGATGCTCGGTCGCTACGTAGCGACCGAGCTTGGCTTGAGCTCGGTCGCTACGTAGTGACCGAGCTGTGTGCATGCTTGGTCGCCGCGTATCGATCGAGCTTGGCTTGTCCGCGGTCTGATTTTCATACTCGAGCTTGTCCGCGGCCGATTTGGATACATGTCCGTTGCCTTCGGACAATCTGTATTTAGTGGTTCGATTGAGATTTGGACGATATTTTACTGCAAGGCTGTTCGTAAAGATATCTTTACGAAGATTACTTTTCGTAAAAACGGTTATGCTGATTTTTACGGACTTTCAGACATTGATTCCGTCGTGACCGATTTTGACCCCAACAGTTAGCCCCCCAGCTCGTTAGAATCATGAGCTTCTAGCGTGAGGTTCTAGCGAGTGGCTTGGCAAGTTAGGCAAGTTAGGTGAGTTAGGCGGAATTAATGGTTGAAAAGGTCTGTGGTAAGTGATCTTCTCGCTCTCCTAAAAGTAGAAAACGCGAAAAGATTGGGGCTGCGCCTTATGACGGCTGCCTACGTACCCTTGTTGAAGGGATCAAGCCTTTCGTAGTTCATCTTGGAGTTAAGGTTCTTATGATTAGTTTTCCAGTAGGACCTTTATGGTCTAGTTTTTATGTAGCGGTTATAAGGCGTGTTGCTGCCGATGGCATTTTGTATGGGTGTAGAGGGAAGACTACGAGTTGTCGTCTCGTAATCTAACTCTGTGTGAATTGCCATATCCATAATCTGTTTCGAGAGTTTTCCGCAGTGTGTAAACTTGCGGGATTTTCTGAATATTGGCAAAGAGACAAATTTTGGGATCTCGTATCAGGGTGTTTGATACTATGCCTAGAGATGTTAGAGACCAGTGCGCTGGGTTTAGGGCAAGACCTAGGTTTACTCCTGGTTTTAGAGGGTGCGATGACTAATTCGACTTACGTATCCCGTTTCAGTTTCATCCTGATTCCATACCGATTTAAAGTCCGCGATAGGTTCTCGGCTTATACGACTTGTATGGTTGGAATCGAGCATCTCTCCGGAGACCGGAAGTGCTGGACCAAAATTTCGGATTTCTTTTATAGCGCTATTATCCTTGTGTCGGATGTAAGAGAGTCATCTTCTACGAGATGGCTAAGTCTGTTTAGGACGTTAAGAGTTTGTTGTGATCAGCAACAAACTTAATGGTAAAAATTACTATTTTGAGTCTTCGCGAAGAATATGTTTTGAGAAGATGTTAGTGCGTATGACTGTCTGGTCTTCCATGAAGGTGTTTTTATCGAGGAAGGAAATTTCGTCGAAGAACTAATCTTCAGGCGTCCGCGACGTCTCGCGATGCTGAAGATTTGTTATTCTTTCGTATGCCACGTTTCGTGCTTGAAATGTTCGCGGGCTTTGAAGATATTTCGCGATGTTGCAAGGGTTTAGTATTAGCCCTGTGTTTGAGAAACATTCTGGTTTGACTAAGAATGTTCGCAGCCAAAAATTGTTGTTCCTGTTCGGATGCTAATAGTTTTGTTTGCGATCGAGGAATTATGACTGAGGTGTCGTGTAAATTTGTCCATGGGAACAAGTGTTTTCCTTCATGGTGCTTTGTGAAGAGTTGGCCTTCCGAGATGTATTTCGTGCATTTTTTAGGATGTTTCGTATAGCTCTAGAAGCTTTGTTACGAATTTTTCCTTACATGCCGCATATTGTGGTTAAAACGTTGCGGGCTTAAAGTGAATTGTGGAGCGTATTGAACTTGGTCAATTTTCGAAAAGTTTAGATTTTCCGTTAACCGTTTGGTTGTTAGGACTTAGTTTCGTTATGAAGAATTTATCATATGATTTCCGATTGTGGGCTATACGATAATTTATCATATCATATAACCGATTTTACGAAGGTCGTAAATCAGTGATATGTATACATATGTCAAAGTAGCATTGTTTCTGCGGGTTCTACGAGAAACGTTCCCGCTGTGATTTTGATCTTAGGTGAAGGTTGCTTGGCGTTACCCATGGAGTATTACCGAAGTTTATTTCAATACAATCTAGTCGCGGAACGTTTTTCATAGGTTTTTCGAGAGGATTCTCATGACACATTTGTTTCTTGAAAGAATTGGTCAACCAGAAGTGGATCTAGCTAACCATCGGGAGGAAAGGGCTTCTTTTAATGTGCACGATGCTACATATATTCTCGAGTTTTCTTCGTCGCAAATGTTTTCGATACTTTTCCGTGACTTACTTGGTACAACGGAAACTGAAAGAAATGCTTTGGTGATTGAAGATTTCTCGCCGCTAAGTTTAAAACGAAACTGGCTTTCTGAAGCCGGAAAAGGCTTCAATACTTTGGCTAATCGTCGAGTTTCAGTTTGATATTGGTACAAGTTTTTTGTACGCATGATTGCGACAAGAAATGATGTATAGTTTTTGAGATTATGTTCATGATCGTCTGGATATGTTGCTAGCGTTTAGACGAATATTAAGATTGTCGTTTGCCTATTCTTGACGATTTGCAAAAGTTTTTTGAAGTTTGGGAGTATACGAGTATAGTATACGTCCCTACTCCCCCTTTTTTTTTTACGAAAGAAAAACGGTTGAACCGATACTTTGAAGGGTTGTGTACGTTTCCTCTCCTGATGTTTGGAATGATCGATAATTCGGGACGATTTATAGACGACGCTTGGACTGTGATTTGGTTGTTTCCACGTTGACGACTTGGGATATGTCGGTTCCGAGAAAATTGCCAGAAACGAATCGGTTTTAAGACGACGTTCATGTCTCTAACTTTTTCTCTCTTTAGGAAGCGAGCTTGATATGCGTGGCGATCATTTCTCGACTTTCGGAGAGTTTAGATCGGTTTGCAAGATTTGGATGAACAATTATGGGACAATATATCGAGACAGGAAAAATCGCTTAAAACTTAGTTCGCTAGACTATCCGCCTAGGTTTTACGTTCCCTAAAGTTCTATGGCAGCCTCAAAGTAATTTCCTACGAAAATTCCAAGTCTGATTTCAAAAATTTCAAGTCGAAAATACCTTAGTTCTCTCGAAGATGCAGTTTTGTCCCTTCTCAGTTTTGCGTGCTCATTTCCGTTTCCTATTCTCGTGTATGTTCGCCATTTCCGATATTGGTGTTTACCCTTTGAAACTTGACATTTATCTTCCAAACTTGACTGTTATCTTCTCCTTAGATAAGACGTCGATTTTTGTAAAAAGGTCCAACGTAATCGTATAGTTAAGGCGGCTAAGGTGTTAAGCTAACCATTGCCGTTTTATACGATTAATCTGAATCCATGCGAGAAAATAGGTCTTTGCGGTTTTTTTTTTATATATCGTAAAGTCTCAATGGTAACTTCAATCGAGGCGAAACAAGAGACGTTTCGATCGAGATTCGAAAGTGAACGCAAAGATGGAGGTAGGGTGAGCAGAAACAAGCCAAGGAGTTTAGGATGAGGTTTCCTTGTTTTTGTCGTAAAATCTCAACGGAAACTCCGATTGAGACGAAACCAAAAGCGTTTCGATGAGAATTCAAAGGAGGACGCAAAGGAGGACCCCTTTGAGGCCTGACAGGTTGCTATAGCGAGTGAGGATGTCATCTCGGTCGCTATAGCGAGTGGAAGGGAGCCGAGACGAGTCCCACTTGTTTTCGTCGTAAAATCTCAACGGAAACTCCGATTGAAACGAAACGAAAAGCATTTTGAAGAGGATTCAAAGGAGAACGCAAAGCAAGAACCCTTTGTGGACTTACAGGTCGCTACGTAGCGACTGACAGTCTGACAGGTCGCTACGTAGCGAATGGAAGCAAGCCAAGAAGCGTCCTACTTGTTTTCGTCGTAAAATCTCAACGGAAACTCCGATTGAGACGAAACAAAAAGCATTTCGAAGAGGATTCAAAGGAGAACGCAAAGGAAGAACCCTTTGAGGACTTACAGGTCGCTACGTAGCGACTGACAGTCTGACAGGTCGCTAAGTAGCGAATGGAAGCAAACCGAGAAGCGTCCTACTTGTTTTCGTCGTAAAATCTCAACGGAAACTCCGATTGAGACGAAACGAAAAGCGTTTCGACGAGGATTCAAAAGACAACCCAAAGGAGGACCTTTCTGATGCCTTACAGGTCGCTACGTAGCGACTGACAGTCTGACAGGTCGCTACGTAGCGAGTGGAAGCAAGCCGAGACGAGTCCCACTTGTTTTCGTCGTAAAATCTCAACGGAAACTCCGATTGAGACGAAACGAAAAGCGTTTCGACGAGGATTCAAAAGAGAACCCAAAGAAGGACCTTTCTGAGGCCTTACATGTCGCTACGTAGCGACTGACAGTCTGACAGGTCGCTACGTAGCGAGTGGAAGCAAGCCGAGAAGAATACCACTTGTGTTCGTCGTAAAATCTCAACGGAAACTCCGATTGAGACGAAACGAAAAGCGTTTCGACGAGGATTCAAAAGAGAACCCAAAGAAGGACCTTTCTGAGGCCTTACAGGTCGCTACGTAGCGACTGACAGTCTGACAGGTCGCTACGTAGCGAGTGGAAGCAAGCCGAGAAGATTCCCACTTGTGTTCGTCGTAAAATCTCAACGGAAACTCCGATTGAGACGAAACGAAAAGCGTTTCGACGAGGATTCAAAAGAGAACCCAAAGGAGGACCTTTCTGAGGCCTTACAGGTCGCTATGTAGCGAGTGGAAAGTTGGCTTGAGCTCGGTCACTACGTAGCGACCGAGCAGTGTGTGTGCTCGGTCGCTACGTAGCGACCGAGCAGCGTGTGCGTGCTCGGTCGCTACGTAGCGACCGAGCAGTGTGCGTGCTCGGTCGCTACGTAGCGACCGAGCAGCGTGTTCGTGCTCGGTCGCTACGTAGCGACCGAGCAGCGTGTGTGCTCGGTCGCTACGTAGCGACCGAGCAGCGTGCGTGCTCGGTCGCTACGTAGCGACCGAGCCGTGTGAGTGCTCGGTCGCTACGTAGCGACCGAGCAGCGTGTGTGCTCGGTCGCTACGTAGCGACCGAGCAGCGTGCGTGCTCGGTCGCTACGTAGCGACCGAGCAGCGTGTGCGTGCTCGGTCGCTACGTAGCGACCGAGCAGTGTGCGTGCTCGGTCGCTACGTAGCGACCGAGCTGTGTAATCGTTTTGTTGTGTTTCCTTTTTCCGCGATTAACGTAGGGGTTTTTCAGCGGTTTTTTTGGGAGAACAAGTTTTATCCTTCCGAAATGTTTTCGGAAAACGTGTTTTGGTAAAACCCTTATGCATCGAGATTTGTTTACGGGGTTTTGATAAGATTTATCGTTTCCCTTCTTGTTTACAGGGAGGAATCGCGAGCTTGTTTTAGTGCTCTTCCTGTGGCGGAAGGTCGCGACTAAGTTTTCGATTTTGTTGAAAACCACGGCGTTTGCGTAAGCGTTGGCCATAGGAGCAGTCAGTGCTGCGAGTTTGTCTTTCATATATCCAAACATCGTTTCGATCAAGCGTTTTGTGGCCATGAGTAAGAGTAATCCGTAACCCCCCCCTCCTTCTAGCGCCAAACTGTGGGAACCGAAATTCGCACTGTCGATTTCCGTTTAAATAAGGAAACTAGGAAAACCCTAATTTCCCAGAGGTCCCGGATCTCTGCGAGAGCCAACGACAAGTGATCGAATATATGCGGAAATCATGAAAAGATAACAAACGAGTTTAGAGAAAACAGTAGATCTTATTTCGAGTCCGCGTAAGAGCGTTGCGATCATTACAAGAGAATACAAAGGCTTTGGCCGCAGGGGCCGTCAGCGAGTTACCTAGTTCTAGCAACATAAACCCCTAATCCTAGTTGAGTCGCAGCTCGATAACAAAGGACGAAAAAGATATCTAAAAGGCTTAGATTGATTTCGGACTGAACCTTGTTAAAGGCTGCCTATGTACCCCTTTCGAGGATCAAGCCGAACGTAGTTCAATTGATAGAGCTGGACAAGAGATCGAACTGCCTGGGCGAGTTCGTCTAGTAATTGAGTGCCAGTCATAGAAACCGAACTTGTCGAGAATAAGCCTAAAGTTTCTAAGTGCAGAGAATTCCGAATCTAAAAAGTTCTCCTCCTTGCTCCTCGCCTAGGACTCCTTATATACTAGCTCCAAGGTCGGTTTACGCTTTTACTCTTCCGCCCTTAAGCCGTCATAGCATAAAAATGGAGATATTCCATTTTTCCCGATCTTCACAATTATCTTCAAAACTTCCGTATTTATCCGCGGAAACTTGACATTTATCCTTCCTTGTGGACCAAGCGTAAACCAGGCTGTGGTTTACGGGCTTTTGATTAGGAAAATCGTAGGATGGGCCTCGAGTCGTGTTTTAGGTCCCTTTGGGCCGTCTTCCGACTCGACACGTTTACTACGAGTTTTCCGCGGTTTCTAATCCGCGAAGTTTGATCGATGAATTAGAATGGCGGGAAACATGGACTGAGCTTGCTACGGTCTTCGGGAGATAGCATTCGAAGGTTTTGACGAGAATGCAAGAACTGGTGTCGTATTGACGTTCGGAAAGGTTCAATCGCTACACAGCGACCGAACTTTGGCTCGAGCCCGGTCGCTTCGTAGCGACCGAGCGGGACGAGCGCTCGGTCGCTACGTAGCGACTGAGCTTGGCTGAGCTCGGTCGCTACGTAGCGACCGAGCTTTGGCTCGAGCTCGGTCGCTACGTAGCGACCGAGCGGGACGATCGCTCGGTCGCTACGTAGCGACCGAGCTTTGGCTCGAGCTCGGTCGCTACGTAGCGACCGAGCGGGACGATCGCTCGGTCGCTACGTAGCGACCGAGCTTTGGCTCGAGCTCGGTCGCTACGTAGCGACCGAGCGGGACGATCGCTCGGTCGCTACGTAGCGACCGAGCTTGGCTGAGCTCGGTCGCTACGTAGCGACCGAGCTTTGGCTCGAGCTCGGTCGCTACGTAGCGACCGAGCGGGACGATCGCTCGGTCGCTACGTAGCGACCGAGCTTGGCTGAGCTCGGTCGCGATGTAGCGACCGAGCGGGACGATCGCTCGGTCGCTACGTAGCGACCGAGCTGTGTGCATGCTTGGTCGCCGCGTATCGATCGAGCTTGGCTTGTCCGCGGTCTGATTTCCATACTCGAGCTTGTCCGCGGCCGATTTGGATACATGTCCGTTGCCTTCGGACAATCGGTATTTAGTGGTTCGATTGAGATTTGGACGATATTTTACTGCAAGGCTGTTCGTAAAGATATCTTTACGAAGATTACTTTTCGTAAAAACGGTTATGCTGATTTTTACGGACTTTCAGACATTCATTCCGTCGTGACCGATTTTGACCCCAACACCTCTCAAGTCGTTTCACAAAGTCAGACTAGAGTCAAGCCCAACAGGGTCTTCTTTCCCCGCTGATTCTGCCAAGCCCGTTCCCTTGGCTGTGTTTTCGCTGGATAGTAGACAGGGACAGTGGGAATCTCGTTAATCCATTCATGCGCGTCACTAATTAGATAACGAGGCATTTGGCTACCTTAAGAGAGTCATAGTTACTCCCGCCGTTTACCCGCGCTTGGTTGAATTTCTTCACTTTGACATTTAGAGCACTGGGCAGAAATCACATTGCGTTAGCATCCGCAGGGACCATCGCAATGCTTTGTTTTTATTAAACAATCGGATTTTCCTTGTCCGTACCAGTTCTAAGTTGGCTGTTCGATGCCCGGAGAAAGATCCCGAAAGAGCCGTTCCCTGTCCGTCTCCCTGCCGACACGAGGCGGTCCGCTCTCGACACGAGATAACTCTTTCCGGAATTCCCGCCGACGCCTCTGGACTTCCTAACTTTACCGTCAACCACCACGTCCCGGTTCTGTAATTTTAACCGGATCCCGTTTCGAAGTTCGTGCATAAGCGCTATCAGACGGGTTTCCCCCCACTCTTAGGATCGACGAACCCATGTGCAAGTGCTGTTCACATGGAACCTTTCCCCTCCTCGGCCTTCAATGTTCTCATTTGAATATTTGCTACTACCACCAAGATCTGCACCGATGGCCGCTCAGCCCAGGCTTGCGCCCTAGGTTTTGCAGCGACCACCGCACCCTCCTACTCATCGAGGCGTGGCTCTTGCCCCGAAGGCCGGGTATAGGTTGCGCGCTTCAGCGCCATCCATTTTCGGGGCTAGTTAATTTGACAGGTGAGTTGTTACACAATCCTTAGCGGATTTCGACTTCCATGACCACCGTCCTGCTGTCTTAATCGAGCAACACCCTTTGTGGGTTCTAGGTTAGCGCACAGTTGGGCACCGTAACCTGGCTTTCGGTTCATCCCGCATCGCCAGTTTTGCTTACCAAAAATTGTCCACTTGGAGCTCTCGATTCCGTGGGATGGCTCAACAAAGCAGCCACCCCATCCTACCTATTTAAAGTTTGAGAATAGGTCGAGGACATTGCATCCCCGATGCCTCTAATCATTGGCTTTACCCGATAGAACTCGTTTCCGAGCTCCAGCTATCCTGAGGGAAACTTCGGAGGGAACCAGCTACTAGATGGTTCGATTAGTCCTTCGCCCCTATACCCAAGTCAGACGAACGATTTGCACGTCAGTATCGCTGTGGGCCTCCACCAGAGTTTCCTCTGGCTTCACCCCGCTCAGGCATATTTCACCATCTTTCGGGTCCCGACACGCATGCTCACACTCGAACCTTTCTCAGAAGATCAAGGTCGGTCGGCTGTGCACCCGTGAGGGATCCAGCCAATCAGCTTCCTTGCGCCTTACGGGTTTTGGTCACCACCTTAATCCGCGTCGGTCCACGGCCCGAATCGATCAGCGCACCGGATTGCTCCGTTCCGCATCCGACCGGGACGAATCGCGGCCCCCATCCGCTTCCCTCCTGACAATTTCAAGCACTCTTTGACTCTCTTTCAAAGTCCTTTTCATCTTTACCTCGCGGTACTTGTTTGCTATCGGTCTCTCGCCCATATTTAGCCTTGGATGGAATTTACCACCCGATCGGGGCTGTATTCCCAAACAACCCGACTCGTAGACAGCGCCTCATGGTGCGACAGGGTCCGGGCACAACAGGGCTCTCACCCTCTCTGGTGCCCCTTTCCAGGGAACTTGGGCCCGGTCCGTCGCTGAGGACGCTTCTCCAGGCTACAATTCGAACGCCGAAGACATCCGATTTTTAAGCTGGGCTCTTCCCGGTTCACTCGCCGTTACTAAAGGAATCCTTGTTAGTTTCTTTTCCTCCGCTTATTGATATGCTTAAACTCAGCGGGTGATCCCGCCTGACATGGGGTCGCGTTGAGGACTTTGGGTCATCAAGAGCTTTCGGACCGGAACGTCTGACTATATGACGAGAATTGAATTCACGACCGCATGTCAAGACACTCCTGGCGTCCTTAGCTCAGATTTTGGCCAACCGCATGCGGTAACACACGGGAGATCAGCTTCCGTCCCATATCCTCGAGAGGATGGGGGGACGAAGATTTGTGACACCCAGGCAGACATGCCCTCGGCCAGAGAGCTTGGGCCGCAACTTGCGTTCAACGACTCGATGGTTCACGGATTCTACAATTCACACCAAGTATCGCATTTCGCTACGTTCTTCATCGATGCGAGAGCCGAGATATCCATTGCCGAGAGTCGTTTTAGACTTTACATCGCAGCACTGCTTCCAAACAAACACCGTCTCCGGGTTGGCGAAAGCAGGCTGTTTAGTTGCATTTTCCTTGACACTTTTCGTGCCGGGGTGTGGTGATATCCGGAAGCTATGCGTACGATCCAACCAAAACTGAAGTCTTGGGCATGGATGAACGCATAACCACAGAATTGGCGGGCATAATAAGAAACCGGCCTACCGAGAGTGATGTTTCATCGTTCTCAGGTCGTTCTGTTTCCAGGGTACGACAATGATCCTTCCACAGGTTCACCTACGGAAACCTTGTTACGACTTCTCCTTCCTTTAAATGATAAGGTTTAGTGGACTTCTCGCGACGTCGCAGATGGCAAACCACCCACGTCGCCGCGATCCGAACACTTCACCGGATCATTCAACCGGTAGGAGCGACGGGCGGTGTGGAAACCCGTTAAAAAAAAAAGAAAAAAAGAAATGGTCGAGTATCTTTGTGGTGGTCGAGTCGCGGGCGATATGGATCGATCGAGAAGTTTTGAAGTACGAGGTGGGCGAAGAAGTGATCGTGAGTTAACTATGAGTCGAATAAGTTGCTCGACCATAGTTAGAAGATGCCTTAGATTGATGAGACGGACGTTTTGGAAACATAATATTTTTGGAAGCACGACGGTTTAGAAGCTCGACGTTTGTGAAGAATGACGTTTCTTCAGCACGAAGTTTTCCGCGAAACTTCGTATCAGCGGAATATTATTTTGAAGACATTGGAAACATGACGGGAATTAAGCACGACGGGAATTAAGCACGACGGGAAGCAAGCACGACGAGAAGCAAGCACGACAGGATCAAAGCACGACGGAAAAACCTGAAGTTGGGCGAAAACCCTAATTTCGGTATAATGGAATTCTTTGAGGAAGCCGGAGGCTCAGGACATATTTTCCCTCAACTTCAGAGATCAAGTGGAGTTTATTAACATTGTTCTGAGCATCAGAAAGGGTGTAGAAAAATATTTGGGATTGATCGCGGGATGAAAATTCACCGGAATGGTCGAAATCAGGCGAATGGACCAAGAAGCTCGAGGTGTCTCTATTCATTTGACCAGGACGTTCTGTCTATCACATCAGCATCTGAGTGTCAACACAAGGAGGAGATGTAGACGTGCATGGAAGCTGCACATGCAGCTTGACATGTAGAAGCACGAGGTGGATCGACCAAGCACGAAGTGTCTCCGCGCATGGAACCGAAGCATGCGGCCAGCCATGTGTGTGATGCTGTGGCGCCTTGCATGAGTTCCAGTCATGCATCCTGACATCTGGGAGGAGTTTTGGCGTCCTGCATGTGTCCTGGACATGCAGAAAGCCATGTGGAGCACGAGGTGGATCAGCCAAGCACGAGATGTCGCGATGCATGCAATCGAAGCATGCTGATCGACATGTGTGAGGATGTGTGGCGCCTTGCATGAGCTCCAGTCATGCAGCCTGTCATCTGGGAGGAGTGGTGGCGTCCTGCATGTGTCCTGGACATGCAGCCAGCCATGTGGAGAACGAGGTGTCGCCGTGCATGTGTCCGGAGCCATGCGGAGCGACACACGGGCTGCCACCAACCTGAAGCTGATTGGCTGGTGTCTCCTATAAATACCCCACGACCCCAGCTCATTTATTCACATCCAGACCTGTCCAAACCCAGTTAAAAACATGAGAGAAAGGTAGAAAAACAAAGCAAGTGATTCCGAGCTATATCGAGAGTTTTAGAGAGTTTTCGAGAGTTTTCGAGGTCAGTTCTCTACTGATTTCGAGTCAGCACCTTGGGAAGGTTCTGTCCAACTGAAGGTCAATCAAATGAAGATCAGCTCAGATGGGAATCAAGTCAACGTGGCCAGAGAGAAAGAGAGAGAGAAGCAAAGTGGTCGACTTGGAGTGTAGTCGATTCTCACCGAGAAGGCCAGCTCCGTCCAATCGATGATTCTCTACGATTGTGACGCGGAAGCTCTGTCCAATTCAATTCGTCCAAGCCAGTCAAATTCTATGATGGTCAAGTCGAGGTGCTGTCCAGAGTTCGTTCAGAACCACGGGTTCAGATCAGTCGAAGTTCTGCTTGATACTCCGCCGGGAAGTCCAAAGAACTGTCCAGAAGCTAGAGGAGGTTCTGTCCGAGTCCAGATCAGTCCGTCCAGACCTGTTAGTGTCTTCATGATCAAGCCGAGGGTGTGTCCAAGCCAAGGTCAGTCCAGTCCAGTCCAGTCAAGGCGTCCCTTGGGTTTTGGCCAAGTCCTCTCCGATCAACCAGCAGCTTCTCGCCTAGAACACTGTGAGTTGGTTTGTTTGAATTCCACTTGGAATTTAGGGTAGATCGAGTCGCATATAGAGTAGAATGATCACGTTATTGTATGGTAGAGTCCTTAGGGTTATTTTATTTATGGAACCGGACTCAGTTTAGCAAGGGCTAAGCTTGGATGAATGGAATTAAGACTGAGTTAATAACCTGACTAGGACTAGGGCTAGGATGCATCATGTTTTCTATTCTTGCGTGTTGATATGGTTGAGTGCAGGTTCCCGTTATCATTAAGGATAGTTTCATAGCAGGAGGCTGGACTATCTGGATAACGGTTTGATTTATTTGTTTAGTATTGATATTATTGTTTAGTTATTAGTACTAAGGGTCTTAGGCCATATAGGCCGGACTACCGGTACTATGGTTAGTCTTGTGGATTCGAGTGTCTAGTTAGGATCTGGAACTTTATCTTTAGGTTAGGTTCTAGATTGAGTTTGTGTTGTGTGAGTGTGCCGACAGTATGTGCGTAACCCGCCCATACTAGGCTTGTGTAGGGGTGATTAGTGTTTCCTCGGCCTCGTACCCAGCGGGTTCAAGGAAACCCCTTATTCGCTGGATCGGGAAGACTCAGAGAGACGGGATCATGGCCTAGGGCTGAGTTATTACACGACGGTGTAATGTGGCAGTGACCCGAAGGACTGTGGGCTGTCGCGCGGTGACCCGAAGGACTGTGGCCCGCGGTCGGTTGAAAGTTCCTTCTTCTGGCCTTTGTGGTAGGGAGATAGGATATTGCCGATAGAGAGGAGGAACACGAAGTCACCAGGGCCCAGGTTAGAGTGTTGTGTTAGAGTGTCATAGAGGGTTATGGAACCCTTGAGTTAGTGTAGCACCGATATACGGTGTTACAAGTTAGATCGAGTCGTAGTTACTCATAGTCTTATTATTGTGATTGTGTTTGTGGTTGATTGATTTGCTTGCAGGTTCTGACATTAAGTCCTAAGTCTGGCTTAGGTACCGGATTAGGCTTGGTGTGTATTTGATTATTGTAGGCCTGACGTTGGCCTGTATGTGTTTGAGGGATTGCTTGTGAAGGGTGGTGGATATTAAAGCTATGCGGTATCATTGGTTGGCCGGTCATGTTCTTGTTTGATTGTTGGTCGATCGACTAGTGATACTTGTATAGTCTAAGTGTCTAACACTACATGAGTACTGAACTCAGGCGTATATATGGTTAACTAGGGATTGGTTGTTGACTTGTTTTTATGCAGGTTCCCGTTACTTGAAGCTAGATCATGGCAGGAGGCCAAGTCTAACTTAGTAACGGTTTGCTTAGCCTTATCTTTTATTGCATGCTAGGGATAGATTGATTGTTATTTTGGGTTGTCCGGGTTAGAGTCTAGGTTGCGGGTAGAGGCCGCCAGCTCACTGAGTAACATTAGGTTACTCATCCAACTCCGTTGTCCTTTTTGCAGGTCGCTTTAGGTAAGGATGATCGGATAGCTTGGTGCTGGACGTTAGGACCGCCGGTGTAGATTTTCATGCCTTTTGTAAACGGTATTGTGGATTTGTGTTTAGTTGACTCGATTTGGCATTAGGCCGGGACCGGTCTCGAATTATATCAATGTATGGATATTTCTCGAATCAATAAAGTAATTGTTTTATATGCGCTTCATGAGTACTCTGATATTTGACTAGTCCGGTCTAACACAACGTTAGGTCGAGGTACGGGTTGAAAAGCCTTAGGCCTTGATCTAACGGAAAACGCTAACTCTAGGTACGGGTTGCAAAGCCTTATGCCTTGACGCAGCGGGACGAGTTAGTGGATGAACTGGTCTAGGTCGTGGAGTAAAGTTTGTGACTCTGACCGGATTATCCCTAGCCCGTCACGTAGCGCTTCCGGACATTGGTGTTGGGTTGGACGGTCAGTCATGTTCTTGTTTGATTGTTGGCTGGCCGGTTGGCCTTTCATCTCCAACCCTTGGTGTGGGTCGTCCGTCGGTCATGTTCTTGTTTGATTGTTGGCCGGTGGGTCGACCTATGCTTAGGACGGTTCGGGGGTGTTACAGGCGGTGTGTACAAAGGGAAGGGACGTAGTCAACGCGAGCTGATGACTCACGCTTACTAGGAATTCCTCGTTGAAGACCAACAATTGCAATGATTTATCCCCATCACGATGAAATTTCAAAGATTACCCGGGCCTGTCGGCCAAGGTGTGAACTCGTTGAATACATCAGTGTAACGCGCGTGCGGCCCAGAACATCTAAGGGCATCACAGACCTATTATTGCCTCAAACTTCCTTGGCCTAAACGACCATAGTCCCTCTAAGAAGCCGGACGTGAAGAGATGCCTCCATGTAGCTAGTTAGCAGGCTGAGGTTTCGTTCGTTAACGGAATTAAACAGACAAATCGCTCCACCAACTAAGAACGACCATGCACCACCACCCATAGAATCAAGAAAGAGCTCTCTGTCTGTCAATCCTTACTATGTCTGGACCTGGTAAATTTCCCTGTGTTGAGTCAAATTAAGCCGCAGGCTCCACTCCTGGTGGTGCCCTTCCGTCAATTCCTTTAAGTTTCAGTCTTGCGACCATACTCCCCCCGGAACCTAAAAACTTTGATTTCTCATAAGGTGCCAGCGGAGTCCTAAAAGAAACATCCGCTGAACCCTGGTCGGCATCGTTTATGGCGGAGACTAAGATGGTATCTGATCGTCTTGGAGCCCCCAACTTTCGTTCTTGATTAATGAAAACATCCTTGGCAAATGCTTTCACAGTTGTTTGTCTTTCATAAATCCAAGAATTTCACCTCAGACTATGAAATACGAATGCCACCGACTGTAGAAACCCGTTAAAAAAAACAAAAGAGAATGGTCGAATATCTTTGGGGCGGTCGAGTCGCGGGCGATCGAGAAATTTTGAAGTACGAAGTGGGCGAAGAAGTGATCGTGAGTTAACTATGAGTCGAATAAGTTGCTCGACCATAGTTACAAGATGCCTTAGATTGATCAAACGGACATTTTGGAAGCATCACATTTTTGGAAGCACGACGGTTTAGAAGCTCGGACGTTTGTGAAGAATGACATTTCTTCAGCAAGAAGTTTTCTGCGAAACTTCATATCAGCAGAATAGTATTATTATGAAATTGGAAGCAGGACGGGAATCGAGCATGACGGAAAGCAAGCACGACGGGAAAACCCGAAATTAGACAAAAACCCTAATTTTGGTATTATGCAAGTCTTCGATGAAGCCGAAGGATCGGGAAATATTTACCAGCAAGGTCAGACTTCAGATTGGAGTTGATTAAAAATATTTAACTCATGTGAACAGGGCAAGAAAAATATTTGAGGTTAATCGCGGGTCAGAAATTTACCGGAAGGACCGAAATAAGGCCAATGGACCGAGAAGCTCGAGGTGGCTCGTTGCATGGGTTCAGAAAGTAATGTCAACAATCCAGCAAGCTGAGTGTCTACAGAAGCTCGAGGTGTCGCCGTGCATGGAAGCAGTCCATGCAGCCGGACACATAGAAGCACGAGGTGGAGCGGCCAAGCACGAGATGTCGCGACGCATGCAACCGAAGCATGCTGATCGACATGTGTGAGGATGTGTGGCGCCTTGCATGAGTTCCAATCATGCAGCCTGACATCTGGGAGGAGTGGTGGCGTCCTGCATGTGTCCTGGACATGCAGCCAGCCATGTGGAGCACGAGGTGTCCCTGTGCATGCGTCCGAAGCCATGCGGAGCAACACACGGGCGGCCACCAACCTGAATCTGATTGGCTGGTGTTTTCTATAAATACCCAGCCACCCCCTTCAGTTTCAGACATTCAGAACACACCAAAGTATGTTCAAAACGTGGCTAGAGAGAGAGAGAGAGAGAAAAAGAAAGTGGTCGATTTAAGAGTATGGTCGATTCTTAAGACTGATACTCCATCGAGAAGGCCAGTTCCGTCCAATCGATGATTATCTACGATTGTGACGCGGAAGCTCTGTCCAAATCAATCCGTCCAAGCCAGTCATTCTGTGATGATCAAGTGGAGGTGCTGTCCAGAGTTAGTACAGAACCACGGTTTCAGATCAATCAAAGTTCTGCTCGATACTCCGTCGGGAAGTCCGAAGAACTGTCCAGGAGCTAAAGGAGGTTCTGTCCAGATCAGGCCGTCCAGACCTGTTAGTGTCTTCATGATCAAGCTGAGGGTTTGTTCAAGTTGAGAACAGTCCAGTACAGTCCAGTCAAGACGTTCATCTTGGGTTTTGGCTAAGTCCTCTCCGATCGACCAACTGCTTCTCACCTAGAACACTGTGAGTTGGTTTGTTTGAGTTCCACTTGGAACTTAGGGAAGATCAAGTCGCATATAGAGCAGAATGATCACGCTATTGAATGTAGAGTCCTTAGGGTTATTTTATTTATGGAACCGGACTCAGTTTAGCAAGGGCTAAGCTGAGATGAAAGGAATTAAGACTGAGATAATAACCTGATTAGGACTAAGGCTTGGATGCATCATGTTTTCTATTCTTGCGTGTTGATATGGTTGAGTGCAGGTTCCCGTTATCTTTAAAGATAGTTTCTCAGTGGGAGGCTAGACTATCTGGATAACAGTTTGATTGAATGGTTTAGTATTGATATTGTAGCTTAGTAGTTAGTACTAAGGGTCTTAGGCCATATAGGCCGGACTACTGGTACTAATGGTTAGTCTTGTAGAGTCGAGAGTCTAGTTAGGATCTGGAACTTTATCATTGCGTTAGGTTCTAGATTGAGTTTGTGTTGTGTGAGTGTGCCGACAGTATGTGCGTAACCCGCCCATAAAAGGCTTGTTTGGGGTTGATTAGTGTTTCCTCGCCCTCGTATTCAGCGGGTTCAAGGAAATCCCTTATTCGCTGGATCGGGAAGACTCAGAGAGACGGGATCATGGCCTATGGCTGAGTGATTACACGACGGTGTAATGTGGCAGTGACCCGAAGGACTGTGGGCTGTCGCGCGGTGACCCGAAGGACTGTGGGCCGTGGTCGGTTGAAAGTTCCTTCTTCTAGCCTTTGTGGTAGGAAGATAGGATATTGCCGATAGAGAGGATGAACACTAAGTCACCATTTCCTGGGGTAGTGTGTTGTGTTGTGTTATAGTGTCGTAGAGGGTTATGGAACCTTAGAGTTAGTGTAGCACCGATATACGGTGTTATGAGTTAGATCGAGTCGTAGATATTCATAGTCTTATTATTGTGATTGTGTTTGTGGTTGATTGATTTGCTTGCACATTCTGAAATTAAGTCCTAAGTCTGGCTTAGGTACCAGATTAGGCTTGATGTGTATTTTGTTAGTGTAGGCCTGACGTTGGCCTGTATGTGTTTGAGTGATTGCGTGTGAAGGGTGGTGGATATTAAAGCTATGCGGTATTGGTGGGCCGATCATGTTCTTGTTTGATTGTTGGTCGATCGACTAGTGATACTTGTATAGTCTAAGTGTCTAACACTACATGAGTACTGAACTTAAGCGTATATATGGTTAACTAGGGATTGCTTTTTGACTTGTTTAAATGTAGGTTCCCGTTACTTGAAGCTAGATCATGGCATGAGGCCAAGTCTAACTTAGTAACGGTTTGCTTAGCCTTAGCTTATAGGGCTAGATTGATTGTTATTTAGGGTTGTCTGGGATAGAGTCTAGGTTGCGGGTAGAGGCCGCCAGCTCACTGAGTAATACTAGATTACTCATCCAACTCCGTTGTCCTTTTTGCAGGTCGCTTTAGGTAAGGATGATCAGATAGCTTGGTGCTGGACGTTAGGACCGCCGGTGTAGATTTTCATGCCTTTTGTAAATGGTATTGTGAATTGTGTTTTGTTGACTCGATTTGGCATTAGTCCGGGCCTTGTCTCAAATTATTCAATGTATGAATATTTCTTGAATCAATAAAAGTAATCGTTTTATATGCGCTTCATGAGTACTCTGATATTTGACTAGTCCGGTCTAACACAACGTTAGGTCATCGTACGGGTTGAAAAGCCTTAGGCCTCGATCTAACGGAAACCGCTAACATTAGGTTCGGGTTACAAAGCCTTATGGGTTAACGCAGCGGGACGAGTTAGTGAATGAACTGGTCTAGGTCATGGAGTAAAGCTTGTGACTCTGACTAGATCGTCCCTAGCCCGTCACATAGCGCTTCCGGACCATGATGTTGGGTTGGATGGTCAGTCATGTTCTTGTTTGATTGTTGGCTGGCCGGTTCGCCTTTCGTCTCCAACCCTGGGTGTGGGTCGTCCATCGGTCATGTTCTCATTTTATTGTTGGCCGGTGGGTCGACCTATGCTCAGGACGGTTCGGGGGTGTTACAGAGGTGGTATCAGAGCATGGTTTCGTCCATGCTTTCGGAAGTCATGATTTTATTGGATTAAATATTTATCGAGTCAAAAAGAGTCGCAAAAGGCATTAAGGGAAACCGGTCACGTTCAGCGATGGGATTTGTGGTTTTAGGAATTAGGATTGAGATAGTGGAATCTAGAACTGTTAGGTTGCTGGTTAGAATTGCGGTTAGGTTGCATTGTTAGTATTTGCTGGGTTAGTGGATTGTTTGATTAATTGTCTACTAACTTGCACGTGAGGTGTTCTTTTGACTTGCAGCGAGTAAGTGTGTTCGTTGATCAGAACTTTAAGGGATGAAAAACATAAAGTGGAGGGAGTTCAAGGCCAAACCCAAATCCGAAGCGAAAGAGGAGAGACAGATTCAGAGAACTGGGCTGTGGTATGGACTGGACAGATGGGAGGAAACAAGACTTCGTTGGGAAAGGACTTCATCAGTAGTTGGGAATACGAAGATCGAGAAAATGGATGGAGTAATCAGGAACGAGTATGGGCAAGATAGTATCATGGGCAGTGAGTGTGTTATGGCAAAGTAAAAGCAAGAGGACGACTCAGTCATCATTAAAGTGAAGAGATATGAAGACGATTGTGGAGACCTTGAGGAGCACACTCAAGGAACAGTTGTGGACTGAGTAAAGAGGATAAGGAGACGAGTGGAGAATGTTGTGAAGACGAGCAATTGCGCAACTAAGAATTCGAGGACGAATTCTATTAAGGGGGGGAGGGGGAGAATGTAGAAACTCGTTAAAAAAAAGAGAGAATGGTCGAGTATCTTTGTGGTGGTCGAGTCACGGGCGATCGAGAAGTTTTGAAGTACGAAGTGGGCGAAGAAGTGATCGTGAGTTAACTATGAGTCGAATAAGTTGCTCGACCATAGTTAAAAGATGCCTTAGATTGATCAAACGGACATTTTGGAAGCATCACATTTTTGGAAGCACGACGGTTTAGAAGCTCGACCTTTGTGAAGAATGACGTTTCTTCAGCACGAAGTTTTCCGCAAAACTTCATATCAGCAGAATATTATTTTGAAGAAATTGGAAGCAGGATGGGAATTAAGCAGGACGGAAAGCAAGCACGACGGGATCGAAGCACGATGGGAAAATCCAAAATTAGACAAACACCCTAATTTCGGTATTATGCAAGTCTTCGATGAAGCCGAAGGATCGGGAAATATTTACCGCCAAGGTCAGACTTCAGATTGAAGTTTATTAAAAATATTTAACTCATCTGAACGGGAGAAGAAAAATATTTGGGGTTAATCGCGGGTCAGAAAATTACCAGAAGGACCGAAATTAGGCCAATGGACCGAGAAGCTCGAGGTGGCTCGTTGCATGGGTTCAGAAAGTGGTGTCAACAATCCAGCAAGCTGAGTGTCTACAGAAGCTCGAGGTGTCACCGTGCATGGAAGCAGTCCATGCAGCCGGAAACATAGAAGTACGAGGTGGAGCGGCCAAGCACGAGGTGGAACGACCAAGCACGAGATGTCGCGACGCATGCAACCGAAGCATGGTGATAGACATGTGTGAGGATGTGTGGCGCCTTGTATGAGTTCCATTCATGCAGCCTGACATCTGGGAGGAGTGGTGGCGTCCTGCATGTGTCCTGGACATGCAGCAAGCCATGTGGAGGACGAGGTGTCCCCGTGCATGCGTTCGAAGCCATGCGGAGCGACACACGGCGGCCACCAACCTGAATCTGATTGGCTGGTGTTTTGTATAAATACCCAGCCACCCCTTCAGTTTCAGACATTCAGAACACACCAAAGCAAGTTCAAAACGTGGCTAGAGAGAGAGAGAGAGAAAAAGAAAGTGGTCGATTTAAGAGTATAGTCGATTCTTAAGACTGATACTCCACCGAGAAGGCCAGTTCCGTCCAATCGATGATTTTCTACAATTGTGACGCGGAAGCTCTGTCGAAATCATTCCGTCCAAGCCAGTCATATTCTGTGATGATCAAGTGGAGGTGCTGTCCAGAGTTAGTTCAGAACCACGGTTTCAGATCAGTCAAAATTCTGCTCGATACTCCGCCAGGAAGTCCGAAGAACTGTCCAGGAGCTAAAGGAGGTTCTGTCCAGATCAGGCCGTCCAGACCTGTTGGTTTTCTTCATGATCAAGCCGAGGGTCTGTCCAAGTCGATATCAGTCCAGTACAGTCCAGTCAAGACGTTCATCTTGGGTTTTGGCTAAGTCCTCTCCAATCGACCAACTACTTCTCGCCTAGAACACTGTGAGTTGGTTTGTTTGAGTTCCACTTGGAACTTTGGGAAGATCAAGTCGCATATAGAGCAGAATGATCACGCTATTGAATGGTAGAGTCCTTATGGTTATTTTATTTAGGGAACCAGACTCAGTTTAGCAAGGGCTAAGCTGAGATGAATGGAATTAAGACTTGAGTTAATAACCTGATTAGGACTAAGGCTTGGATGCATCATGTTTTCTATTCTTGCGTGTTGATATGATTGAGTGCAGGTTCCCGTTATCTTTAAAGATGGTTTCTCAGCGGGAGGCTGGACTATCTGGGTAACATTTTGATTGAATGGTTTAGTATTGATATTGTAGCTTAGTAGTTAGTACTAAGGGTCTTAGGCCATATAGGCCGTACTACTGGTACTAATGGTTAGTCTTTTAGAGTCGAGAGTCTAGTTAGGATCTGGAACTTTATCATTACGTTAGGTTCTAGATTGAGTTTGTGTTGTGTGAGTGTGCCCACAGTATGTGCGTAACCCGCCCATACTAGGCTTGTTTGGGGTTGATTAGTGTTTCCTCGCCCTCGTATTCAGCAGAATCAAGGAAACCCCTTATTCGCTGGATCGGGAAGACTCAGAGAGACGGGATCATGGCCTATGGCTGAGTGATTACACGACGGTGTAATGTGGCAGTTACCCGAAGGACTGTGGGCTGTCGCGCGGTGACCCGAAGGACTGTGGGCCGCGGTTGGTTGAAAGTTCCTTCTTCTGGCCTTTGTGGTAGGAAGATAGGATATTGCTGATAGAGAGGATGAACACTAAGTCACCATTTCACGGGGTAGTGTGTTGTGTTGTGTTAGAGTGTCGTAGAGGGTTATGGAACCCTAGAGTTACTGTAGCACCGATATACGTTGTTATGAGTTAGATTGAGTCGTAGATATTCATAGTCTTATTATTGTGATTGTCTTTGTGGTTGATTGATTTGCTTGCACGTTCTGAAATTAAGTCCTATGTCTGGCTTAGGTACCAGATTAGGCTTGATGTGTATTTTGTTAGTGTAGGCCTGACGTTGGCCTGTATGTGTTTGAGTGATTGAGTGTGAAGAGTGGTGGATATTAAAGCTATGCTGTATCATTGGTTGGCCGATCATGTTCTTGTTTGATTGTTGGTCGATCGACTAGTGATAATTGTATAGTCTAAGTGTCTAACACTACATGTGTACTGAACTCAAGCGTATATATGGTTAACTAGGGATTGCTTGTTGACTTGTTTAAATGCAGGTTCCCGTTACTTGAAGCTAGATCATGGCAGGAGGCCAAGTCTAACTTAGTAACGGTTTGCTTAGCCTTAGCTTATAGGGCTAGATTGATTGTTATTTAGGGTTGTCTGGGATAGAGTCTAGGTTGCGGGTAGAGGCCGCCAGCTCACTGAGTAATACTAGATTACTCATCCAACTCCGTTGTCCTTTTTGCAGGTCGCTTTAGGTAAGGATGATCGGATAGCTTGGTGCGGGACGTTAGGACGTCCAGTGTAGATTTTCATGGAACTGTTCTTGCGGTAGAGTATCCTGTCGCGAACCACATACGACTTGTCGATTCTAACCATGCGCTTTTTCTCGCTTTGTATGCAGTTGGACATCCTACCTCTCCATTCTATCCCAAATATTTCCTGAAGAGCGTTCGTGCCGTCGCTTTGCTCCGAATCTATCGCTGGTCCGAGATCACCGTCAAGAAGATTCGTGAACTTAAGGATCGTGTGGGAACCGAAATTCGCACTGTCGATTTCCGTTTAAAAAAGGAAACTAGGAAAACCCTAATTTCCCAGAGGACCAGGATATCTGCTAATTACCACACGTCAAGCAATCAGAACACGAGAATAACAACGATAAAGTATAAGAAATAGAAAAAGAGAGCAAAGAAGATCTTATTCTGAATTTGCGTATGAGCGTTTACAACAAGGTATAAGCCTGGGCTCGAGAGCTGTCGGCGAGATTCCTAGTTCTAGTAACCCTAAGACGGCTAAACCTAATTGAGTCGCAGCTCGAAATAACAAAAACAGAAAATTGCCTAAATTGCTCTAAGTGCTAAGTTTGCTCTGAAAAAAAGTTCTCTCCCATGCTCCTCGCCTAGGACTCCTTATATACTAGCTCCAAGGTCGGTTTACGCTTTTACTCTTCTGCCCTTAAGCCGTCATAGCATAAAAATGGAGATATTCCATTTTCCCGATCTTCACAATTATCTTCAAAACTTCCGTATTTATCCGCGGAAACTTGACATTTATCCTTCCTTGTGGACTAAGCGTAAACCGTGCTGCAGTTTACGGGCTTTAGGTTAAGAAATCGTAGGATGGGCCTCGAGTCGTGTTTTCGGTCCCTTTGGGCCGTCTTCCGACTCGACACGTTTACTACGATATCTTTTTGATAAGGAACGAACTTTCCGCGGTTTCTAATCCGCGAAGTTTGATCGATGAGTTTTGATAGCGGAAAACATGGACTGAGCTTGCTACGGTCTTCGGGAGATAGCATTCGAAGGTTTGACGAGAATGCATGGATTGGTGTCGTATCGATGTTCGGAAGGGTTCAATCGCTACACAGCGACTGAACTTGGCTCGCGGGACTAGCGAGCCGCGGGATCCAAGAGGCTACGGATGCCCTTCGCGCGGAGTTTCAAGCTCGCTTGGCGAAGATTTCTGCTTCCCTGCGTTCCCTCGAGTGTATCCGGAGCAGGGACCTAGCTTTGGTGACGATTGAGGGCGGGATGGCCGTGGTTCGGTCTTTCCAAAGTGAGACTCCCCCGACCTTGGAGGCCGAAGAGGCCCGACTGTCCGGCTGCAAGGGAGATATGGCGGCCGAGGATGGAGATTTTGGTCTCATCCTGGCCGACCTAAAATCCGTGTGCTTCCTTCCGACGTGTTCAGAAGACCCAGAGGGGAAAGACCCGTTGGTCGGAGAAAACGGAGGTGGCGCAGCTCCAGGCTCGGACGAGGCAGTGGGTGAAGAGGGGGCGTGAGTTCTGAGGATGACTTGGGTTAGATCTCTTTCGAGAGATCTGTTTTTTTACGTTTTTATGTTTCGGCCTTGAATGGCCTTGTTTCTATTTTGGGACTGGCCGTGTGTGGCTTCGAATCCCTGCCGCTCTGCGGCTTTCTTTTTATGGTACGATAATCGGATGGCGTTTTTTTATGAGTTTGTGAATAGTTGGGAGGAAGGTGATGAGTTGTCGTCTCATATCCTTCTTCGATTGTGAAATGTTTCATTCGAGATCTGTTTCGAGAGTTCTTCCGCGAGATGTGAACTCTGCGGGGGTGCTGAAGGTATCGAACATAAACATAGAGGCATGGTTTAAGAATTTCTTATCTTTCGATATCATGCCTTTGAGATGTTAGAGACCAGTGCGCTGGGTTTAGGGCAAGACCTAGGTTTACTTTCGGTTTAAGGATTATGCGGTGACTAACCGGCTATCGTTTTTCCTGTCGCGATTTCATCCTGATTCGTATCGATGTAAAGTCCGCGATAGGTTCTCGGCTTATACGACTTGTTTGATACGAATCGAGCATCTCTCCGGAGACCGGAAGTGCTAGACCAAAATTTCGGATTTCTTTTATAGCGCTATTATCCTTGTGTCGGATGTAAGAGAGTCATCTCCGTGAGATGGCTATGTCTGTTTAGGACGTTTGTGAGTTCGATGTGATCAGCATCGGACTTGGTGGCGCGTGCCGTTGTTTTGAATATTTTGCGCAAAATAAGTGTTAATGTGTGCATATATATGTCTTTTTGTGACGGAGGTTTCGTTTGTTCGGAGGAAATAACCTTTGTGGCATTTTTTGCGACGTCTCGCGATGCTAAAGGTTGCTTCTCCTAAGCGGCCGACTAAATTCCGAAGACCTCGTTCTGATTTTACGGGTGAGGATGTTTTGATAAGTCGAAAACACCAAGAGCGTGGTAAGAAATTTTTTCGATTTTTGGGAGTATACGAGTATACGTACCCACTCCCCCCCTTTTTAATGAGGGGGGACAACTGAATTTGCCTTTCGACAAACTGCCTACGTACTCCTTGCAGAGATCAAGCCGTCTCGTAGTTCAGTGATTGCGGGTTGGTTTGTTTAGTGATAGTATTTTTTGAGATGCATCGCGTTCCAGGTTCTAGAAATTTTTATGCCCTGCATGTTGGCTATTTCGTAAGAACCTGGTCGGACGACTTTTTCGATTTTATAGGGACCTTCCCAGTTTGCTCCGAGTTTTCCCGCATTTCGTTCAGCGGTGTTTTGGAAGACTTTGCGAAGGACCAGTCTCCCTGATTGAACCTACGATTTCGTACGTTGGAATTATAGTATTTTGCAGCGGCATGCTGGTAGTTTTGAATTCGGATGAGCGCTCGATCTCGGCGCTCGTTAATGAGGTCGAGATCATCCAAGAGCATAGCATCGTTGAGTTCCTCTCGTTCGGGTAATAACCTTCTTCGAACACCAGGAAATTCTACTTCCGCGGGAATCATGCATTCTGTGCCGTATACCAGAGCGAAGGGAGTTTCTCCCGTAGCTCGCCTTGGGGTGGTACGGTGAGACCAGAGGACTCCCTCGAGTTCGTCGGCCCATCTGCCTTTTTTGGCCTCTAAGCGTTTCTTCAGTCCGTCGAGAATGGTCTTGTTGATTGTTTCAGCCTGTCCGTTGCACTGCGGATATCTGGGAGTTGACTTGTTGAGTCGTATCTTCCATTTTTCGCAGAATGCCTCGAATCGGGTGGAGATGAACTGAGACCCGTTATCGGTTACGATCTCGTAAGGAACTCCATGCCTACAGATGATGTTTTTCCATACGAAATTCTCGACTTGGACATCCTTTATACTTGCGTACGAGTCCGCCTCTACCCATTTTGAGAAAAAATCGGTAAGGACTAGAAGGAAACGCTTTTGCTTTGAATTATGCAGAGGTCCGACAATATCCATGGCCCAGCGCATAAAGGGGTAGGGCGATGTGATGGAGGAAAGAACTTCGGCCGGTTGGCGGATGGTTGTTTCATGCCTTTGGCATTTTTCGCATTTTCGTGCGAATTTCTCGCAATCTCCGATCATTGTTGGCCAATAGTATCCATGGCGTTTGATATTCACGGCTAGTGATCTTCCGCCGGAATGGTTGCCGCAGGAGCCGGAACGTATTTCCTCCATTACTTTTCTCGCCTTTTCTCCTTCCAGGCACGTCATGAGTGGTCCGGAGAATCTCCATTTGTAGATTTCGCCGTCCATTGTTTGGACCTTGCGAGCTGCCCATTTTTCGGCGGGCAGTTGCCCGTCGACAATGTAGTCTCGAATCGTCTGAAGCCATGGGGTATCACAGCCGTAATCAGATTGCTCCGATGGTGGCGGTATCGTAATTTCTTCTTCCTCGTCATCTTGACCCTCTATCAGATTGACGACGATTGGTGGTCCGATGCTCGGATGTTCGATGAACTCGACCAGAATTACCCTTTTGAGTACTGGATCGGAACTTGATGCTAGGGCCGCGTGGGCGTCCGCCTGGACATTCTCGGAACGGGGGATCCGCGTAAGGGCAAAACAGTCGAAGTCTTGAGCTAGACCTTGGACCAGTTTGAGGTACGCGTCCATCCTTTCATCTCTGGCTTCATACTCTCCGCTGAATTGACTGGCCACTAACTGGGAGTCGCAGTAAGCGTGGAGATTACGTATTTTTAAGCCGTGAGCCAAACGTAGCCCTGCGATTAATGCTTCGTATTCCGCCTCGTTGTTTGAGGCATGGAATTCCAGCCTGAACGATTGTTCCAAGATCTCGCTCGTTGGAGATGTGAGATGGATTCCGATACCCGATCCTTGCTTGAATGAGGATCCGTCGACGTGGAGGAGCCAGGTGGAATTTGGTTCCTCATTGGTTATTGTTCCCGTTGGAAGTTCGACCAAGAAGTCTGCGAGCACTTGTGATTTTGCGCTCGTCCTCGGTCGGTATTCGATGTCATACTCGCTCAACTCGACCGCCCACTTAGCCAGTCGGCCTGATTGACTTGGGCTATGCAAAATTGTCCGTAAGGGAAAAGTCGTGAGGATGACGATTGTGTGGGATTGGAAATATGGTCTTAGTTTTCGGGCCGATGTTACGACCGCGCATGCCAATTTTTCCATCAATGGATACCTAGATTCGGCATCCAGCAAGGTTCAGCACACACGGGACGTCCGTGGCTGTCCATCAGTACACATATCAGCACGCTGGTCCTTCCCGTAGATTGTTCGGGTGATTTTGGCCCACGTGGGCTGTCTGTTCAGTACACACAGGACGTCCGTGGGTGTCTGTCAGCACACACAGGACGTCCGTGTGTGTCCTTCAGCACACACAGGCTGTCCGTGTGTGTCCGTGTGTGTCCGTCAGCTCACACAGGACACCGTGGCTGTCCGTCAGCACACACATGACGTCTGTGTGTGTCCGTCAGCACACACAGGACGTCTGTGTTTGTCCGTGTGTGTCCGTCAGCACACACAGGACGTCCGTGGCTGTCCATCAGTACAGATATCAGCACGTTGGTCCTTGGACTCAGCACGCTGACCCTTCCTGTGGACTGTTCGGGTGATTTTGTCCCACGTGGGCTGTCTGTTCAGTACACACAGGACGTCCATGGCTGTCCGCCAGCACACATAAGACGTCTGTGGCTGTCCGTGTACGTCCGTCTGTGTCCGTCAGCACACACAGGACGTCAGTGGCTGTCGATCAGTACATATATCAGCACGTTGGTCCTTGGACTCAGCATAATGGCCCTTCCCGTGGACTGTTTGGGGGATTTTTGCCCACGTTGGCTGTCTGTTCAGTACACACAGGACGTCCGTGGGTGTCCGCCAGCACACACAGGACGTCTGTGGCTGTCTGTGGCTGTCCGTCAGCACACACAGTACGTCCGTGGCTGTCTGTGTGTGTCCGTCAGCACACACAGGACGTCTGTGGGTGTCCGTCAGCACACACAGGACATCCGTGTGTGTCGGTCAGCACAAACAGGACGTCTGTGGCTGTCCGTGTGTGTCCGTGTGTGTCCGTGAGTGTCCGTCAGCACACACAGGACGTCTGTGGCTATCCATCAGTACACATATCAGCACGTTGGTCCTTGGACTCAGCACGCTGGCCCTTCCCGTGGACTGTTTGGGTAATTTTGGCCCACGTGGGCTGTCTGTTCAGTACACACATGACGACCGTGGGTGTCCGCCAGCACACACAGGACGTCTGTGGCTGTCCGTCAGCACACACAAGACGTCCGTGGCTGTTTGTGTGTGTCCTTGTGTGTTCGTCAGCACACACATGACGTCTGTGGCTGTCCATCAGTACACATATCAGTACGCTGGTCCTTGGACTCAGCACGCTGGCCCTTCCCATGGACTGTTCGGATGATTTTGGCCCATGTGGGCTGTCTGTTCAGTACACACAGAACATCGGTGGGTGTCCGTCCGCACACACAGGACGTCCGTGTGTGTCCGTCAGCACACACAGGACGTCCGTGGCTGTTCGTGTGTGTCCGTCAGCACACACAGGATGTCCGTGGCTGTCCATCAGTACACATATCAGCACGTTGGTCCTTGGACTCAGCACGTTGGTCCTTGGACTCAGCACGCTGACCCTTTCCGTGGACTGTTCCGGTGATTTTGGCCCACGTGGACTGTCTGTTCAGTACACACAGGACGTCCGTGGGTGTCCGCCAGCACACACAGGACGTCTGTGGCTGTCCGTCAGCACACACAGGACATCTGTGGCTGTCCGTGTGTGTCCGTGTGTGTCCGTCAGCACACACAGGACGTCTGTGGCTGTTCGTGTGTGTCTGTGTGTGTCCGTCAGCACACACAGGACGTCCGTGGCTATCCATCAGTTCACATATCAGCACGTTGGTCCTTGGACTCAGCACGCTGGCCCTTCCCGTGGACTGTTTGGGTAATTTTGGCCCATGTTGGCTGTCTGTTCAGTGCACACAGGACGTCCGTGGGTGTCCGCCAGCACACACAGGACGTCCGTGGCTGTCCGTGTGTGTCCGTCAGCATACACAGGACGTCTGTGGCTATCCATCAGTACACATATCAGCACGTTGGTCCTTGGACTCAGCACGATGGCCCTTCCTCTGGACTGTTTGGGTGATTTTGGCCCACGTGGGCTGTCTGTTCAGTACACACAGGACGTCCGTGGGTGTCCACCAGCACACACAGGACGTCCGTGGCTGTCTATGGCTGTCCGTCAGCACACACAGAACGTCCGTGGCTGTCCGTGTGTGTCCGTCAGCACACACAGGACGTCCGTGGGTGTCCGTCAGCACACACAGGACGTTAGTGTGTCTGCGTCCGCACACACAGGACGTCCGTGGCTGTCCGTGTGTGTCCGTATGTGTTCGTGTGTGTCCGTCAGCACACACAGGATGTTCGTGGCTATCCATCTGTACACATATCAGCACGTTGGTCCTTGGACTCAGCACGCTGGCCCTTCCCGTGGACTGTTTGGGTAATTTTGGCCCACGTGGGCTGTCTATTCAGTACACACAGGACGTCCTGTGTGTGCTGGCGGACACCCACGGACGTCCCTGGCTGTCTGTGGCTGTCCGTCAGCACTCACAAGACATCCGTGGCTGTCCGTGTGTGTCTGTGTGTGTTCGTCAGCACACACCTGACGTCTGTGGCTGTCCATCAGTACACATATCAGCACGCTGGTCCTTGGACTCAGCACGCTGGTCCTTGGACTCTGCACGCTGGTCCTTGGACTCAGCACGCTGGCCCTTCCCGTGGACTGTTCGGGTGATTTTGGCCCACGTGGGCTGTCTGTGCAGTACACACAGGACGACTCTGGGTGTCAGTCAGCACACACAGGACGTCCGTGTGTGTCCGTCAGCACACACAGGACGTCTGTGGCTGTCAATCAGTACACATATCAGCACGTTGGTCCTTGGACTCAGCACGCTGACCCTTCCGGTGGACTGTTCAGGTGATTTTGGCCCACGTGGGCTGTCTGTTCAGTACACAGAGGACGTCCGTGGGTGTCCGCCAGCACACACAGGACGTATGTGGCTGTCCGTGGCTGTCCGTCAGCACACACAAGATGTCTGTGGCTGTCTGTGTGTGTCCGTGTGTGTTCGTCAGCACACACATGACGTCTGTGGCTGTCCATCAGTACACATATCAGCACGCTGGTCCTTGGACTCAGCACGCTGGCCCTTCCCGTGGACTGTTCGGGTGATTTTGGCCCACGTGGGCTGTCTGTGCAGTACACACAGGACGTCGGTGGGTGTCCGTCAGGACATACAGGACGTCCATGTGTGTCCGTCAGCGCACACAGGACATCCGTGGCTGTTCGTGTGTGTCCGTCAGAACACACATGACGTCTGTGGCTGTCCATCTGTACACATATCAGCACGTTGGTCTTTGGACTCAGCACGCTGACCCTTCCCGTGGACTGTTCGGGTAATTTTGGCCCACGTGGGCTGTCTGTTCAGTACACACAGGACGTCCGTGGGTGTCCGCCAGCACACACAGGACGTCCGTGGCTGTCCGTCAGCACACACAAGACGTCTGTGGCTGTCCGTGTGTGTTGTGGGAACCGAAATTCGCACTGTCAATTTTCGTTTAAATTAGGAAAGTAGGAGAATCCTAGTTTCCCAGAGGTCCCAGATATCTGCTAATACCACACGTTAAGCAATCAGAACACGAGATTACAACGACAAAGCTTAAGAAATCGTAAAAAGAGAGCTAAGAGAAGTCTTATTCCGAATTAGCGTATGAGCGTTTACAACAAGGTATAAGCCTGGGCTCGAGAGCTGTCGGCGAGATTCCTAGTTCTAACAACCCTAAGATGGCTAAACCTAATTGAGTCGCAGCTCGAAATAACAAAAACGGAAAGTTACCTAATTGCTCTAAGTGCTAAGTTTGCTCTGAAAAAGTCCTCCCCTTTTCCTCTCGCCTAGGACTCTTTATATACTCGCTCCAAGGTCGGTTTAGGCTTTTACTCTACTACCCTTAAGCCGTCATAGCATAAAATGGAGATATTCCATTTTTTCCGATCTTCGTATTTATCCGCGGAAACTTGACATTTATCCTTCCTTGCGCGCCAAGCGTAAACCGTGCTACGGGCTTTTGGTTAAGAAATCGTAAGATGGGCCTCGAGTCGTGTTTTAGGTCCCTTTGGGCCGTCTTCCGACTCGAAGCGTTTACTGTGACTTCTTTCGATAAAGAATGAACTTTCCGCGGTTTTAATCTGAAAAGTTTGATCGATTACTAAGAATGGCGGAAAACATGAAATGAGTTCGCTACTGTCTTCGGGAGATAGCATCGAAGGGTAGACGAGAATGCATGGATTAGTGTCGTATCGACGTTTCGGAAGAGCTCGGTCGCTACGTATCGAGTGAACAGAACGCACGCTCGGTCGCTACATAGAGACCGAGCTTGGCACGAGCTCGGTCGCTACGTAGCGACCGAGCGGGACGGACGCTTTGTCACTACGTAGCGACCGAGCGGGATGGACGCTCGATCGCTATGTAGCGACCGAGCTTGGCTTGAGCTCGGTCGTTACGTAGCGACCGAGCGGGATGGACACTCGGTCGCTACATAGCGACCGAGCTTGGCTTGAGCTTGGTCTCTATGTAGCAACCGAGCAGGACGGATGCTCGGTCGCTACGTAGCGACCGAGATGTGTGCATGCTTGGTCGCCTCGTATCGATCGAGCTTGGCTTGTCTGCGGTCCGATTGGCATACTCGAGCTTGTCCGTGGCCGATTTGGATATATGTCGTTGCCTTCGGACAATCGGTATTTAGTGGTTCGATTGAGATTTGAACAAAATTTTACCGCAAGGCTCTTCGTAAAGATATCTTTACGAAGATTACTTTTCAGACATTGATTCCGTCGTGACCGATTTTTACAGACTTTCAGACATTGATTCCGTCGTGACCAATTTTGACCCCAACAGTTAGCCCCCCAGCTCGTTAGAACCATGATCTTCTAGCGTGAGGCTCTAGCGAGTGGCTTGGCAATTTAGACAAGTAAGGTGAGTTAGGCGGAATTAATGGTTGAAAAGGTCAGTGGTAAGTGGTCTTCTCGCTCTTTTAGAAGTAGAACGCGATAAGATTGGGGCTGCGCCTTATGACGGCTGCCTACATACCCTTGTTGAAGGGATCAAGCCATTCTTAGTTTGTCTTGGAGTTAAGGTTCTTTTGACTAGTTTTCCAGTGAGACCTTTATGGTTAAGTTTTTATGTAGCGGTTATAAGGCGTGTTGCTGCCGATGGCATTTTGTATGGGTGTAGAAGGAAAACTACGAGTTTTCATCTCGTAATCTAACTCTGTGTGAACTGCTATATCCGTAATCTGTTTCGAGAGTTTTCCGCAGTGTGTAAACTTGCGGGATTTCTGAAGATTATTAAATATTGGCAAAGAGACAAATTTTGGGATCTCATATCAAGGTGTTTGATACTATGCCTAGAGATGTTAAAGACCAGTGCGCTGGGTTTAGGGCAAGACCTACGTTTACTCCTGGTTTTAGAGGGTGCGATGACTAATTCGACTTACGTATCCTGTTTCAGTTTCCTCCTGATTCCATACCGATTTAAAGTCCGCGATAGGTTCTCGGTTTATACGACTTGTATGGTTGGAACCGAGTATCTCTCCAAGGACAATTTTTAAGCCTCCTGGAAGTGCTGACCAAAAATTTTGGGTTTCTTTTATAGCGCTATTATCCTTGTGTCGGATGTACGAGAGTCATCTACGAGATGGCTAAGTCTGTTTAGGAAGTTAAGAGTTTGTTGTGATCATCAACAAACTTAACGGTAAAAATTACCATTTTGAGTCTTCGCGAAAAATATTTTTTTAAGAGGATGTTAGTGCGTATGACTGTCTGGTCTTCCATGAAGGTGTTTTTATCAAGGAAGGAAATTTCGTCGAAGAACTAATCTTCAGGCGTCTGCGACTTCTCGCGATGCTGAAGATTTGTTATTCTTTCGTATGCCACGTTTCGTGCTTGAAATGTTCGCGGGCTTGAAGATACTTCACGATGTTGCAAGGGTTTAGTCTTAGCCCTGCGTTTGAGAAACATTCTGGTTTGACTACGAATGTTTGCAGCCAAAATTGTTATTCCTGTTTGGATGCTAGAAGTTTTATTTGCGAACGAGGAATTATGACTGAGGTGTCGTGTAAATTTTGTCCATGGGAACAAGCGTTTTCCTTCATAGTGTTTTGTGAAGTGTTGGCCTTCCGAGATCTATTTCGTGCATTTTTTAGGATGTTTCGTATAGCTCTAGGAGCTTTGTTACGAATTTTTCCTTACATGCCGCATATTATGGTTAAAACGTTGCGGGCTTAAAGTGAATTGTGGAGCGTATTGAACTTGGTCAATTTTCAAAAAGTTTAGATTTTCTGTTAACCGTTTGGTTGTTAGGACTTAGTTTCGTTACGAAGAATTTATCATATGATTTTCGACTGTGGGCTATACGATAATTTATCATATCATATAACCGGTTTTACGAAGGTTGTAAATCAGTGATATGTATACATGTGTAAAAGTAGCTTTGTTTCTGCGGCTTTTACGAGGAACGTTTCTGCTGTGATTTTGATCTTAGTCGAAAGTCTCTTGGAGTTACTCATGGAGTGTTACCGAAGTTTATTTCAATATGATCTAGTCGCCGAACATTTTTCATAGGTTTTTGAGAGGATTCCCATGACACATTCGTTTCTTGAACGAATTGGTCAACCAGAGGTAGATCTAGCTAACCATCGGCAGGAAAGTGCTCCTTTTAATGTGCACGATGCTACATCTATTCTCGAGTTTTCTTCGTCGCAAATGTTTTCGATGCTTTTCCGTGACTTGCTTGGTTCAACGGAAACTGAAAGAAATGTTTTGGTGATTTTCTCATAGAAATTTTTAAACGAAACTGGCTTTCTAAAGTCGGAAAGGGCTTCAATACTTTGGCTAATCGTCGAGTTTCAGTTTGATATTGGTAAAGGTTTTCTGTACGCATAATTGCGACAAGAAATGATGTATAGTCTTTGAGATTTATGTTCATGGTCGTCTGGATATGTTGGTAGCGTTTAGACGAATATTAGATTGTTGTTTGCCTATTCTTGACGATTTGCAGAAGTTTTTTGAAGTTTGGGAGTATACGAGTATAGTATACGTACCTACTCCCCCATTCTTTCTTTTTTTTTTTTTTACCAAAGAAAACTGTTGAACCGATACTTTGAAGGGTTGTGTAGGTTTCTTCTTCTGAGGTTTGCAATGATCGATAATTCGGGACGATATATAGACGACGCTTGGATCGTGATTTGGTTGTTTCCACGTTGATGACTTGGAATATGTCGTTTCCGAGAAAATTGCCAAAAATGAATCAGTTTTAAGACGACGTTCATGTCTCTAGTTTTTTTCTCTCTTTAGGAAGCGAGCTTAATATGCCTGGAGATCGTTTCTCGATTTTCGGAGAGTGTAGATCGGTTTGCAAGATTTGGATGAACAATTATGGAACAGTATATCGAGACAGGAAAAGTCGCTTAAGACCTAGTTCGCTAGACTATCCGCCTAGTTTTTACATTCCTATGGTTCTATGGCAGCCTCAAAGTAATTTCCTACGAAAATTCCAAGTCTGATTTCAAAAATTTCAAGTCGGAAATACCTTAGTTCTCTCAAAGATGCAGTTTTGTCTCTTCTCAGTTTTGCTTGCTCATTTCCCTTTCCTCTACTCGTGTATGTTCGCCATTTCCGATATTGGTGTTTATCCTTTGAAACTTTACATTTATCTTCCGAACTTGACTGTTATCTTTTCCTTAGATACGACGTCAATTTTTGTAAAAAGGTTCAACGTAATCGTATAGTTGAGGCGGCTAAGGTGTTAAGTTAACCGTTGCCGTTTTATACGATTGATCTGAATCCATGCGAGAAAACAAGTCTTTGCATTTTTTTTTTTGTTGTAAAGTTTCAAAGGTAACTCCGACCGAAACAAGAGACGTTTCGATCGAGATTTGAAGGAGAACACAAAGCTGGAGGTAAGGGCCAGTAGGAGAAAGCGAATGAGTTTAGACGAGTCTTACTTGTTTTTGTCGTAAAATCTCGACGGAAACTCCGATTGAGACAAAACGAAAAGCGTTTCGATCGGGATTCAAAAGAGAACACAAAGGAGGTGCTTTTTGAGGACTGACAGGTCGCAATGTAGCGAGCTGGGGTTCTGACAGGTCGCTACATAGCGAGTGGAAGCAAGCCAAGAAGAGTCCTACTTGTTTTCGTCGTAAAATCTCAACGGAAACTCCAATTGAGACAAAACGAAAAGCGTTTCGATGAGGATTAAAAATAGAACCCAAAGTAGGACATTTCTGAGGCCTTTCAGGTTGCTACGTAGCGAGTGAAGGTCTGATAGGTCGCTACGTAGCGAGTGAAAGCAAGCCAAGAAGAATCCTACTTGTTTTCGTCGTAAAATCTCAACGGAAACTCTGATTGATACGAAACGAAAAGCGTTTCGATGAGGATTCAAAAGAGAAGCCAAATTAGGACCTTTTCGAGGCCTTACCGGTCGCTACGTATCGAGTGAAGGTCTGACAGGTCGCTACCTAGCGAGTGGAAACGAGCCAAGAACAGTCCTACTTGTTTTAGTCGTAAAATCTCAACGGAAACTCCGATTGAGACGAAACGAAAAGCATTTCGATGAGGATTCAAAAGAGAACTCAAAGGAGGACCTTTCTGAGGCCTTACTGGTCGCTACGTTGCGAGTGAAGGTCTAACAGGTCGCTACGTAGCGAGTGGAAGCGAGCCAAGAAGAGTCCTACTTGTTTTCGTCGTAAAATCTCAACGGAAACTCCGATTGAGACGAAACGAAAAGCGTTTCGATGAGGATTCAAAAGAGAACCCAAAGTAGGACCTTTCTGAGGCCTTACCGGTCGCTACGTATCGAGTGAAGGTCTGACAGGTCGCTACGTAGCGAGTGGAAACGAGCCAAGAAGAGGCCTACTTGTTTTCGTCGTAAAGACTCAACGGAAACTCCGATTGAGACGAAACGGAATGCGTTTTGATGAGGATTCAAAAGAGAACCCAACGAAGGACCTTTCTTAGGCGTTACAGGTCGCTACGTAGAGAGTGGAGAGTTGGCTTGAGCTCGGTCGTTACATAGCGACCGAGCCGTGTGTGTGCTCGGTCGCTACTTAACGACCGAGCAGTGTGCGTGCTCGGTCGCTACGTAGCAACCGAGCAGTGTGCGTGGTTGGTCGCTACGTAGCGACCGAGCTGTGTAATTGTTTTGTTGTGTTTCCTTTTCCGCGATTAACCTAGGGGTTTTTCAGCGGTTTTTGGGAGAACAAGTTTTACCCTTCCGAAATGTTTTCGGAAAACGTGTTTTGGTAAAACCCTTACGCATTGAGATATCTTTTGTTCGGTAATGAGCCAAACTTACGGGGTTTGATAAGATTTATTGTTTCCCTTTATGTTCAGAAAGAGAAAGCGCAAGCTCGTTTCATTGCACTTCTAGTGGCGAAAAGTCGCAGCAAGGTTTTCGATTTTCTCAAGAACTATGGCATTTGCGTAGTCGTTGGCCATAGGCGCAGTGGCGGCTGGATTTGTCTTACCAGCGTTATTGCAAACTGCGATTTTGTCTTTCGTATTTCCAGACACTGTTTTGATCAAGCGTTTTGACGCTGAGAGTTAGATTGATTCGTACCCCCCCCCCCCCCTCCTTCTAGCGCCAAACTGTGGGAACCGAAATTTGCACTGTCGATTTTTGTTTAAATTAGGAAAGTAGGAGAACCCTAGTTTCCCAGAGGTCCTAGATATCTGCTAAAAGCACACGCTAAGCAATCAAAACACGAGATAACAATGACAAAGCTTAAGAAATCGTAAAAAGAGAGCAAAGAGAAGTCTTATTCCGAATTTTCGTATGACCGTTTACAACAAGGTATAAGCCTTGGCTCGAGAGCTGTCGGCGAGATTCCTAGTTCTAACAACCCTAAGACGGCTACACCTAATTGAGTCGCAGCTCGAAATAACAAAAACGGAAAGTTGCCTAATTGCTCTAAGTGCTAAGTTTCCTCTAAAAAAGTCCTCCCCTTTGCCTCTCGCATAGGACTCCTTATATACTCGCTCCAAGGTCGGTTTACGGAGATATTCCATTTTTTCCGATCTTCGTATTTATCCTCAAAATTTTGTATTTATCCGCGGAAACTTGACATTTATCCTTCCTTGCGCGCCAAGCATAAACAGTGCTACAGGCTTTTGGTTAAGAAATCGTAGGATGGGCCTCGAGTCGTGGTTTAGGTCCCTTTGGGCCGTATTCCGACTCGAAGCGTTTACTGCGACTTCTTTCGATAGAGAATGAACTTTCCGTGGTTTTAATCCGCAAATTTTGATCGATTACTTAGAATGGTAGAAAACATGAAATGAGTTCGCTACGGTCTTTGGAAGATAGCATCGAAGGGTAGACGAGAATGCATAGATTAGTGTCGTATCGACGTATCGGAAGAGCTCGGTCGCTATGTAGCGACCGAGCTTGGCTTGAGGTCAGTCGCTACGTAGCAGCCGAGCTATGCTCGAGCTCATTCGCTACAAAGCGACCGAGCGGGACAGACGCTCTGTCGCTACGCAGCAACCGAGCTAGGGTCAGGCTCGGTCGCTACATAGCGACCGAGCTGTGTGCATGCTTGGTCGCCGCGTATTGATTGAGCTTAGCTTGTCCGCGGTCCGATTGGCATACTCGAGCTTGTCCGCGGCTGATTTGGATATATGTCGTTGCCTTCGGACAATCTGTATTTAGTGGTTCGATTGAGATTTGAAAAGATTTTACCGCAAGGCTCTTAGTAAAGATATCTTACGAAGATTACTTTTCGTAAAAACGTTCATGCTGATTTTTACGGACTTTCAGACATTGATTCCGTCGTCACCGATTTTGACCCCAACATGTGTCCATGTGTGTCCGTGTGTGTTCGTCAGCACACACAGGACATATGTGGCTGTCCATCAGTACACATAGCACGCTGGTCCTTGGACTCAGCACGCTGGCCCTTCCCGTGAACTGTTCGGGTGATTTTGGCCCATGTGGGCTGTCTGTTCAGTACACACAGGACGTCGGTTGGTGTCCGTCAGCACACAGAGGACATCCGTGTGTATCCGTCAGCACACACAGGACGTCTGTGGCTGTTCGTGTGTGTCCGTCAGCACACACCGGACATCTTGGGCTGTCCATCAGTACACATATCAGCACGTTGGTCCTTGGAATCAGCATGCTGACCCTTCCTGTGGACTGTTCGGGTGATTTTGGCCCACGTGGGCTGACTGTTCAGTACACACATGACGTCCGTGGGTGTCAGCCAGCACACACAGGACGTCTGTGGCTGTCTGTGTGTGTCTGTCAGCACACACAGGACGTCCGTGGCTGTCCATCAGTACACATATCAGCACGTTGGATCTTGGACTCAGCATGATGGCCCTTCCTGTGGACTGTGTGGGTGACTTTGGCCCACGTGGGCTGTCGGTTCAGTACACACAGGACGTCCGTGGGTGTCCGCCAGCACACACGGGACGTCCGTGGCTGTCTGTGGCTATCCGTCAGCACACACAGGACGTCTGTGGCTGTCTGTGTGTGTCCGTGTGTGTCCTTGGGTGTCCGTCAGCACACACAGGACGTCCGTGTGTGTCCTTGTGTGTCCGTCAGCACACACAGGACGTCCGTGTGTGTCCGTCAGCACACACAGGAAATCCGTGGCTGTCCGTGTGTGTCCGTGTGTCTCCGTCAGCACACACAAGATGTCTGTGGCTGTCCATCAGTACACATATCAGCACGTTGGTCCTTGGACTCAGCACATTGGTCCTTGGACTCAGCACGCTGGCCCTTCCCGTGGACTGTTCGGGTGATTTTGGCCCACGTGGGCTGTCTGTTAAGTACACACAGGACGTCCGTGGCTGTCCGCCAGTACACACAGGACGTCTGTGGCTGTCCGTGGCTGTCCATCAACACACACAAGTCGTTCGTGGCTGTAAGTGTCTGTCCGTAAGCACACACAAGACGTCCGTGGCTTTGCATCAGTACACATATCAGCACGCTGGTCCTTGGACTCAGCACGCTGGCCCTTCCCGTGGACTGTTTGGGTTATTTTGGCACACGTGGGCTGTCTGTTCAGTACACACAGGACGTCTGTGGGTGTCCGCCAGCACACACAGGACGTCTGTGGCTGTCCGTGGCCGTTTGTGGCTGTCTGTGGCCATCCGTCAGCACACACAGGACGTCTGTGTGTGTCCGTCACCACACACAGGACATCCGTGGCTGTCCATCAGTACACATATCAGCACATTGGTCCTTGGACTCAGCACGCTGACCCTTCCCGAGGACTGTTCGGGTGATTTTGGCCCACATGGGCTGCCTGTTCAGTACACACAGGACGTCCGTGGGTGTCCGCCAGAACACACAGGACGTCCTTGGCTGTCCGTATGTGTCTGTCTGTGTCTGTTCAGTACACGCAGGACGTCCGTGGGTGTCCGCCAGCACACACAGGACGCCTGTGGCTGTCTGTGGCTGTCCGTCAGCACACAGAGGACGTCTGTGGCTATCCGTGTGTGTCCGTGTGTGTCCGTCAGCACACAAACGACGTCCGTGGCTATCCATCAGTAGACATATCAGCGCGTTGGTCCTTGGACTCAGCACACTGGCCCTTCCCGTGGACTATGTGGGTGACTTTGGCCCACGTGGGCTGTCGGTTCAGTACACACAGGACGTGCGTGGGTGTCCGCCAGCACACACAGGACGTCCGTGGGTGTCCGTCAGCACACACAGGACGTCTGCGGCTGTCTGTGTGTGTCCTTGGGTGTCCGTCAGCAGACACAGGACGTCCGTGTGTGTCCTTGGGTGTCCGTCAGCACACACAAGACGTCCGTGTGTCTGTCAGCACAGACAGGAAATCCGTGGCTGTCCGTGTGTCCATCAGCACACACAAGACGTCTGTGGCTGTCCATCAGTACACATATCAGCACGTTGGTCCTTGGACTCAGCACGTTGGTCCTTGGACTCAGCACGCTGTCCCTTCCCGTGGACTGTTCGGGTGATTTTGGCCACGTGGGCTGTCTGTTAAGTACACCCAGGACGTCCGTGGGTGTCCGCCAGTACACACAGGACGTCTGTGGCTGTCCGTCAGCACACACAAGACGTCCGTGGCTGTACGTGTCTGTCCGTAAGCACACACATGACGTATGTGGCTGTGCATCAGTACACATATCAGCACGCTGGTCCTTGGACTCAGCACGCTGGCCCATCCCGTGGACTGTTTGGGTGATTATGCCATACGTGGGCTGTCTGTTCGGTACACATAGGACGTCTGTGGGTGTCCGCCAGCACACACAGGACGTCTGTGGCTGTCCGTGGCCATCCGTCAGCACACACAGGACGTCTGTGTGTGTCCGTCTGTCATGTCCCCGATCCTAGATAGGATCGCTCTGACGGGCCATGGTGCGGGGAGACGCACCAGTCAGGTCATTAGACCTTGAGACAAGCGTATCATGGCCCTTAATGAAGGTTAAGGGCATCAGTCAGCTGAGACTTAACCAGGATACGATGGAAACAAGGATAAAGGAGTTGAGTGAGTGTTTAGGCAGCTGGACGAGTGTTGGTTTGAGTACAATCAGCTCGGTTCAGCTGGTATTCAGTTCACCATGATCTGTTCAGCTCACAGGAGCTGGTGGACTAGCTCACTCAGCTGGGAACAGCTGGAGGTCAGCTAAATCGTGTTGGACGGTGCGTTCTGGTTCGGATCAGTGTGGACGAGTCCGGGATGGTTACTGGGCGAGCCGATGGTCCGGGTGCAGGACGGTTCGACCAAATTGGTCTTAAGCTCGGGACAGGGAGTGGACAAGCTTCCAGAGTGTGAGCTGAGGCTCAGTGATCGATTTGTCAAAGGAAGAAAAGGGGAGAAACCGCCAATGGGCGGTTATGGGACGGTTATGGGACGGTTTTGGGAAGAAGGGATGTGATTTTGGTAACTGTTCGCCCAGGCGGTTGGGAACAGTTTAAGTCGTCCTCTCTCTCTCATTTCTGCCCATTTTGGTCGATTTTTACTCATTTTCACACAGAGAGAAACACAGAGAAAATTCAAGAGAGAAAGAGAGACACAAACCTTGGATCGGCCGATTTGATCCAAGAGATTGTTCTTGAGTGTTCCTGGTGTGTTTGGGCGTGTGATCAAGAGGATGGATTTGAGGCAGAAAGAAAAGCAGAAGGCAAAGGAGAAAGAGAAGGAAGTCGCCCCTGGAGACCGAACTCCTAAGGTGAGAGGTGTGGCCAAGAGTAACCGGACAAGGCCGCGGATGACGGCCGTGTGAGTCTGGCCGGTTTGGATCGATTGGCCACTCCTTACTCTGACTTCTTCTACTCTGTTTCTTCATATATGTTGTGCTATGGATTGTTTTATGATATTACAGGGAAGAATCCATCGATCTTAAGGCCTTGGCCTGATCAAATCCCCATGAAAGTCCCTTGTTCTTGTGTGGGCTGTTCATGGCCAAGATCACTATGATCTGAGCCGGTTCTTTTGAATCTGATTATGGGAATATTTTTCTTCTGAATTGTCATGAGTTTTCATGAATTTTATTTGGTATTTGGATCTCTTTTTAATGGGGTCGGACTTGACATTTTTGATGATTGTTCTTGACTAGATTGGATCCGACCATGCAATGTGATTTGATTCTTGTTTTGTAATCTAACCTTGTGATTGTGTGTTTGTTTGTGTTGGATCCAGGACCAGAAATGGACCATGGTAAGGGAAAAGCACCATGAGGACCGCGGCAATGGGAAGATGTGTGGTGATTGGGTTGATTCTGAAAATTGTGTGATTATTGTAGCCTATTGTGCAACTTGTGAACTTATGCGATTCTAGTGTGTGATCTATCTATTAGGATGATGAATGATGTATGAACCTTGGTTATTATCTATGAAATATCTATTTGCCCTAGTTGATGCTTGATTGTTTAAGTGTGAATGTTGGAACCTCAAAACTCTGAAAAAGACTTAGAATTATTTAACACTTGAACTTGAATATGAAAGATGGAACTGGTTGCATTGTTTGGTGAGGCCACGGTCTGGTTGGATTGAGGAATCCAGGATCGGGTCTTACACCGTCAGCACACACAGGACGTCCGTGACTGTCCATCAGTACACATATCAGCACATTGGTCCTTGGACTCGGCACGCTGACCCTTCCTGAGGACTGTTCAGGTCATTTTGGCCCACGTGGGCTGCCTGTTCAGTACACACGGGACGTCCGTGGGTGTCCGCCAGCACACACAGGACGTCCTTGGCTGTCCGTGTGTGTCTGTCTGTGTCCGTCAGCACACACAGGACGTCCGTGGCTGTCCATCAGTACACATATCAGCATGTTGGTCCTTGGACTCAGCACGATGGCCCTTCCTGTGGACTGTTTGGGTTATTTTGGCCCATGTGGGCTGTCTGTTCAGTACACGCAGGACGTCCGTGGGTGTCCGCCAGCACACACAGGACGTCCGTGGCTGTCTGTGGCTGTCCGTCAGCACACACAGGACGTCTGTGGCTATCCGTGTGTGTCCGTGTGTGTCCGTCAGCATACACCGGACGTCCGTGGGTGTCCATCAGCACACACAGGACGTCCGTGTGTGTCCGTCAGCACACACACAGGACGTCCGTGTGTGTCCGTCAGCACACACACTGGACGTCCATGGCTGTCCGTGTGTGTCTGTGTGTGTCCGTCAGCACACACAAGACATCCGTGGCTGTCCATCTGTACACATATCAGCACGTTGGTCCTTGGACTCAGCACGCTGGCCCTTCCCGTGGACTGTTTGGGTGATTTTGGCCCACGTGGGCTGTCTGTTCAGTACACACAGGACGTCTGTGGGTGTCCGCCATCACACACAAAACATCTGTGGCTGTCCGTCAGCACACACAAGACGTCCGTGGCTATCCGTGTGTGTCCGTATGTGTTTGTGTGTGTCCGTGTGTGTAAGACCCGATCCTGGAGTCCTCAATCCAACCAGACCGCGGCCTCACCAAACAATGCAACCAATTCCATCTTTCATATTGAAGTTCAAGTGTTAAATAATTCTAAGTCTTTTTCAGAGTTTTGAGGTTGAACATTCACACTTAAACAATCAAGCATCAACTAATGAAAATAGATACTTCATAGATATTAACCAAGGTTCATACATCATTCATCATCCTAAATAATAGAATACATACTAGAATCGCATAAGTTCACAAGTTGCACAATAGGCTACAATAATCACACAATTTTCAGAATCAACCCAATCACCACACATCTTCCCATGGCCGCGGTCCTCATGGTGCTTTTCCCTTACCACGGTCCATTTCTGGTCCTGGATCCAACACAAACAACCACACAATCACAAGGTTAGATTACAAAACAAGAATCAAATCACATTGCATGGTCGGATCCAATCTAGTCAAGAACAATCATCAAAAATGTCAAATCTGACCCCTTTAAAAAGAGATCCAAATACCAAATAAAATTCATGATAATTCATGATAATTCAGAAGAAAAATATTCCCATAAACAGATTCAAAAGAATCGGCTCAGATCATTGTGGTCTCGGCCATGAACAGCCCACACAAGAACAAGGGACTTTCATGGGAATTTGATCAGGCCAAGGCCTTAGGATTAATGAATCCTTTCCTGTAACAACATAAAACATTCCATATCACAACATATAAGAAGAAACAGAGTAGAAGAAGTCAGAGTAAGGAGTAGCCAATCGATCCAAACTGGCCAGGCTCACACGGCCATCATCCGCGGCCTTGTCCGGTTACTCTTGGCCACACCTCTCACCTTAGGAGTTTGGTCTCCAGGGGCGACTTCCTTCTCTTTCTCCTTTGCCTTCTCCTTGTCTTTCTGTCTCAAATCCATCCTCTTGATCACACGCCCAAACACACCAGGAACACTTAAGAACAATCTCTTGGATCAAATCGGCCGATCCAAAGTTTCTGTCTCTCTTTCTCTCTTGAATTTTCTCTGTGTTTCTCTCTGTGTGGAATGAGTAAAAACCGACCAGAATGATCAGAAATGAGAGAGAGAAGACGATTTAAACTGTCCCCAACCGCCTGGGCGAACAGTTACCAAAATCCCTTCCTTTCTTCCCAAAACCGTCCCATAACCGTCCCATAACCGCCCCTTGGCGGTTTCTCCCCTTTTCTTCCTTTGGAAAATCGATCACTGAGCCTCAGCTCACACTCTGGGAGCTTGCCCGCTCCCTATCCCAAGCCTAAGACCCATTTGGTCGAACCGTCCTGCACCCGGACCATCGGCTCGCCCAGTAACCGTCCCGGACTCGCCCACACTGATCCGAACCAGAACGCACCGTTCACTGGATTGAGCTGACCCCCAGCTGTTCCCAGCTGATTGAGCTAGCCCACCAGCTCCTGTGAGCTGAACAGATCATGGTGAACTGATTACCAGCTGAACCGAGCTGATTGAACTCAAACCAACACTCGTGCAGCTGCCTAAACACTCACCCAGCCCCTTTACCCTTATTTCCATCGTATCCTGGTTAAGTCTCAGCTGACTGATGCCCTTAACCTTCATTCAGGGCCATGATACGCTTGTCTCAAGGTCTAATGACCTGACTGGTGCGTCTCCCCGCACCATGGCCCGTCCGGCCGATCCTATCTAGGATCGGGGACATGACAAGTCTCCCCCACTAACTTGGGATTCGTCCTCGAATCCATGTTAAGTGTTTCATCAGGAAGAAATTGTCTGTACCACTCCGGATACATTGTTTTCATCTTTGCTTCTGTTTCCCAAGTGATGAGGTCTTTACCATTGTAATCCCACACAACTTTGATCATGGGAACTGTCTTCTTTCTCATAACTTTCTCTGACCGATCCACAATCCGAACCGGCAAGGTTTCCAAAGTCAGGTCCTTACCAAGGTCAGCAGGAACCTCAGGCAAGACAATGTCTTGTTCAGACAAGCATTTCCGGAGTTGGGATACATGGAACACATTGTGGTATGCATCCATTGCCGATGGCAAGTCCAACTTGTATGCCACTGCACCCACTCTCTCTATGATCCTGAATGGACCCAAGTACCTAGGGTCCAGTTTCTTTCGTCCAGAAATCCTGGTCCTACCCTTAAAGGTAATCATCTTGAGATACACCAGGTCATTGACCTCAAACTCAAGATGTTTCCTACGCTTGTCCGCATAGCTCTTTTGGCGGTCCTGCGCCTCTTTCATCTTCTCTTTGACCATCCTGATCTTCTCAGTGGTCTGTTCTACAATCTCAGGTCCCAACATGCTACGCTCCCCCACTTGGGTCCAGCATAGGGGTGTCCTGCACGGCCTACCATACAAAGCCTCATATGGCGACATACCAATGCTTGTATGGAAGCTGTTATTATAAGCAAACTCCACTAAAGGTAAGTGTTTTTCCCAAGACTCTCCCCAGTCTAACACACATGCCCTTAGAATATCCTCTAAGGTTTGGATTGTCCTTTCAGACTGCCCATCCGTTTGAGGATGATAAGATGTGCTCATATTCACTCTGGTTCCCAAGGCCTTTTGGAAAGCCTGCCAGAAATAAGATGTAAATCTTGGATCCCTGTCCGAGACAATGCTTGCTGGAACACCATGCAACCTCACTATCTCGTCTAGGTACACTTGCACTATCCTGTCGACCCCATCCCCTTTCTTGGTGGGTAGGAAATGAGCCGACTTGGTCAGCCGATCAACCACAACCCATACCGCATCTTTCTTATTCCTGGTCGTGGGAAATCCAGTCACAAAATCCATTGTGATGTGATCCCATTTCCATTCTGGTATGGGTAGGTTCTGAAGTAAACCACTGGGAACCTGATTTTCTGCCTTCACCAGTTGACAAGTGGGACACTTAGCCACCCACTCTGCAACATCAGATTTCATCCTCACCCAATGGTAGTACCTTTTCAGATCCCTATACATTTTGTTCAGTCCAGGATGAACTGAAAACTTGGACTTATGAGCCTGTCTCATAATCTCTTCTTTGAGTTCCTTATCATTAGGAACACTGACCCTACCATTGACCAAGATGGTACCATTGTCAGTTGTCTGGTACTCAGTCTTGTCATTGGCGGCTACCTTCTTTAGATTTTCATCCAGGCCTTGAGCTTGCCTGATCCTGGTCAGGAGATCGGCCTGGTTCACCGCCTCCAATCCCAGTGGCTCATCTGAACCAACCAAGGTATTGAGGTTCAAGGACCTGATCATCCCTTCCAGTTCATCCGCCTCCCTCTCAGATGACACTTCAGCCCTTCTGCGGCTCAAGGCATCAGCCACTAGGTTAGCTTTCCCAGGATGATAAGCTATGTCCAGATCATAATCTGCAACAAATTCCATCCATCTCCTCTGCCTTAAGTTTAACTCAGGCTGAGTGAATATGTACTTCAAACTCTTATGGTCTGTGAGTATTTGCACCCTGGCACCATAAAGATATGATCTCCATATCTTTAATGCAAATACTACTGCAGCCATCTCCAAATCATGGGTTGGATAGTTACCCTCATGCTTCCTTAACTGCCGGGAAGCATAGGCTATCACCTTCCCATGTTGTGTCAAAACACAACCAAGACCAGTTATGGATGCATCCGTATACACCACATAAGGCTGATCAGCCTCAGGCAACACCAGGACAGGTGCATTAGTCAACATGTTCTTGAGTGCTGCAAAACTTTTCGCACACTCCTCAGACCATGTGACCCTCACGTCCTTGCCTGTCAGCTTAGTCATAGGTTGAGCTATGCTCGAGAACCCCTTGACATATTTCCGGTAATAACCAGCCAACCCTAAGAAGCTCCTCACTTCCGTAGCATTCTTTGGCTGTGGCCATTCCTGGATACATTTGATCTTATCTTGATCCACTGAGACTCCTTTATCAGACACCACATGCCCAAGGAATCCAATGCTCTTCTGCCAGAAGCTACACTTGCTTAGCTTAGCAAAGAGCTTCTGTTCTCTCAGGCGGCCCAACACCGCCCTAAGGTGTCTTTCATGGTCCTCCTTTGTCTTGGAATACACGAGTATATCATCAATGAAGATGATCACAAACTCGTCCAAGTATTCCCTGAAGATGCCGTTCATCATCTTCATGAATGCAGCAGGTGCATTGGTCAGTCCGAACGGCATGACCACAAACTCATAGTGACCATACCTAGTTCGGAATGCTGTCTTCCTCACATCACCTGGTGCAATGGGGATCTGATGATACCCAGAGGCCAAGTCAATCTTGGAGAACCACTTGGCTCCACGGAGTTGGTCCAACAACTCATCAATCCTGGGTAAAGGGTACTTGTTCTTCACAGTCACCCTGTTCAAACCCCTATAATCAATGCACAACCTAAAGCTACCATCCTTTTTCTTAACGAATAGGACTGGTGCTCCCCAAGGTGATACACTAGGGCGTATGAACCCCTTCTCAAGCAACTCCTCAAGTTGCTTCTTCAGCTCTGCCATCTCAGCTGGTGCCATTCTATATGGACTTTTTGATAACGGGGCCGTTCCAGGTTCCAATTCAATGATGAATGGGTCAGCCCTATCAGGGGGAATGCCCTGTAGTGCCCCAAACACATCCTGAAATTCTCGAACCAACGGTATACCCTCTGGGTCACAGGCCCCTACAACCTCATCAGTGTAAATGGTAGCCAAAAAGGCCTCACAACCATTTCCAAGCATCCGTTCTACTTGGACTGCTGAAACCACCAAACTACAAGAGGTTGGCTTGATTCCTTGGTACTTGATCGGGGGTCCAAACTCATTCTCAAGTTGCACCCTTCCTCGGTGACAATCTAGAGTTGCCCGATACTTTCCCAACCAGTCCATGCCCAAGATCACTTCATGATGCTTGAGGGGGGCAACAATCAGATCTATAGGCATCGGCCTATCCAAGATCACCACATGGATGTCCTTAACCAGACCGAGTGAGTTCATAACTTGCCCTCCGGCCGCACTCACTCGTTCAGGACCATCCCATGTTCCATACTGGAACAAACCTTTTCCTATCATACTTGGACTCACAAAACTATGTGTAGCTCCAGTATCAAATAGTGTGTGTGTTTCCACACCACCAATACTTAAGGTCCCTACACAAGACCCATCAAAGTATATCTATCCATCCTAGATTCCATACCATGCAATTCTACTAGAATTGTAAAAGTAGTAGTCTAGAGTGTTACCATTGATCGCTTGGAAAGGCCGAGCCCCATCCACATCCTTGGATAGCTCATACACACGAGGTGTGGAGGTCTGGCCTCGTCCCTGAACTGGCCTGCTAGCCTCCCCACGTCCCTTACTTTGGTTGCCTTGCAACTTAGGGCAGTCCCTGCGGTAGTGGCCCTTCTGGCCGCAGTGGTCACAGGTCCTGGACTCACCCAACGGACTTGGACAATCCTTGGCTGAGTGATCCATCTTACCACATCGAGTGCAGGCACCCATGGCCTTCCAGCACTCTCCACCGTGGTATCGTCCACACTTAGGGCACTCTGACCTACCACTTGAGGTTTTACCCTCCTCGGTCGAGTCCCTCTTCCTCTTCTTGTCACCACTCTGACCCGAGGATACCACCACACTCTTCAGCTTCTGCTTACCCTCCTCGGTGAGGTTGGTCTCCAGCAAGGCCATCCTCTCAACCAACTCAGAAACCGTGTGGAACTTACAAACAGAACAGTAGGTTCGAAGTTCCACCCTTAGGCCTCGGATGAACCTTCAGACTTGAACCTTCTCATCCTCCAGTTCTCTTCCCACATACCTTCTGAGTCGGTTGAACTCTTCTTCATACTCACGAACAGTCCTCCGTCCCTGAGTCAAGTCCAGGAACTTGGACTCCAAACGATCCCACGCCTCAGCAGGAAAGTACTTATGGTTGAACTCAACCTCAAAGTCAGCAAAATGCTCAATGGTGCCATTGGTACGCTTGTCCAAAGCTAACCACCAGTTATGTGCATCTCTCTCCAGGAAGTGTACTGCTATGTCCTTCTGGTAGTCCTCAGGACAACGCGTGGACTTGAAGTTCCGAACCAACCGGGTTCTCCACTCGTCCGCCTCCATAGGATCAACACTTCCAGCAAAGTGTTTGGTTCCCAACTTGGAGATATGCTCCAGCACCTTCAGGTAGTCCATACCATGCACTGGCCTGACCGGTGGGTCTATCTCAATCACCTCGGCCACACGGCCAGCACCAACATCAGTCACTCCAGCAGCAACCCGAACCGGGGGATTAGCCTGTCCTACGGACGAGTTCACCAATGGTGTGAACGCCTGTGTCAAGGAGGCTATCTGAGCTCCCATGACCTGCATAGCTTCCACCAAGCCCCTTATGGTCGGCTCAATGACCTCCTCAGCACCAGTGACCCGAACATTGTTTGCATCAACATTCTGGCCACTCCCAGCACCAACGTTGGATGACCCAGTATCTTCTCCATGGACTTGCTCTTGTTGCTCGTCCACATTAGTTTCATTAACCTCAGTAGGAAGAGTTGGACCCACTGGGAGTCCGGTGGCATTATCCACCTGCTCCACCAGAGCCGGTAGCACTGTGGTTGGAATGGTTCCAGCTGGTAACACTCCGGTCTGTTCAGCACCATCCTGCCCCACTGCTCCAGACGCCCCAGTCGCCTCCTTTCCTTTCCGAGATTTATACCTTCTTGTTCCCTTAGAAGTTACAAACACAAACAAAAGGTTAGTCCAAAACTGAACACACAAACCTCAATCACTCCTAAGTTAATCAGTAGAAAAGATTACTTAGAACCCAACTATCTCACCATGAGTCCAAACGGCCAAGTGTGTGGTGAACCAATAACCCAACAAATCCTAGAATCAAGAATGCTCTGATACCAGCTTGTAAGACCCGATCCTGGATTCCTCAATCCAACCAGACCGCGGCCTCACCAAACAATGCAACCAATTCCATCTTTCATATTCAAGTTCAAGTGTTAAATAATTCTAAGTCTTTTTCAGAGTTTTGAGGTTGAACATTAACACTTAAACAATCAAGCATCAACTAATGAAAATAGATACTTCATAGATATTAACCAAGGTTCATACATCATTCACCATCCTAAATAATAGAATACATACTAGAATCGCATAAGTTCACAAGTTGCACAATAGGCTACAATAATCACACAATTTTCAGAATCAACCCAATCACCACACATCTTCCCATGGCTGCGGTCCTCATGGTGCTTTTCCCTTACCACGGTCCATTTCTGGTCCTGGATCCAACACAAACAACCACACAATCACAAGGTTAGATTACAAAACAAGAATCAAATCACATTGCATGGTCGGATCCAATCTAGTCAAGAACAATCATCAAATACCAAATAAAATTCATGATAATTCATGATAATTCAGAAGAAAAATATTCCCATAAACAGATTCAAAAGAATCGGCTCAGATCATAGTGGTCTCGGCCATGAACAGCTCACACAAGAACAAGGGACTTTCATGGGAATTTGATCAGGCCAAGGCCTTAGGATTAATGAATCCTTTCCTGTAACAACATAAAACATTCCATAGCACAACATATAAGAAGAAACAGAGTAGAAGAAGTCAGAGTAAGGAGTAGCCAATCGATCCAAACCGGCCAGGCTCACACGGCCATCATCCGCGGCCTTGTCCGGTTACTCTTGGCCACACCTCTCACCTTAGGAGTTCGGTCTCCAGGGGCGACTTCCTTCTCTTTCTCCTTTACCTTCTCCTTGTCTTTCTGTCTCAAATCCATCCTCTTGATCACACGCCCAAACACACCAGGAACACTTAAGAACAATCTCTTGGATCAAATCGGCCGATCCAAAGTTTCTGTCTCTCTTTCTCTCTGTGTGGAATGAGTAAAAACCGACCAGAATGATCAGAAATGAGAGAGAGAAGACGATTTAAACTGTCCCCAACCGCCTGGGCGAACAGTTACCAAAATCCCTTCCTTTCTTCCCAAAACTGTCCCATAACCGTCCCATAACCGCCCCTTGGCGGTTTCTCCCCATTTCTTCCTTTGGCAAATCGATCACTGAGCCTCAGCTCACACTCTGGGAGCTTGCCCGCTCCCTATCCCAAGCCTAATACCCATTTGGTCGAACCGTCCTGCACCCGGACCATCGGCTCGCCCAGTAACCGTCCCGGACTCGCCCACACTGATCCGAACCAGAACGCACCGTTCACTGGATTGAGCTGACCCCCACCTGTTCCCAGCTGATTGAGCTAGCCCACCAGCTCCTGTGAGCTGAACAGATCATGGTGAACTGATTACCAGCTGAACCGAGCTGATTGAACTCAAACCAACACTCGTCCAGCTGCCTAAACACTCACCCAGCCCCTTTACCCTTATTTCCATCGTATCCTGGTTAAGTCTCAGCTGACTGATGCCCTTAACCTTCATTCAGGGCCATGATACGCTTGTCTCAAGGTCTAATGACCTGACTGGTGGGTCTCCCCGCACCATGGCCCGTCCGGCCGATCCTATCTAGGATCGGGGACATGACAGTGTGTGTCCGTCAGCACACACAGGACGTCCGTGGCTGTCCATCAGTATATATATCAGTATGCTGGTCCTTGGACTCAGCACGCTGGCCCATCCTGTGGACTGTTCGGGTGATTTTGGCTCACGTGGGCTGTCTGTTCAGTACAAACAGGACGTCTGTGGGTGTCTGTCAGCACACACAGGACGTCCGCGTGTGTCCGTCAGCACACACAGGATGTCTGTGGCTGTCCATCAGTACACATATCAGCACGTTGGTCCTTGGACTCAGCACGCTGACCCTTCCCGTGGACTGTGCGGGAGATTTTGGCCCACGTGGGCTGTCTGTTCAGTACACACAGGACGTATGTGGGTGTCCGCCAGCACACACAGGACGTCCATGGCTTTCCGTGTGTGTCCGTGTGTGTCCATATGTGTCCGTCAGCACACACAGGACGTCCGTGTCTGTCCATCAGTACACATATCATCAAGTTGGTCCTTGGACTCAGCACGCTGGCCCTTCCGGTGGACTGTCTGGGTGATTTTGGCCCACGTGGGCTGTCTTTTCAGTACACACAGGACATCCGTGGGTGTCCACCAGCAAACACGGGACATCCGTGGCTGTCCGTGTGTGTCCGTGTGTGTCCGTCAGCACACACAGGACGTCCGTGGCTGTCCATCAGTACACATATCAGCACGCTGGCCCTTCCCGTGGACTGTTCGGGTGATTTTGGCCCACGTGGGCTGTCTGTTCAGTACACACAGGACGTCCGTGGGTGTCCGCCAGCACACACAAGATGTCTGTGGCTATCCGTGGCTGTCCGTCAGCACACACAGGATGTCCGTGGCTGTCCATGTGTGTCCGTGTGTGTCCGTCACCACACAAATGACGTCCGTGGCTGTCCATCAGTACACATATCAGCACGTTGGTCCTTGGACTCAGCACGCTGACCCTTCCTGTGGACTGTTTGGGTAATTTTGGCCCACATGGGCTGTCTGTTCAGTACACACAGGACCTCCGTGGGTGTCCGCCAGAACACACAGGACGTCCGTGGCTGTCTGTGGCCGTCCGTCAGCACACACAAGACGTCCATGGCTGTACGTGTCTGTCCGTAAGCACACACATGACGTCTGTGGCTGTGCATCAGTACACATATCAGCACGCTGGTCCTTGGACTCAGCACGCTGGCCCTTCCCGTGGACTGTTTGTGTGATTTTGGCACACGTGGGCTGTCGGTTCAGTACACATAGGACGTCTGTGGGTTTCCACCAGCACACACAGGACATCTATGGCTGTCCGTGGCTGTCCGTCAGCACACACACAGGACGTCTGTGTGTGTCCGTCAGTACACATATCAGCACATTGGTCCTTGGACTCAGCAAGCTGACCCTTCCCGAGGACTGTTCGGGTGATTTTGGCCCATGTGGGCTGTCTGTTCAGTACACGCAGGACGTCCGTGGGTGTCCGCCAGCACACATAGGACGTCCGTGGCTGTCTGTCAGCACACACATGATGTCTGTGGCTATCCGTGTGTGTCCGTGTGTGTCCGTCAGCACACACAGGACGTCCGTGGGTGTCCATCAGCACACACAGGACGTCCGTGTGTGTCCATCAGCACACACCCAGGACGTCCGTGGCAGTCCGTGCGTGTCCGTCAGCACACACAAGACATCCGTGGCTGTTCATTTGTACACATATCAGCACGTTTGTCCTTGGACTCAGCACGCTGGTCCTTCCCATGGACTGTTTGGGTGATTTTGGCCCACGTGGGCTGTCTGTTCAGTACACACAGGACGTCTGTGGGTGTCCGCCAGCACACACAGAACATCTGTGGCTGTCCGTGGCTGTCTGTTCAGCACACATAAGACATCTGTGGCTATCCGTGTGTGTTTGTGTGTGTCCGTGTGTCTCCGTCAGCACACACAGGACGTCTGTGGCTGTCCATCAGTACACATATCAGCATGCTGGTCCTTGGACTCAGCACGCTGGCCCTTCCCGTGGACTGTTCGGGTGATTTTGGCCCACGTGGGCTGTCTTTTCAGTACACACAGGACGTCCGTGGGTGTCCGTCAGCACACACAGGACGTCCGTGTGTGTTCGTCAGCACACACAGGACGTTCGTGGCTGTCCATCAGTACACATATCGGCAAGTTGGTCCTTGGACTCAGCACGCTGACCCTTCCTGTGGACTGTTCGGGTGATTTTGGCCCACGTGGGCTGTCTGTTCAGTACACACAGGACCTCCGTGGGTGTCCACCAGAACACACAGGACGTCCGTGGCTGTCTGTGGCTGTCCGTCAGCACACACAAGACGTCCGTGGCTGTACGCGTCTGTGCATCAGTACACATATCAGCACGCTGGTCCTTGGACTCAGCACGCTTGCCCTTCCCGGGACTGTTTGGGTGATTTTGGCACACGTGGGCTGTCTGTTCAGTACACATAGGACGTCTGTGGGTTTCTGCCAGCACACACAGGACATCTATGGCTGTCCGTGGCTGTCCGTCAGCACACACACAGGACGTCTGTGTGTGTCCGTCAGTACACACAGGACGTCCGTGGCTTTCCATCAGTACACATATCAGCACATTGGTCCTTGGACTCAGCACGCTGACCCTTCCTGAGGACTGTTCAGGTGATTTTGGCCCACGTGCGCTGTCTGTTCAGTACACGCAGGACGTCCGTGGGTGTCCGCCAGCACACACAGGACGTCCGTGGCTGTCTGTGGCTGTCCGTCAGCACACACATGATGTCTGTGGCTATCCGTGTGTGTCCGTGTGTGTCCGTCAGCACACACAGGACGTCCGTGGGTGTCCATCAGCACACACAGGACGTCCGTGGGTGTCCATCAGCACACACAGGACGTTCGTGTGTGTCCATCAGCACACACCCAGGACGTCTGTGGCTAACCGTGTGTGTCCGTCAGCACACACAGGACATCCATGGCTGTTCATCTGTACACATATCAGCACGTTGGTCCTTGGACTCAGCACGCTGGCCCTTTGCCATGGACTGTTTGGGTGATTTTGGCCCACGTGGGCTGTCTGTTCAGTACACACAGGACGTCTGTGGGTGTCCGCCAGCACACACAGAACATCTGTGGTTGTCCGTGGCTGTCTGTTCAGCACACACAAGACATCCGTGGCTATCCGTGTGTGTCCGTGTGTGTTTGTGTGTGTCCGTGTGTGTCCGCCAGCACACACAGGACGTCTGTGGCTGTCCATCAGTACACATATCAGCATGCTGGTCCTTGGCCTCAGCATGCTGGCCCTTCCCGTGGACTGTTCGGGTGATTTTGGCCCACGTGGGCTGTCTTTTCAGTACACACAGGACGTCCGTGGGTGTCCGTCAGCACACACAGGACGTCCGTGTGTGTCCGTCAGCACACACAGGACGTCCGTGGCTGTCCATCAATACACATATCATCACGTTGGTCCTTGGACTCAGCACACTGGCCATTCACGTGGACTGTTCGGGTGATTTTGGCCCACGTGGGCTGTCTGTTCAGTACACACAGGATGTCCGTGGGTGTCCACCAGCACACACAGGACGTTCGTGGCTGTTCGTGTGTGTCCGTGTGTGTCCGTCAGAACATACAGGACGTCCGTGGCTGTCCATCAGTACACATATCAGCACGTTGGTTCTTGGAGTCCGCACGCTGGCCCTTCCCGTGGACTGTTTGGGTGATTTTGGCCCACGTGGGCTGTCTGTTCAGTACACACAGGACGTCTGTGGGTGTCAGCCAGCACACACAGGACGTCCGTGGCTGTCTGTGGCTGTCCGTCAGCACACACAAGACGTCTGTGGCTGTCTGTGTGTGTGCGTGGGTGTCCGCCAGCACACACATGACGTCTGTGGCTGTCCGTGGCTGTCCGTCAGCACACACAAGACGTCCATGGCTGGCCGTGTGTGTCCATGTGTGTCCGTGTGTGTTCGTCAGCACCCACAGGACGTCTGCGGCTGTCCATCAGTACACATATCAGCACGCTGGTCCTTGGACTCAGCATGCTGGCCCTTCCTGTGGACTGTTCGGGTGATTTTGGCCCACGTGGGCTGTCTGTTCAGTACACACAGGACGTCGGTTGGAGTCGGTTAGCACACACAGCACTTCCGTGTGTGTCCGTCAGCACACACATGAGGTCCGTGGCTGTTCGTGTGTGTCCGTCAGCACACACAGGACGTCCGTGGCTGTCCATCAGTACACATATCAGCACGCTGGCCCTTGGACTCAGCACGCTGACCCTTCACTTGGACTGTTCGGGTGATTTTGGCCCATGTGGGCTGTCTGTTCAGTACACACAGGTCGTCCGTGGGTGTCCGCCAGCACACACATGACGTATGTGGCTGTCCGTCAGCACACACAGGACATCCGTGTCTGTCCGTGTGTGTCCGTCAGCACAAACAGGACGTCCGTGGCTGTCCATCAGTACACATATCAGCACGCTGGTCCTTGGACTCAGCACGCTGGCCCTTCCCGTGGATTGTTCGGGTGATTTTGGCCCATGTGGGCTGTCTGTTCAGTACACACAGGACGTCCGTGGGTGTCCGTCAGCACACACAGGACAACCATGTGTGTCCGTCAGCACACACAGGACGTCCGTGGCTGTCCGTGTGTGTCCGTCAGCACACACAGGACGTCCGTGGCTCTCCATCAGTACACATATCAGCACGTTGGTCCTAGGACTCCGCACGCTGACCCTTTGTGTGGACTGTTCGGGTGATTTTGGCCTACGTGTGCTGTCTGTTCAGTACACATAGGACGTCCGTGGGTGTCCGCCAGCACACACAGGATGTCCGTGGCTGTCCGTGTGTGTCCGTGTGTGTCCTTTTGTGTCCGTCAGAACACACAGGACGTCTGTGGCTGTCCATCAGTACACATATCAGCACGTCGGTGACAGAACCAAAATAAGGATCACTCTTTCGGTAAGGTTGATATGAACTCAGATCCGAGAGGATTGAGAACTGATGGATCGAGGGGTGACACTAAGGGTTGCGGAATAGCCCAAAGATACTACCAGAGATTTGATGGTTGTCGGATGTGACGCACCGGTCCAACACAACGAAGTGGTTCGCTTGGAGATGACCTCACCAAGAGAAGTATGAATGTTCTAAGCAAAGAACAATGAGAGAAGACTCAAAATAAGCAAAGGAAAATCGATGTTATTTTATTAAGGGGGATCATCACATACTTTTAAGGTTTGTGAGTCAAAGAAACATAAAGACATTTGTGGGAAAAGACAACATGGAAAATAGAAATGAATGAAAACAAGACATAGAAACTAGAAATGAAGACTTTGACTAAAGACTGGTCAAGGTGCGGATTCTTGTGTTGACTGGTCCAGATTCACAAGGATGTCCAGGTTCATTCTATGGTGATCAGGTCGTCCGCGGTAAGGACCAGGACGGACGTAAGGCTGCCCGCATGGTTGATCGTCGATGATCAATGAACGGATGAAGAGCTAGCTCGACCCAAATCTTCAGAGAGCTTAAGTATCCTTCCTTTGGAGTACTTGGAAGCATCGATCATCATGAAATCATCAAAGTGGTTGGAAAGGTCGTGATCAGCCTGATCTGGGCGTGCGGTACGTCCCAAACGGGCCAGGAAAGATAGGCTAAGTCCGGAATCTGATTCTTCTCGATGACCATGGGTTCTGGCTTGACTGTTGGCTCTAGAATGGCGAATGGGTCGGGGAAGAACGCCTGTGGTTTGGCTGATTCGTCATCAGGTCGTGGATCCATCCTTAGGTCACTTCCGGGTGCACGCGGGTTTATCCGGTACACGGTTTTGTCCGTTGATCTGGTACAGCTGAATGGCTGAACCTCAGTTGGACTGATCTAATCGTCCTGGTCACCATGCTGAGTCTGCTCCACGTCCTGGTCCAGGTCCTGGGTTCTATCATTCCCTCCCTCTTCAAAAGGATTTGACCACAAATCCGGATCATCTGCGCAAAAAGGAGATAAATCAGAAACATTAAAACTTGAAGAGATGTCATACTTACCCTGAAGATCAAGCTGGTAAGCATTGTCATGGAGTTTCCGGAGAATCTGGAATGGACCATCGACCCGGGGCATGAGTTTGGACTTCCTTTGTTCCGGGAATTGTTCCTTCCTCATGGACCCAAACAAGATCACCTTCCTGGAAGATCACTTCTTTCCTTTTCTTGTCTGCAAGTCGTTTGTAGCCCTCGGTCTTGGCTTCAATGTTGGCACGAACCTGTTCATGCAGCTTCTTGATCGTGTCCACCTTCCTCTTGCCATCTGTACTAACTCGTTCAATCAAAGGCAAAGGTAAAAGATCAAGTGGAGACAAGGGATTAAATCCATAAACAACCTCAAAAGGAGAAAACTTAGTAGCTGAATGCAAAGCATGGTTATAAGCAAATTCAACATGAGGCAAACATTCTTCCCAAGTCCTAAGATTCTTTTTAACCAAAGATCTAAGCAAAGCATACAAGGTTCGGTTAACTACTTCAGTTTGCCCATCAGTTTGCGGATGACAAGTTGTAGAGAACATCAATCTAGTACCTAGCTTAGACCACAAGGTCTTCCACAAATAGCTAAGGAACTTAGCATCACGATCAGAGACAATGGTCTTAGGCATTCCATGCAATCTAACAACTTCCTTAAAGAATAAATCTGCAACTTGCATAGCATCATCAGTTTTGTGACAAGGAATGAAATGAGCCATTTCTGAGAACCTATCAACAACCACAAAGATAGAATCTCGACCAGCTTTAGACCTAGGCAATCCAAGCACAAAATCCATAGAAATGTCTACCCAAGGATGGGAGGGAATGGGTAGAGCTGAGTACAAACCGTGGTGTGATGCTTTAGGCTTAGACTTCTTGCACACCACACATCGGCTACAGATCCTCTCAACATCTTTCATCAGGCTCGGCCAATAGAAATGGTCATGAACCGCCTTGTAAGTCTTCTTGACACCAAAGTGTCCCATAAGCCCACTTCCATGAGCTTCCCTGAGAAACAACTCCCTCAAAGAACATTGGGGCACACACAAACGGTTATCAAAGAATAAGAAACCAGAATTCTGAAAGTATTTGCCATAAGCAACCTTTGAACATTTTCGAAAAATCTCTTTAAAATCCTGATCAGAAGCATAAAGATCCTTGATAAATTCAAAGCCAAGCAATTTAGTTTCAAGGGCTGAGAGAAGAGTATACCTTCGAGACAATGCATCGGCCACAACATTCTCCTTACCTTGTTTGTACTTGATCACATAAGGGAATGTCTCAATGAACTCCATCCAACGAGCATGCCTCTTGTTGAGCTTCTGCTGACCCTTAAGGTGTCTTAGAGACTGATGATCAGTGTGGATGATGAACTCCTTAGGCCAAAGATAGTGCTGCCATGTTTTTGAAGGGCCCTCACCAAGGCATAGAGTTCTTGGTCATATGTGGGGTAGTTGAGCATGGCTCCTCCAAGCTTCTCACTGAAATAAGCCACTGGTTTTCCCTCCTGCATCAACACAGCACCAATACCAACACCAGAAGCATCACATTCGATTTCAAAAGCTTTAGAAAAATCTGGAAGTACAAGTAAAGGGGCGTGAGTCAACTTCCCTTTAAGGATTTCGAATGCTTCTTCCTGAGCTGGTCCCCATTTGAACCCCACGTTCTTCTTGATTACTTCAGTAAGAGGAGCGGCCAAGGTACTGAAGTTTTGAACAAATCGCCTATAGAAGCCGACAAGGCCATGGAAGCTTCTTACTTCACCAATGGTGGTCGGAATCGGCCAGTCCCGGATTGCTTGGACTTTCTGCTCGTCCACTCTCAAGCCATCTGCACCTACAACAAAACCTAGAAAGACCACATGATCTGTGCCAAAAGAACACTTTCCAAGGTTAGCAAACAAACGTTCCTTTCTAAGGACTTCAAGAACAGATTTCAAATGCTGTTTGTGCTCATCAAGGCTTTTGCTGTAAATAAGAAAGTCATCAAAGTAAACCACAACAAAATGACCAATAAAAGACCTCAGGACAAGATTCATTAGGCGCATGAAAGTACTACGTGCATTAGTGAGACCAAAGGGCATGACAAGCCACTCATACAAACCTAGTTTTGTTTTAAAGGCCGTTTTCCATTCATCACCTTCTTTCATCCTAATCTGATGATAGCCACTTCTCAAATCTATCTTAGAAAAGTACTTAGAACCATGGAGTTCATCAAGCATATCATCAAGACGAGGGGTAGGATGTCGATACTTTACCGTGATGTTGTTTATGGCCCGGCAGTCCACACACATCCTCCAGGAGCCATCCTTCTTTGGTACAAGTAGAACAGGCACGGCACAGGGACTGAGACTCTCTCTGATGTATCCCTTCTCAAGCAAGTCGTTGATCTGTTTCCCCAGCTCCTTGGTCTCGACCAGATTGGTGCGGTACGCTGGTCGGTTCGGTAGAGAGGCACCTGGGACGAGATCGATCTGATGCTCAATGCCTCTCACCGGTGGCAATCCTTTGGGATTTTCTTCTGGAAACACATCAGAGTAATCCTGCAAGATACCTAAAAACTCACTCGGAATCTCCGGTGCAGGGTCAGAAGAAGATGAGGCCAAGAGAGACTCTTTATAAATCAGTAAGAGAAATGGCTTTTGAGAACAAAGAGACTTCCTTACCTGACTTTCTTTGACAAAGAAGTTGGAGTTTCTGGTACTGGTCTCAGGTTTATCAGCTTTAGAGTCTTGGTCTCGGTTCTTCTTAAGTTGGACCTGGTCTTGATGGACTTCCGAAGGAGACAAAGGCACCAAGGTGAGCTTCTTTCCATTATGATCAAATGAGTGCCGGTTTGTGAAACCATCATGCACTGCCTTCTTGTCAAATTGCCAAGGCCGGCCCAAGAGAACATGGCAAGCATCCATGGGAAGCACATTGCACACAACCTCATCCTCATATCGGCCAATGGAGAGTGGAACCGTGACTTGGTCCTTCACATATTGTTCTCCGGCCTCATTGAGCCACTCCAACCTGAAAGGACGAGAAAGAGGCCGAGTAACAAGCCCAAGTTTCTTTACAAGGGTGTCACTAGCCACATTAGTGCAACTACCTCCATCAATAATTAAAGAACAAACTTTATCAGAAATGAGACATCTAGAGTGAAAGAGATTCTCCCTTTGTTCTTTGTCATTGGATTTTGGTTGGACACTCAAGGCACGCCTAGTAACCAGTAGTGAACCATGGCTTGGCTCATCAAGAACATCCTCATCATAGATCGGATCAGAACTCTCCACAAAGGTTGAGCAAAACTCATCGATCACTCCATCGACCTCCTCATCAAAGATGGGATCAGTGGTGTCGTCCAAGACCTTCCTAGTAACAAGAAGGGGACCATGAACCGGGAAGTCAAGTGCTTCTTCCTCATCATCATCATACACTGGTCCGAGATCCTCCTTGTATTCTTCAGATTCGACTTCTCCATTCTCCAAGAGCACCATTACCTTTTGGTTTGGACATCGGTTGGCATAGTGGCCAAGGCCATGACACCTAAAGCATTGGATGTCTCTGGTTCGTTTGGTAGCCTCTTCTTTCTTTTCTCTATCAACATTAGTCTTAAAATCTGTATTTGTTGTGGAAGAAGACTTACCCTTGTCTTGATAGTTTGGCTTGGAAGCAAAGGTCGGTTTAGAAGCAAAGGTCGGTTTAGTGAGACCCTTTCTCTTGAATTGTTGCTCGATCAGCACAGCCTTGTGTAGCATCTGCTCCATGCTGTCATAGTCTTCCAGATCCATGCGGTCTTGTATGTCCCGGTTGAGCCCGGTAAGAAATCTGGCCATGGTGGCATCTAAGGGCTCTTCTACATCAGCTTTGATCATCAAGGTCTCCATCTCCTGGTGATAGTCCTCAACTGACTTCGAACCTTGAAGCAAACGCCTGAGTTTATGGTGTAGATCTCGGTGGTAATGGTCGGGAACAAAGCGTCTCCGCATCAGCATGGAACGCTCATCCCATGTATCAACTGGCGCCTCACCTGCTCTCCTCCTGCTAGTCACAACTCGATCATACCAGTTAATAGCATAGCCAGTAAACTCAGCAGCAGCAAGTCTAACCTTTTTAATATCAGAAAAATTTTGACAATCAAACACAAGTTCAATTTTTCTTTCCCATTCAAGAAAAGCATCCGGATCATTTTTGCCATCAAAACTTGGAATTTTCAATTTCAAACCACTCAAGCCATCATTGGTTCTTTCATTCCTACCAAAAGGATTGACATCACCTCGGTTTTGATGCCTACGAACTCTCTCTGGACGGTTGATGGATTGATCATCATCATAAGACTCTTCTCGGATTTCTAGGTCGGAGCGGCTGTTCCTCCTTGGATGGTCACGTCTGGTTCTGGTTCGTGACTGAGTTGGACGGCCCTGAAGTTCATCAAGCCTCTGATGGATCGCCTCCAAACCTGTATTCAACAAGTTAGACAGAGAATCATTGAGAGCACGCATTTGCAAGTTAGATAATCCGGCATATGAATTTTCGGGTTGGTTTCTTTCTTCTTCACTATCCATGGTTACCTGAAAACTTAAACAAGGTAAAGTTAGATTAAAAACCTCACACACTCAGGTGTTTATCCTCACCCACACACGTGTTTCACTCAATTTTTGTTGGTAATCACACAAGAGAGTTCCTCCCAAAGTTCTAAGAGAGCAAACTAGATCACCCAATGAGCAAATCCAAGTGAACCACAAAAGATCAAGAGAGAAAGATAAGTGATTTAGAGGGGAACCTCTTGGGGTCAAAATCGGTCACGACGGAATCAATGTCTGAAAGTCCGTAAAAATCAGCATAAACGTTTTTACGAAAATTAATTTTCGTAAAGATATCTTTACGAAGAGCCTTGCAGTAAAATATCGTCCAAATCTCAATCGAACCACTAAATACCGATTGTCCGAAGGCAACGGACATGTATCCAAATCGGCCGCGGACAAACTCAAGTATGGAAATCAGACCGCAGACAAGCCAAGCTCGATCGATACGCGGCGACCAAGCATGCACACAGCTCGGTCGCTACGTAGCGACCGAGCGTCCGTCCCGCTCGGTCGCTACGTAGTGACTGAGCCCGAGCCAAGCTCGGTCGCTACGTAGCGACCGAGCGTCCATCCCGCTCGGTCGCTACGTAACGACCGAGCTCAGCCAAGCTCGGTCGCTACGTAGCGACCGAGAGTCCGTCCCGCTTGGTCGCTACGTAGCGACCGAACTCTTCCGAAACGTCGATACGACACCAATTCATGCATTCTCGTCTATCCTACGATGCTATCTCCCGAAGACCGTAGCGAACTCAGTTCATGTCTTCCGACCATTCTAAGACATCAATCAAACTTTGCGGTAAAAACCGCGGAAAGTTCGTTCTTTATCGAAAGAAGTCGTAATAAAAGTTTCGAGTCGGAAGACGGCCCAAAGGGACCTAAGACACGACTCGAGGCCCAACTTACGATTTCTTAACCAAAAGCCCATAAACCGTATGACGGTTTACGCTTGGCGTGCAAGGAAGGATAAATGTCAAGTTTCCACGGATAAATACGAAATTTTGAGGATAAATACGAAGATCGGAAAAAATGGAATATCTCCATTTTATGCTATAACGGCTTAAGGGCAGAAGAGTAAAAGCGTAAACCGACCTTGGAGCTAGTATATAAGGAGTCCTAGGCGAGGAGCATGAGGGGAGAGCTTTTTAGACTCGGAATTCTCTGCACTTAGAAACTTTAGGCTTTATTCTCGACAAGTTCGGTTTCTATGACTGGCACTCAACTACTAGACGAACTCGCCCAGGCAGTTCGATCTCTTGTCCAGCTCTATTAATTGAACTACGTTCGGCTTGATCCTCGAAAGGGGTACGTAGGCAGCCTTTAACAAGGTTCAGTCTGAAATCAATCAAAAACCGTTTTTGTATTTTTTTCGTCTTTTGTTATCGAGCTGCGACTTAACTAGGTTTGAGCTTTTAGGCCGCTAGAACTAGGTAACTCGCTGACAGCCTTTGCGGCCAAAGCTTTTATGATCTCTTGTAATGATCGCAACGCTCTTACGCAGATTCGAAATAAGATCTACTGTTTTCTCTAAACTCGTTTGTTATCTTTTCACGATTTCCACATATATTTGGTCACTTGTCGTTGGCTCTCGCAGAGATCCGGGACCTCTGGGAAATTAGGGTTTCCTTAGTTTCCTAATTTAAACGTAAATCGACAGTGCGAATTTCGGTTCCCACAGTTTGGCGCTAGAAGTAGGGGGGGGTTACGGATTACTCTTACTCATGGCCACAAAACGCTTGATCGAAACCATGTCTGGATATATGAAAGACAAACTCGCAGCACTGACTGCTCCTATGTTCAACAAAATTGAAAGCCTTGCTGCGACATTCCGCCACAGGAAGAGCACTAAAACAAGCTCGCGATTTCTCTTTCTAAACGTAAAGGGAAACGATAAATCTTATCAAACCCCGTAAGTTTGGCTCATTACCGAACAAAAGAAATCTCGATGCGTAAGGGTTTTTACCAAAACACGTTTTCAGTTGACATTTCGGAAGGATAAAACTTGTTCTCCCAAAAACCGCTGAAAAACCCCTAGGTTAATCGCGGAAAAAGGAAACACAACAAAACGATTACCTAGCTCGGTCGCTACGTAGCGACTGAGCACGCACACTGCTCGGTCGCTACGTAGCGACCGAGCACGCACACGCTGCACGGTCGCTACGTAGCGATCGAGCACGCACACTGCTCGGTCGCTACGTAGCGACCGAGCACGCACACTGCTCGGTCGCTACGTAGCGATCGAGCACGCACACTGGAGCTAGTATATAAGGAGTCCTAGGCGAAGATCGGAAAAAATGGAATATCTCCATTTTATGCTATAACGGCTTAAGGGCAGAAGAGTAAAAGCGTAAACCGACCTTGGAGCTAGTATATAAGGAGTCCTAGGCGAGGAGCATGAGGGGAGAGCTTTTTAGACTCGGAATTCTCTGCACTTAGAAACTTTAGGCTTTATTCTCGACAAGTTCGGTTTCTATGACTGGCACTCAACTACTAGACGAACTCGCCCAGGCAGTTCGATCTCTTGTCCAGCTCTATTAATTGAACTACGTTCGGCTTGATCCTCGAAAGGGGTACGTAGGCAGCCTTTAACAAGGTTCAGTCTGAAATCAATCAAAAACCGTTTTTGTATTTTTTTCGTCTTTTGTTATCGAGCTGCGACTTAACTAGGTTTGAGCTTTTAGGCCGCTAGAACTAGGTAACTCGCTGACAGCCTTTGCGGCCAAAGCTTTTATGATCTCTTGTAATGATCGCAACGCTCTTACGCAGATTCGAAATAAGATCTACTGTTTTCTCTAAACTCGTTTGTTATCTTTTCACGATTTCCACATATATTTGGTCACTTGTCGTTGGCTCTCGCAGAGATCCGGGACCTCTGGGAAATTAGGGTTTCCTTAGTTTCCTAATTTAAACGTAAATCGACAGTGCGAATTTCGGTTCCCACAGTTTGGCGCTAGAAGTAGGGGGGGGTTACGGATTACTCTTACTCATGGCCACAAAACGCTTGATCGAAACCATGTCTGGATATATGAAAGACAAACTCGCAGCACTGACTGCTCCTATGTTCAACAAAATTGAAAGCCTTGCTGCGACATTCCGCCACAGGAAGAGCACTAAAACAAGCTCGCGATTTCTCTTTCTAAACGTAAAGGGAAACGATAAATCTTATCAAACCCCGTAAGTTTGGCTCATTACCGAACAAAAGAAATCTCGATGCGTAAGGGTTTTTACCAAAACACGTTTTCAGTTGACATTTCGGAAGGATAAAACTTGTTCTCCCAAAAACCGCTGAAAAACCCCTAGGTTAATCGCGGAAAAAGGAAACACAACAAAACGATTACCTAGCTCGGTCGCTACGTAGCGACTGAGCACGCACACTGCTCGGTCGCTACGTAGCGACCGAGCACGCACACGCTGCACGGTCGCTACGTAGCGATCGAGCACGCACACTGCTCGGTCGCTACGTAGCGACCGAGCACGCACACTGCTCGGTCGCTACGTAGCGATCGAGCACGCACACTGCTCGGTCGCTACGTAGCGTCCGAGCACGCACACTGCTCGGTCGCTACATAGCGACCGAGGACGCACACTGCTCGGTCGCTACGTAGCGACCGAGCACGCAAACTGCTCGGTCGCTACGTAGCGACCGAGCACGCACACTGCTTGGTCGCTACGTAGCGACCGAGCACGCACACGCTGCTCGGTCGCTACGTAGCGACCAAGCACGCACACCGCTCGGTCGCTACGTAGCGACCGAGCACGCACACCGCTCGGTCGCTACGTAGCGACCGAGCACGCACACCGCTCGGTCCCTACGTAGCGACCGAGCGCGCACACCGCTCGGTCGCTACGTAGCGACCGAGCAGGCACACCGCTCGGTCGCTACGTAGCGACCGAGCACGCACACTGCTCGATCGCTACGTAGCGACCGAGCTCAAGCCAACTATCCACTCGGTACGTAGCGACCGGTAAGGCCTCAGAAAGGTTCTCCTTTGGGTTCTCTTGTGAATCCTCATCGCCACGCTTTTCGTTTCGTCTCAATCGGAGTTTCCGTTGAGATTTTACGACGAAAACAAGTAGGACTCTTCCCGGCTTGCTTCCACTCGCTACGTAGCGACCGGTCAGGCCGTCAGTCGCTACATAGCGACCTGTAAGGCCTCAAAAAGGTCCTCCTTTGGGTTCTCTTTTGAATCCTCATCGAAACGCTTTTCGTTTAGTCTCAATCGGAGTTTCCGTTGAGATTTTACGACGAAAACAAGTAGGACTCTTCTTGGCCTGCTTCCACTCGCTACGTAGCGACCTGTCAGGCCGTCAGTCGCTACGTAGCGACCTGTAAGGCCTCAGAAAGGTCCTCCTTTGGGTTCTCTTTTGAATTCTCATCGAAACGCTTTTCGTTTCGTCTCAATCGGAGTTTCCGTTGCGATTTTACGACGAAAACAAGTAGGACTCTTCTTGGCCTGCTTCCACTCGCTACGTAGCGACCTGTCAGGCCGTCAGTCGCTACATAGCGACCTGTAAGGCCTCAGAAAGGTCCTCCTTTGGGTTCTCTTTTGAATCCTCGTCGAAACGCTTTTTGTTTCGTCTCAATCGGAGTTTCCGTTGAGATTTTACAACGAAAACAAGTAGGACTCTTCCTGGCTTGCTTCCACTCACTACGTAGCGACCTGTCAGACCTCCAGATCTCTACATTGCGATATTTCAGGCTTCAAAAAGCTCCTCGTTTGTGTTCTCTTTTGAACCCCGATCGAAACACTTTTCGTTTCGTCTCAATCGGAGTTTCCGTCGAGATTTTACGACAAAAACAAATAAGACTCGTCTAAACTCCTCCGCTTGCTCCTACTCGCCCTTACCTCCAGCTTTGTATTCTCCTTCAAATATCGATTGAAACGTCCCTTGTTTCTATCGGAGTTACCATTGAAACTTTACGATAAAAAAACCGCAAAGACTTGTTTTCTCGCATGAATTCAGATTAATCGTATAAAACGGCAACGGTTAACTTAACATCTTAGCCGCCTTAACTATACGATTATGTTGAACCTTTTTACAAAAATCGACATCTTATCTAAGGAGAAGATAACAGTCAAGTTCGGAAGATAAATGTCAAGTTTCAAAGGATAAACACCAATATCGGAAATGGCGAACATACACGAGAAGAGGAAAGGGATTTGAGCAAGCAAAACTGAGAAGAGACAAAACTGCATCTTCGAGAGAACTAAGATCTTGCAAACCGATCTAAACTCTCCGAAAGTCGAGAAACGATCGCCAGGCATATCAAGCTCGCTTCCTAAAGAGAGAAAAAGTTAGAGACATGAACGTCGACTTAAAACCGATTCGTTTCTGGCAATTTTCTCGGAACCGACATATCCCAAGTCGTAAACGTGGAAACAACCAAATCACAGTCCAAGCGTCGTCTATAAATCATCCCGAATTATCGATCATTCCAAACATCAGAAGAGGAAACGTACACAACCCTTCAAAGTATCGGTTCAACCGTTTTCTTTCGTAAAAAAAAAAGGGGGGAGTAGGTACGTATACTATACTCGTATACTCCCAAACTTCAAAAACTTCTGCAAATCGTCAAGAATAGGCAAACGACAATCTTAATATTCGTCTAAACGCTAGAAACATATCCAGACGATCATGAACATAATCTCAAAAACTATACATCATTTCTTGTCGCAATCATGCGTACAGAAAACTTGTACCAATATCAAACTGAAACTCGACGCTTAGCTAAAGTATTGAAGCCTTTTCCGGCTTCAGAAAGCCAGTTTCGTTTTAAAAATTTCTACGAGAAATCTTCAATCACCAAAGCATTTATTTCAGTTTCCGTTGTATCAAGTAAGTCATGGAAAAGCATCGAAAACATTTGCGACGAAGAAAACTCGAGAATATATGTAGCATCGTGCACATTAAAAGGAGCACTTCCCTCCCGATGGTTAGCTAGATCCACCTTCGGTTGACCAATTCATTCAAGAAACGAATGTGTCATGAGAATCCTCTCGAAAAACCTATGAAAAACGTTCCGCGACTAGATCGTATTGAAATAAACTTCGGTAATACTCCATGAGTAACTCCAAGCAACTTTCACCTAAGATCAAAATCACAGCGGGAACGTTTATCGTAAAACACGCAGAAACAATGCTACTTTGACATATGTATACATATCACTGATTTACGACCTTCGTAAAATCGGTTATATGATATGATAAATTATCGTATAGCCCACAGTCGGAAATCATATGATTAATTCTTCGTAACGAAACTAAGTCCTAACAACCAAACGGTTAACGGAAAATCTAAACTTTTCGAGAATTGATCAAGTTCAATACGCTCCACAATTCACTTTAAGCCCGCAATGTTTTAACCATAATACGCGGCATGTAAGGAAAAATTCGTAACAAAGCTTCTAGAGCTATACGAAACATCCTAAAAAATGCATGAAATACATCTCGGAAGGCCAACACTTCACAAAGCACTATGAAGGAAAACGCTTGTTCCCATGGACAAATTTACACGACACCTCAGTCATAATTCCTCGATCGCAAATAAAACTATTAGCATCCAAACATGAACAACAATTTTGGCTGCGAACATTCGTAGTCAAACTAGAATGTTTTTCAAACGCATGGCTAAGACTAAACCCTTGCAACATCGCGAAATATCTTCAAGCCCGCAAACATTTCAAGCACGAAACGTGGCATACGAAAGAATAACAAATCTTCAGCATCGCGAGACGTCGCAGACGCCTAAAGATTAGTTCTTCGACAAAATTTCCTTCCTCGATAAAAACACCTTCATGGAAGATCAAACACTCATACGCACTAACATCTTCTCAAAAAATATTCTTCGCGAAGACTCGAAACGGTATTTTTTACCATTAAGTTTGTTGCTGATCACAACAAACTCTCAACGTCCTAAACAGACATAGCCATCTCACGAAGATGACTCTCTTACATCCGACACAAGGATAATAGCGCTATAAAAGAAATCCGAAATTTTGGTCCAGAACTTCCGATCTCCGGAGAGATGCTCGATTCTTATCAAACAAGTCATATAAGCCGAGAACCTATCGCGGACTATAAATCGGTATAGAATCAGGATGAAACTGAAACGGGATACGTAAGTCGAATTAGTCATCGCACCCTCTAAAACCAGGAGTAAACCTAGGTCTTGCCCTAAACCCAGCGCACTGGTCTTTAACATCTCTAGGCATAGTATCAAACACGCTGATACGAGATCCCAAAATTTGTCTCTTTGCCAATATTCGAGAATCTTCAGAAATCCCGCAAGTTTACACACTGCAGAAAACTCTCGAAACAGATTACGGATATAGCAATTCAGACAGAGTTAGATTACGAGATGACAACTCGTAGTTTTCCTTCTACATCCATACAAAATGCCATCGGCAGCAACACACCTTATAACCGCTACATAAAAACTAGACCATAAAGGTCTCACTAGAAAACTAGTCATAAGATCCTTAACTCCAAAGACGAACTACGAAAGGCTTGATCCCTTCAACAAGGGTACGTATGCAGCCGTCATAAGGCACAGCCCCAATCTTATCGCGTTTTCTACTTTTAGGGGAGCGAGAAGATCACTTACCACAGACCTTTTCAACCATTAATTCCGCCTAACTCACCTAACTTGCCTAACTTGCCAGGCCACTCGCTAGAACCTCACGCTAGAAACTCATGGTTCTAACGAGCTGGGGGGCTAACTGTTGGGGTCAAAATCGGTCACGACGAAATCAATGTCTGAAAATCCGTAAAAATCAGCATAAACGTTTTTACGAAAAGTAATTTTCGTAAAGATATCTTTACGAAGAGCCTTGCAGTAAAATATCGTCCAAATCTCAATCGAACCACTAAATACCGATTGTCCGAAGGCAACGGACATGTATCCAAATCGGCCGCGGACAAACTCAAGTATGTAAATCAGACCGCGGACAAGCCAAGCTCGATCGATACGCGGCGACCAAGCATGCACACAGCTCGGTCGCTACGTAGCGACCGAGCTTGTGACCGAGCGTCCGTCCCGCTTGGTCGCTACGTAGCGACCGAGCTCGAGCCAAGCTCGGTCGCTACATAGCGACCGAGCATCCATCTCGCTCGGTCGCTACGGAGCGACCGAGCGTCCGTCCCGCTCGGTCGCTACGTAGCGACCGAGCATCCGTCCCGCTCGGTCGCTACGTATCGACCGAGCTCAGCCAAGCTCGGTCGCTACGTAGCGACCGAGAGTCCGTCCCGCTCGGTCGCTACGTAGCGACCGAACTCTTCCGAAACGTTGATACGACACCAATTCATGCATTCTCGTCTATCCTACGATGCTGTCTCCCGAAGACCGTAGCGAACTAAGTTCATGTCTTCCGACCATTCTAAGACATCAATCAAACTTTGCGGTAAAAACCGCGGAAAGTTCGTTCTTTATCGAAAGAAGTCGTAATAAACGTTTCGAGTCGGAAGACGGCCCAAAGGGACCTAAGACACGACTCGAGGCCCAACTTACGATTTCTGAACCAAAAGCCCATAAACCGTATGACGGTTTACGCTTGGCGCGCAAGGAAGGATAAATGTCAAGTTTCCACGGATAATTACGAAATTTTGAGTATAAATACGAAGATCGGAAAAAATGGAATATCTCCATTTTATGCTATGAAGGCTTAAGGGCAGAAGAGTAAAAGCGTAAACCGACCTTGGAGCTAGTATATAAGGAGTCCTAGGCGAGGAGCATGAGGGGAGAGCTTTTTAGACTCGGAATTCTCTGCACTTAGAAACTTTAGGCTTTATTCTCGACAAGTTCGGTTTCTATGACTGGCACTCAACTACTAGATGAACTCGCCCAGGCAGTTTGATCTCTTGTCCAGCTCTATTAATTGAACTACGTTCGGCTTGATCCTCGAAAGGGGTACGTAGGCAGCCTTTAACAAGGTTCAGTCCGAAATCAATCAAAAACCTTTTTTGTATCTTTTTCGTCTTTTGTTATCGAGCTGCGACTTAACTAGGTTTGAGCTTTTAGGCCGCTAGAACTAGGTAAATCGCTGACAGCCTTTGCGACCAAAGCTTTTATGATCTCTTGTAATGATCGCAACGCTCTTACGCAGATTCGAAATAAGATCTACTGTTTTCTCTAAACTCATTTGTTATCTTTTCACGATTTCCACATATATTTGGTCACTTGTCGTTGGCTCTCGCAGCGATCCGGGACCTCTGGGAAATTAGAGTTTCCTTAGTTTCCTAATTTAAACGTAAATCGACAGTGCGAATTTTGGTTCCCACAGAACCCGCCTTAACCACCACAAAGACCGGATTTCTCTTCGGCCAGCAGGCTTTCTCTTCCACCACCACACCACAAACATGCGAGTTGATCCGGTACACGGCTCTGTCCGTTCATCCTTAGGTCACGTCTGGGTGCACGCGGGTTGATCCGGTACACGGCTCTGTCCGTTCATCTGGTACGGCTGAATGGCTGAACCTCGGCACGTTGGTCCTTGGACTCAGCACGCTGGCCCTTCCCGTGGACTGTTCGGGTGATTTTGGCCCACGTGGGCTGTCTGTAAAGTACACACAGGACGTCCGTGGGTGTCCGCCAGTACACACAGGACGTCTGTGGCTGGCCGTGGCTGTCCGTCAGCACACACAAGACGTCTGTGGCTGTACGTGTCTATCCGTAAGCACACACATGACGTCTGTGTCTGTGCATCAGTACACATATCAGCACGCTGGTCCTTGGACTCAGCACGCTGGCCCTTCCCATGGACTGTTTGGGTAATTTTGGCACACGTCGGCTATCTGTTCAGTACACACATGATGTCTGTGTGTGTCCGTCAACACATACAAGATGTCTGTGTGTGTCCGTCAACACATACAGGACGTCCGTGGCTGTCCATCAATACACATATCAGCACATTGGTCCTTGGACTCAGCACGCTGACCCTTCCCGAGGACTGTTCAGGTGATTTTGGCCCACGTGGGCTGCCTGTTCAGTACACACAGAACGTTTGTGGGTGTCCGCCAGCACACACAGGACGTCCTTGGCTGTCCATCAGTACACATATCAGCACGTTGGTCCTTGGACTCAGCACACTGGCCCTTCTTGTTGACTGTTTTGTTATTTTGGCCCATGTGGGCTGTCTGTTCAGTACACGCAGGACGTCTGTGGGTGTCCGCCGGCAAATACAGGACGTCCATGGCTGTCCGAGCCTGTCCATCAGCACACACAGGACGTCTGTGGCCATCCGTGTGTGTCTGTCAGCACACACAGGACATCCGTGGGTGCCCATCAGCACACACCCAGGACGTCCGTGGCTGTCCGTGTGTGTCTGTGTGTGTCCGTCAGCACACACAGAACATCCGTGGCTGTCCATCAGTACACATATCAGCACGTTGGTCCTTGGACTCGCATGCTAACCCTTCCCATGGACTGTTCGGGTGATTTTGGCCCACGTGGGCTGTCTGTTCAGTACACACAGGACCTCCGTGGGTTTCCACCAGCACACAGAGCACGTCCGTGGCTGTATGTGGCTGTCCGTCAGCACACACAAGACGTCCGTGGCTGTACGTGTCTGTCCGTAAGCACACACATGACGTCTATGGCTGTGCATCAGTACACATATCAGCACGCTGGTCCTTGGACTCTGCACGCTGGCCCTTCCCGTGGACTGTTTGGGTGATTTTGGCCCATGTGGGCTGTCTGTTCAGTACACACAGGACGTCTGTGGGTTTCCGCCAGCACACACAGGACGTCCTTGGCTGTCCGTCTGTGTCTGTCTGTGTCCGTCATTACACACAGGACGTTCGTGGCTGTCCATCAGTACACATATCAGCCAGTTGGTCCTCGGACTCAGCACGCTGGCCCTTCCTGTGGACTGTTTGGGTGATTTTGGCCCACGTGGGCTGTCTTTTCAGTACATGCAGGACGTCCGTGGGTGTCCGCCAGCACACACAGGATGTATGTGGCTATCTGTGTGTGTCCGTGTGTGTCCATCAGCACACACAGGACGTCCGTGTGTGTCCGTGGGTGTCCATCAGCAGGCACAGGACGTCCGTGTGTGTCCATCAGCACACACCCAGGCCGTCTGTGGCTGTCCGTGTGTGTCCGTCAGTATACACAGGACATCCGTGGCTGTCCATCTGTACACATATCAGCACGTTGGTCCTTGGACTCAGCACACTGGCCCTTCCCGTGGACTGTTTGGGTGATTTTGGCCCACGTGGGCTGTCTGTTCAGTACACACTGGACGTCTGTGGGTGTCCGCCAGCACACACCGAACATCTGTGTCTGTCTGTGGCTGTCCGTCAGCACACACAAGACGTCTGTGGCTATCCGTGTGTGTCCGTGTGTGTTTGTGTGTGCCCGTGTGTGTCCGTCAGCACACACAGGACGTCTGTGGCTGTCCATCAGTACACATATCAGCATGCTGGTCCTTGGACCAAGCACGCTGGCCCTTCCCGTAGACTGTTTGGGTGATTTTGGCACACGTGGGCTGCCTGTTCACTACACACATGACGTGTGTGGGTGTCCGCCAGCACACACAAGACGTCCGTGTGTGTCCGTCAGCACAAACAGGACGTCCGTGGCTGTCCATCAATACACATATCAGCACGTTGGTCCTTGGACTCAGCATGCTGACCCTTCCCGTGGACTGTTCGGGAGATTTTGGCCCACGTGGGCTGTTTGTTCAGTACACACAGGACGTCCGTGGGTGTCTGCCTGCACACACAGGACGTCCGTGGCTGTCCGTGTGTGTCCGTCAGCACACACAGGACGTCCATGGCTGTCCATCAGTACACATATCAGCACGTTGGTCCTTGGACTCAGCACGCTGACCCTTCCCGTGGACTGTTTGGGTGATTTTGGCCCACGTGGGCTGTCTGTTCAGTACACACAGGACCTGCGTGGGTGTCCGCCAGCAAACACAAGACGTCCGTGGCTGTCTGTGGCTGTCCGTCAGCACACACAAGACGTCCGTGGCTGTACGTGTCTGTCCGTAAGCACACACATGACGTCTGTGGCTGTGCATCAATACACATATCAGCACGCTGGTCCTTGGACTCAGCACGCTGGCCTTTCCGTGGACTGTTTGGGTGATTTTGGCACACGTGGGATGTCTGTTCAGTACACACAGGACGTCTGTGGGTTTCCGCCAGCACACACAGGACATCTGTGGCTGTCTGTGGTTGTCCGTCAGCACACACAGGACGTCTGTGTGTGTCCGTCAGCACACACAGGACGTCCTTGGCTGTCCATCAGTACACATATCAGCACGTTGGTCCTTGGACTCAGCACGCTGGCCCTTCTTGTTGACTGTTTTGTTATTTTGGCCCATGTGGGCTGTCTGTTCAGTACACGCAGGACGTCTGTGGGTGTCCGCCGGCAAATACAGGACGTTCATGGCTGTCCGAGCCTGTCCATCAGCACACACAGGACGTCTGTGGCCATCCGTGTGTGTCTGTCAGCACACACAGGACATCCGTGGGTGTCCATCAGCACACACCCAGGACGTCCGTGGCTGTCCGTGTGTGTCTGTGTGTGTCCGTCAGCACACACAGAACATCCGTGGCTGTCCATCAGTACACATATCAGCACGTTGGTCCTTGGACTCGCATGCTAACCCTTCCCATGGACTGTTCGGGTGATTTTGGCCCACGTGGGCTGTCTGTTCAGTACACACAGGACCTCCGTGGGTTTCCACCAGCACACAGAGCACGTCCGTGGCTGTATGTGGCTGTCCGTCAGCACACACAAGACGTCCGTGGCTGTACGTGTCTGTCCGTAAGCACACACATGACGTCTATGGCTGTGCATCAGTACACATATCAGCACGCTGGTCCTTGGACTCTGCACGCTGGCCCTTCCCGTGGACTGTTTGGGTGATTTTGGCCCATGTGGGCTGTCTGTTCAGTACACACAGGACGTCTGTGGGTTTCCGCCAGCACACACAGGACGTCCTTGGCTGTCCGTCTGTGTCTGTCTGTGTCCGTCATTACACACAGGACGTTCGTGGCTGTCCATCAGTACACATATCAGCCAGTTGGTCCTCGGACTCAGCACGCTGGCCCTTCCTGTGGACTGTTTGGGTGATTTTGGCCCACGTGGGCTGTCTTTTCAGTACATGCAGGACGTCCATGGGTGTCCGCCAGCACACACAGGATGTATGTGGCTATCTGTGTGTGTCCGTGTGTGTCCATCAGCACACACAGGACGTCCGTGTGTGTCCGTGGGTGTCCATCAGCAGGCACAGGACGTCCGTGTGTGTCCATCAGCACACACCCAGGCCGTCTGTGGCTGTCCGTGTGTGTCCGTCAGTATACACAGGACATCCGTGGCTGTCCATCTGTACACATATCAGCACGTTGGTCCTTGGACTCAGCACACTGGCCCTTCCCGTGGACTGTTTGGGTGATTTTGGCCCACGTGGGCTGTCTGTTCAGTACACACTGGACGTCTGTGGGTGTCCGCCAGCACACACCGAACATCTGTGTCTGTCTGTGGCTGTCCGTCAGCACACACAAGACGTCTGTGGCTATCCGTGTGTGTCAGTGTGTGTTTGTGTGTGCCCGTGTGTGTCCGTCAGCACACACAGGACGTCTGTGGCTGTCCATCAGTACACATATCAGCATGCTGGTCCTTGGACCAAGCATGCTGGCCCTTCCCGTAGACTGTTTGGGTGATTTTGGCACACGTGGGCTGTCTGTTCACTACACACATGACGTCTGTGGGTGTCCGCCAGCACACACAAGACGTCCGTGTGTGTCCGTCAGCACAAACAGGACGTCCGTGGCTGTCCATCAATACACATATCAGCACGTTGGTCCTTCGACTCAGCATGCTGACCCTTCCCGTGGACTGTTCGGGAGATTTTGGCCCACGTGGGCTGTTTGTTCAGTACACACAGGACGTCCGTGGGTGTCTGCCTGCACACACAGGACGTCCGTGGCTGTCCGTGTGTGTCCGTCAGCACACACAGGACGTCCGTGGCTGTCCATCAGTACACATATCAGCACGTTGGTCCTTGGACTCAGCACGCTGACCCTTCCCGTGGACTGTTTGGGTGATTTTGGCCCACGTGGGCTGTCTGTTCAGTACACACAGGACCTGCGTGGGTGTCCGCCAGCAAACACAAGACGTCCGTGGCTGTCTGTGGCTGTCCGTCAGCACACACAAGACGTCCGTGGCTGTACGTGTCTGTCCGTAAGCACACACATGACGTCTGTGGCTGTGCATCAATACACATATCAGCACGCTGGTCCTTGGACTCAGCACGCTGGCCTTTCCGTGGACTGTTTGGGTGATTTTGGCACACGTGGGATGTCTGTTCAGTACACACAGGACGTCTGTGGGTTTCCGCCAGCACACACAGGACATCTGTGGCTGTCTGTGGTTGTCCGTCAGCACACACAGAGCGTCTGTGTGTGTCCGTCAGCACACACAGGACGTCTGTGGCTGTCCATCAGTACACATATCAGCACATTGGTCCTTAGACTCAGCACGCTGACCCTTCCCAAGGACTGTTCGGGTGATTTTGGCCCACGTGGGTTGTCTACTCAGTACACACAGGACGTCCGTGGGTGTCTGTCAGCACACACAAGGACGTCTGTGGCTGTCCGCCAGCACACACAGGACGTCTATGGCTGTCCATCAGTACATATATCAGCACGTTGGTCCTTGGACTCACCACGCTGACCCTTCCCGTGGACTGTCCGGGAGATTTTGACCCATGTGGGCTGTCTGTTCAGTACACACAGGACGTCCGTGGGTGTCCGCCAGCACACACAGGACGTCCGTGGCTGTCCGTGTGTGTCCGTATGTGTCCGTCAGCACACACAGGACGTCCGTGTCTGTCCATCAGTACACATATCATCACGTTGGTCCTTGGACTCAGCACGCTGGCCCTTCCTGTGGACTGTTTGGGTGATTTTGGCCCACGTGGGCTGTCTGTTCAGTACACACATGACGTCCGTGGGTGTCCACCAGCACACACGGGACATCTGTGGCTGTCCGTGTGTGTCCGTGTGTGTCTGTCAGCACACACAGGACGTCCGTGGCTGTCCATCAGTACAAATATCAGCACGCTAGTCCTTGGACTCAGCACGCTGGCCCTTCCCGTGGATTGTTCGGGTGATTTTGGCCCACGTGGGCTGTCTATTCAGTACACACAGGACATCCGTGGGTGTCCGCCAGCACACACAAGACGTCTGTGGCTGTCCGTGGCTGTCCGTCAGCACACATATCAGCACGTTGGTCCTTGGACTCAGCACGCTGACCCTTCCCGTGGACTGTTTGGGTGATTTTGGCCCACGTGGGCTGTCTGTTCAGTACACACAGGACCTTCGTGGGTGTCCGCCAGCACACACAGCACGTCCGTGGCTGTATGTGGCTGTCCGTCGGCACACACAAGACGTCTGTGGCGGTACGTGTCTGTCCGTAAGCACACACATGACGTCTATGGCTGTGCATCAGTACACATATCAGCACGTTGGTCCTTGGACTCTGCACGCTGGCCCTTCCCGTGGACTGTTTGGGTGATTTTGGCCCACGTGGGCTGTCTGTTCAGTACACACAGGACATCTGTGGGTTTCCGCCAGCCCACACAGGACATCTGTGGCTGTCCGTGGCTGTCCTTCGGCACACACATGACGTCTGTGTGTGTCCGTCAGCACACACAGGACGTCCGTGGCTGTCCATCAGAACACATATCAGCACATTGGTCCTTGGACTCAGCACGCTGCCCCTTCCCGAGGACTTTTCGGGTGATTTTGGCCCACGTGGGCTGTCTGTTCAGTACACACAGGACGTCTGTGGGTGTCCACCAGCACACACAGGACATCCTTGGCTGTCCGTGTGTGTCTGTCTGTGTCCGTCATTACACACAGGACGTTCGTGGCTGTCCATCAGTACACATATCAGCCCGTTGGTCCTTGGACTCAGCACGCTGGCCTTTCCTATGGACTGTTTGGGTGATTTTGGCCCACGTGGGCTGTCTTTTCAGTACACGCAGGACGTCTGTGGGTGTCCGCCAGCACACACAGGACGTCCGTGGCTGTCCATGGCTGTCCGCCAGCACACACAGGATGTATGTGGCTATCTGTGTGTGTCCGTGTGTGTCCGTCAGCACACACATGACGTCCGTGTGTGTCTGTGGGTGTCCATCAGCAGACACAGGACGTCTGTGTGTGTCCATCAGCACACACCCAGGACGTCTGTGGCTGTCCGTGTGTGGCCGTGTGTGTCCGTCAGTATACACAGGACATCCGTGGCTGTCCATCTGTACACATATCAGCACGTTGGTCCTTGGACTCAGCACGCTGGCCCTTCCCGTGGACTGTTTGGGTGATTTTGGCCCACGTGGGCTGTCTGTTCAGTACACACAGGACGTCGTGGGTGTCCACCAGCACACACGGGACATCCATGGCTGTCTGTGTGTGTCCGTGTGTGTCCGTCAGCATACACATGACGTCCGTGGCTGTCCATCAGTACAAATATCAGCACGCTGGTCCTTGGACTCAGCATGCTGGCCCTTCCCGTGGACTGTTCGGGTGATTTTGGCCCACTTGGGCTGTCTATTCAGTACACACAGGACATCTGTGGGTGTCCGCCAGCACACACAAGACTTCTGTGGCTGTCCGTGGCTGTCCGTCAGCACACATATCAGCACGTTGGTCCTTGGACCCAGCACGCTGACCCTTCCCGTGGACTGTTCGGGTGATTTTGGCCCACGTGGGCTGTCTGTTCAGTACACACAGGACCTTCGTGGGTGTCCGCCAGCACACATAGGATGTCCGTGGCTGTCTGTGGCTATCCGTCAGCACACACAAGACGTCTGTGGCTGTACGTGTCTGTCCGTAAGCACACACATGACGTCTGTGGCTGTGCATCAGTACACATATCAGCATGCTGGTCCTTGGACCCTGCACGCTGGCCCTTCCCGTGGACTGTTTGGGTGATTTTGGCACACGTGGCCTGTCTGTTCAGAACACACAGGACGTCTATGGGTTTCCGCCAGCACACACAGGACATCTGTGGCTGTCTATGGCTGTCCTTCAGTACACACAGGACGTCTGTGGGTGACCGTCAGTACACACAGGATGTCCATGGCTGTCCATCAGTACACATATCAGCACATTGGTCCTTGGACTCACCACGCTGACCCTTCCCGAGAACTGTTCGGGTGATTTTGGCCCACGTGGGTTGTCTGTCCAGTACACACAGGACGTCCGTGGGTGTCCGCGAGCACACACAGGACGTCCTCGGCTCTCCGTGTGTGTCTGTCTGTGTCCGTCAGCACACACAGGACGTTCGTGGCTGTCCATCAGTACACATATCAGCACGTTGGTCCTTGGACTCAGCACGCTGGCCCTTCCTGTGGACTGTTTGGGTGATTTTGGCCCACGTGGGCTGTCTGTTCAGTACACGCAGGACGTCCGTGGGTGTCCGCCAGCACACACAAGACATCCGTGGCTGTCAGTGGCTGTCCGTCAGCACACACAAGATGTCTGTGGCTATCCGTGTGTGTCCGTGTGTGTCCGTCAGCACACACAGGACGTCCGTGGGTGTCCATCAGCACACACAGGATGTCCGTGTGTGTCCATCAGGACACACACCAGGACGTCCATGGCTGTCCGTGTGTGTCCGTCAGCACACACATGACATCCGTGGCTGTCAATCTGTACACATATCAGCACATTGGTCCTTGGACTCAGCACGCTGGCCCTTCCTGTGGACTGTTTGGGAGATTTTGGCCCACATGGGCTGTCTGTTCAGTACACACAGGACGTCTGTGGGTGTCCGCCAGCACACACCAACATCTGTGGCTGTCCGTGGCTGTCCGTCAGCACACACAAGATGTCTGTGGCTATCCGTGTGTGTCCGTGTGTGTCCGTGTGTGTTTGTGTGTGTTTGTGTGTGTCCGTGTGTGTCCGTTAGCACACACAGGACGTCTGTGGCTGTGCACTAGTACACATATCAGCACGCTGGTCCTTGGACTCTGCACGCTGGCCCTTCCCGTAGACTGTTTGGGTGATTTTGGCACACGTGGGCTGTCTGTTTAGTACACACAGGACGTCTGTGTGTTGTAGGCACGGGTCGGAGGGTCGAACGGACGGACGGACGGACTGACTGATGGCCGTTCCGCGGTTCAGTCTTGCCTCGGATGGATGGTACTGGCCGGCTTATCTCTTGCTTGTGTTCGAACCTGAAACAGATAGGATCCTTTAGTGAGTTTTCAACAGGAACAAGAACAGAAACTAGATATGATTCTTTTGGGTTTTATGGAATTGGTTGAATGAAATCTAAAACAAAAGATAAAGAAAAGAGTAGATTGGCGGATGGGATCTTCTGCTGGACGTATGTCTCTCTCAGCAAGATGCCTAGGTCGGACAGGAAGATAGGTATGGATCCGGTTCTTGCTGGACGTATGTCTCTCTCAAGATTCGGACAAGGAATGGAATGGATCGAAGGACGCCACAAAGAACAATGGTTCGGCTCTTTGATATGTCACACGGCTGCTCTCAATGTTTCTCACAACTGAAAGACTTAGGGTTTCTTTGCTAAAGCAAAAACGATTTTTCATAAAAGACTTAGCCGAAAAGTTGGCAACTACAAGGGTTTAAATAGATGTTCCTTACTGGACTTAAAGATTAAAAAGGCCTAGACAAATGGCCAAAGTCTTAACCGAAATAAAAATAAAGAAAACAATAGACCGGTCGCGGTTTGAGATGTCCGGATCAGAACTCATAGTATGCTTGCTTGTTGCCTCATTAAAACCTTTCGGGAAAACCCAGTGGGACAAAACCTCGATAAGGAAAAAGAGTACAACACATACTACTCCTTCTGATGGTCGGCTATATCTCTGAACCGGAAGCAAGTTGGTTGGATGGATTGAGTATGAAGGTGGAAATGGTCAGGCCGGCTTCATTCTGGCCGATGGAGGAGAACTGGCTCGAATGGACAGAGTCTGGAACCTCTAGTGGTTCACCGGTGTCTTCCAGCTTCAAGTCAGACAACTCCTGGATCAATAGTTGCTTGAACCCGGTTTGTTCCTGTGCAAGCAACTCCTGGACAGCTTTGGCAAATCCAGCTCTTATAACTCTTGAACCGGACCTTGTGGTAGGGCCTTTGCGGATAATGGGAACCTCAGTCGTGGGTACTACAACATCCCCTCCCTCTTGAACAGGTTCTGTCCTCAGAACATCTCCATCATCTGCAATATAAGGAGACAAATCAGATACATTGAACGTTCGGGAAACTTGGAACTCACCTGGCAGTTCTAGCCGGTAGGCATTGTCATTGATCCGATCGAGCACTCGGAATGGTCCATCTCCCCGTGGGGATAATTTGCTCTTCCTCTCTTCCGGAAACCGTTCTGGCCTCATGTGGAGCCACACCCAGTCGCCTGGCTGGAAGATAACTTCTGTGCGCCCCTTGTTGAGCTTAATCCGGTTCCTTTCAGCCTTCTTCTCCAAAGTCTCCTTGACTTGCCGGTGCATGTTCTTCACAAACTCAGCCTTTTTGTCACCACTCTGGCTGACTTGCATGGCTGGTGGCAATGCGGCTAGGTCCATGGGCGTCTCTGGTCTAAAGCCATACACGATCTCAAAAGGAGAGAGGTTAGTAATAGAGTGCCTTGCATGGTTATAAGCAAACTCAATGAAAGGCAAACAACTCAGCCAATTTTTAAGATTCTTACCCACCGTAGCCCTCAATAACTGAGAGAGTGTACGGTTTACTACCTCGGTCTGTCCATCAGTCTGTGGATGGCAAGTGGTCGAGAAAAGGAGCTTGGTTCCAAGCTTTTTCCACAATGTCCTCCAGAAGTGGCTGAGGAATTTTGTGTCTCGGTCGGACACGATGGTACGAGGCACTCCATGTAAACGCACCACTTCCTTGAAGAAGAGATCAGCGGTTTGGCTTGCGTCATTGGTTTTGGAACACGGAATGAAGTGTGCCATCTTGGAGAACCTGTCCACTACAACAAAAATAGAATCCTTGTGTTCTATCTTGGGCAAGCCCAGCACAAAGTCCATAGACAGATCGACCCACGGTGCAATAGGAATAGGTAAAGGCATGTGTAAACCATAAGGATGCGACCTGGATTTGGTTTTGAGACAGACAGTGCACTTGGAGCAAAGGCTCTCGACGTAGCGCCTCATCCGGGGCCAATAGAAGTGGTCGGACAGGACACTCAGAGTTTTGTCCCGACCGAAATGCCCCATCAATCCACCCCCATGAGCTTCTCTGGTCAGTAAATCTCGCATGGAACCATGAGGGATACACAGGCGTTTCTCCTTGAAGAGGAATCCGTCCTGCTGATAGAATGGACCCATGGCTCCCTTAGCCGTGTTACTGTAAAGCTCAGAAAAATCAGGGTCAGTTTCATAAGATATTTTGAGTTGCTCAAAACCCATGATCTTAGCCTCCATGGTGGTAATGAGTGTGTGGCGCCGGGATAGGGCGTCGGCCACTATGTTGTCCTTTCCCTTCTTGTACTTGATCACATAAGGAAAAGTTTCCACGAACTCCAGCCACCTAGCATGCCTCTTCTTAAGTGTGGTCTGGCCCCTCAAATGCTTAAGAGTCTCATGATCTGTATGAATAATAAACTCTTTAGACAAAAGATAATGTTGCCAAGTTTCAAGCGACCTTACTAGAGCATATAGCTCTTTATCATAGGTGGGGTAATTGAGGGCGGCTCCACTCAATTTCTCACTGAAAAAGGCCACTGGCCGTCCTCCTTGGGTCAGCACGGCTCCTATTCCTGTCCCTGAAGCATCACACTCAATCTCAAAAGGTTTATCAAAGTTAGGAAGAGTTAGAACCGGTGCATGTGTCAAGCTATATTTAAGCCTGTTGAAAGACTCCTCTTGGGCAGGGCCCCAAGCAAAGGTTACATTCTTCTTGATCACGGAGGTCATTGGGGCGGCAATGGTACTGAAGTCCTTCACAAATCGTCGATAGAAACTGGCCAGTCCATGGAAGCTGCGGATATGTCCGATCGTGGTTGGAGTCGGCCAGTCTTGTATCGCCTTGATCTTCTCTTCATCAACCTTCAGTCCCTGTGAACTCACAACAAAGCCTAAAAATACCAACTGATCAGTGCAGAATACACATTTCTTAAGGTTAGCATAAAGGCCTTCTTGCCTTAAGGCTTTCAAAACCTGTTCTAGATGTCCCATGTGTTCAGTTAAAGACCTGCTGTAAATCAAGATATCATCAAAGTATACAACCACGAATTTACCAATGTAAGGTCGGAGGACCTCATTCATGAGTCTCATGAAGGTGCTAGGGGCGTTGGTAAGGCCAAACGGCATCACCAGCCACTCGTATAGACCTTGCTTGGTCTTGAAGGCGGTTTTCCACTCATCTCCTTCCTTCATGCGGACTTGATGGTATCCACTCCTGAGATCAATCTTAGAAAACACAACAGACCCACTCAGTTCATCCAACATATCATCTAATCTAGGTATAGGGTACCGATATTTGATGGTTATGTTGTTGATGGCTCGGCAGTCCACACACATGCGCCATGACCCATCTTTCTTAGGCACTAGTAGGACCGGGACTGCACAGGGGCTAAGGCTCTCGCGGATGTAGCCTTTGTCCATGAGATCTTGGACCTGCCGTTCCAGCTCCTTAGCTTCCTCAGGGTTGACACGGTAAGCGGCTCGGTTTGGTAGTGGCGCGCCGGGTACAAGATCGATCTGATGTTCTATGCCACGGATAGGGGGTAAACCGGCAGGGATCTCGTCAGGGAAGACATCCTTGTAACGTCCCATGAGGTCTTGTACTACGTCCGGTACTTCAGGAGCTTCTAAACCTGCAAAACAACCTTCCTTAAAGATCATTAGTAGCACCTGTGTCTCACGTTGTAATGATTTAAGCACTTGTCCGGAAGTCATGTAAAGGTTAGTGTGACTTACCTGGCCGGACTGCGTCATTGCCTTCTGCATATCATGAACTTCTTGAGGGCTGAGAGGTGCTAGGCTGTGCTTCTTGTTGTTGTGGACGAAACTGTAGATGTTGGTGCGGCCATGGTGAAGTGTCTCCTTGTCAAACTGCCACGGCCTCCCGAGAAGTATATGTCCGGCTTGCATGGGCACAACATCACACTTGACCTGGTCGTGGTACTTGCCAATACTGAAGGATACAACAACTTGTTCGGCAATCTTGAGCTCAGTCTCATCATTGAGCCATTTGAGACGGTATGGTCGAGGATGGGCAGTTTTGACCAACCCTAGCTTATCAACAAGATACTTGCTAGCCACGTTAGTACAAGATCCGCCATCTATGATCAAACTACATACCTTGTGATCAACACTACATCTGGTGTGGAAGATGTTCTCCCGCTGGATGGTCTCTGGGTCAAAGAGGGTGCTAAGAGCTCTTCGGGTCACTAGCAGCTCGCCTGTCTCCGGGTAGTCGGTTACTTCCTCATCAGAGATTGCTGCCGTGGCCTCTGCCTCATCTTGGGATTCATACTCGCCATCCCCCTTTAGGACCATCACTCGTTTGTTTGGACAATCCCGAGCGTAGTGGCCTTTGCCCTGACACTTATAACAAATGATGTCACGAGTACGCAAATTTTGGGCTTGAGTCTTACCCTGCTCCGGCTTAGATGCATTAGACGAATCAGCCTGGTTTGTCTTGAATCGGCTCTCAATCTCAATCGTCTTGCCCTTGTCGCCTTGCTTTGAACCCGGTTGAGTCCAAGCAGGTTTGCTGCGGCTGGTACTGGCCGTCTTGCGCTTGATGTGCTGCTCGGCTTGCGTAGCAAAGTGCAATAGATCGTTGAAGTCTTCATAGTGCTGTCTCTCCACCTTGCGGGCAATGCGGTCTTGCAGCCCTTCCAGGAATTGGGACATCATTGTCTCCTCGGGCTCGTCGGTCTCAAGCTTATTCCTAAGTGCCTCGAACTCCTCAAAGTACTCCTCCACAGTCTTAGTTCCCTGCGTAAGTTTACGAAAACGTTTTAGTACATCACGCTGGTAGTAAGATGGAATGTACCTCGCACGAAGCTTGGTCCGCATCTCGGTCCAATTACGCGCTCTCCACACTGGCCCGGACTTGGCAACGTCTCGATCCCACCACGAAAGAGCATTGTCCGTCAGCTGGGCTGCTGCTAGGGCAACCTTCTTGGCCTCACTATATTGGTAATAGTCGAAGATGTACTCCATGCGCTTCTCCCACACGATGTAGGCATCCGGATCAACCTTGCCAGCAAACGTTGGGGGATGAAGCTTAAGCGCCTTGCCTCCCAACCAAGGCTCTTCCTCCTCTCGGTCTCGACCTCCCCTATGGTCGCGGCCTCCTCCTACTTGGGCCCGGGGTCCTCGCGCGTTCCTCCTACCTCCCCGGTTCGGCCTCTCCTCGTCCTGACTGCGCGTATCATCGGTACTGTCCACGTCCGAGTCAGTGTCATGCGGATCCGGCTGATGCCTTCCTGGTGGTCGAGGTCCGTTGGGCCTGCCTCCCTGCCGTATCTGAGCAAGCTCGGCTGTGATAGTCCTAAGGCTCGCCCTCAGTTCTTCATTGTCAGCTAGGAGCTGAGCGTTTATGGCCGCTTGGTCTTGACCTACATCTCCCATAGTTCTCTGAAAGAAACTCAAAGAAAGATTAAAGGCAAGAGGGGGTTAAATAGTTGCTTGAGTCGGATACTATGAGTATCGACCAAGGCTAATACTAAATGCAAAAATTTAAGACAAAAACCGAATCAGGTTTGAAAAAGGAAAGAGAGGATATATTTTTTTTTTTTGAAAAAACTTGGAGAACAATCCGAGAATTTAAAAAAATAAGGAAAGTAAGTATATTTTTTTTTTTAAATGGAAAAATCGAAAACTTGGACAACAATCCGAAAAAAAAAAAAAAAAAATAAGGAAAGTAAATATTTTTTTTTTGAATTGTGACGGCTAGGGTTCAGAAAGAACTGAGTTTCGCAGGAAACTTCAGCTCTGATACCAAAATGTTGTAGGCACGGGTCGGAGGGTCGAACGGACGGACGGACGGACTGACTGATGGCCGTTCCGCGGTTCAGTCTTGCCTCGGATGGATGGTACTGGCCGGCTTATCTCTTGCTTGTGTTCGAACCTGAAACAGATAGGATCCTTTAGTGAGTTTTCAACAGGAACAAGAACAGAAACTAGATATGATTCTTTTGGGTTTTATGGAATTGGTTGAATGAAATCTAAAACAAAAGATAAAGAAAAGAGTAGATTGGCGGATGGGATCTTCTGCTGGACGTATGTCTCTCTCAGCAAGATGCCTAGGTCGGACAGGAAGATAGGTATGGATCCGGTTCTTGCTGGACGTATGTCTCTCTCAAGATTCGGACAAGGAATGGAATGGATCGAAGGACGCCACAAAGAACAATGGTTCGGCTCTTTGATATGTCACACGGCTGCTCTCAATGTTTCTCACAACTGAAAGACTTAGGGTTTCTTTGCTAAAGCAAAAACGATTTTTCATAAAAGACTTAGCCGAAAAGTTGGCAACTACAAGGGTTTAAATAGATGTTCCTTACTGGACTTAAAGATTAAAAAGGCCTAGACAAATGGCCAAAGTCTTAACCGAAATAAAAATAAAGAAAACAATAGACCGGTCGCGGTTTGAGATGTCCGGATCAGAACTCATAGTATGCTTGCTTGTTGCCTCATTAAAACCTTTCGGGAAAACCCAGTGGGACAAAACCTCGATAAGGAAAAAGAGTACAACACATACTACTCCTTCTGATGGTCGGCTATATCTCTGAACCGGAAGCAAGTTGGTTGGATGGATTGAGTATGAAGGTGGAAATGGTCAGGCCGGCTTCATTCTGGCCGATGGAGGAGAACTGGCTCGAATGGACAGAGTCTGGAACCTCTAGTGGTTCACCGGTGTCTTCCAGCTTCAAGTCAGACAACTCCTGGATCAATAGTTGCTTGAACCCGGTTTGTTCCTGTGCAAGCAACTCCTGGACAGCTTTGGCAAATCCAGCTCTTATAACTCTTGAACCGGACCTTGTGGTAGGGCCTTTGCGGATAATGGGAACCTCAGTCGTGGGTACTACAACACTGTGGGTTTCCGCCAACACACACAAGACATCTGTGGCTGTCTGTGGCTGTCCGCCAGCACGCACAGGACGTCTGTGTGTGTCCGTCAGCACACACAGGACGTCTGTGGCTGTCCATCAGTACACATATCAGCACATTGGTCCTTGGACTCAGCACACTGACCCTTCCCGAGGACTGTTCGGGTGATTTTGGCCCACGTGGGCTGTCTGTCCAGTACATACAGGACGTCCGTGGGTGTCCGCGAGCAGACACAGGACGTCCTTGGCTGTCCGTGTGTGTCTGTATGTGTCCGTCAGCACACACAGAACGTTCGTGGCTGTCCATCAGTACACATATCAGCACGTTGGTCCTTGGACTCAGCACCCTGGCCCTTCCTGTGGACTGTTTGGGTGATTTTGGCCCACTTGGGCTGTCTGTTCAGTACACGCAGGACGTTCGTGGGTGTCCGCCAGCACACACAGGACGTCCGTGGCTGTCAGTGGCTGTCCGTCAGCACACACAAGATGTCTGTGGCTATCCGTGTGTGTTCGTGTGTGTCCGTCAGCACACACAGGACGTCCGTGGGTGTCCATCAGCACACACAGGATGTCCGTGTGTGTCCATCAGCACACACCCAGGCATCCGTGGCTGTCCGTGTGTGTCCGCCAGCACACACACGACATCTGTGGCTGTCCATCTGTACACATATCAGCACTATGGTCCTTGGACACAGCACGCTGGCCCTTCCCGTGGACTGTTTGGGTGATTTTGGCCCACGTGGGCTGTCTGTTCAGTACACACAGGACGTCTGTGGGTGTCCGCCAGCGCACACCGAACATCTATGGCTGTCCGTGGCTGTCCGTCAGCACACACAAAATTTCTGTGGCTATCCGTGTGTGTCCGTGTGTGTTTGTGTGTGTCTGCGTGTGTCCGTCAGCACACACAGGACGTCTGTGGCTGTGCATCAGTACACATATCAGCACGCTGGTCCTTGGACTCTGCACGCTGGCCCTTCCCGTAGACCGTTTGGGTGATTTTGGCACACGTGGGCTGTCTGTTTAGTACACACAGGACGTCTGTGGGTTTCCGCCAGCACACACAGGACATCTTTGGCTGTCTGTGGCTGTCCGCCAGCACACACAGGACGTCTGTGTGTGTCCGTCAGCACACACAGGACGTCTGTGGCTGTCCATCAGTACACATATCAGCACATTGGTCCTTGGACTCAGCACACTGACCCTTCCCGAGGACTGGTCGGGTGATTTTGGCCCACGTGGGCTGTCTGTTCAGTACACACAGGATGTCCATGGGTGTCCGCTAGCACACACAGGACGTCCTTGGCTGTCCGTGTGTGTTTGTCTGTGTCCGTCAGCACACACAGGACGTTCGTGGCTGTCCATCAGTACACATATCAGCACGTTGGTCCTTGGACTCAGCACACTGGCCCTTCCTGTGGACTGTTTGGGTGATTTTGGCCCACGTGGGCTGTCTGTTCAGTACACGCAGGACGTCCGTGGGTGTCCGCCAGCACACACAGGACGTCCGTGGCTGTCTGTGGCTGTCCGTCAGCACACACATGACGTCTGTGGCTATCCGTGTGTGTCCGTGTGTGTTTGTGTGTGTCCATCAGCACACACAGGACGTCTGTGGCTGTCCATCAGTACACATATCAGCATGCTGGTCCTTGAACCCAGCACGCAGGCCCTTCCCGTGGACTGTTCGGGTGATTTTGGCCCACATGGGCTGTATTTTTTGTACACACAGGACGTCTGTGGGTGTCCGCCAGCACACACAAGACGTCTGTGTGTGTCCGTCAGCACAAATAGGACGTCTGTGGCTGTCCATCAGTACACATATCAGCATGTTGGTCCTTGGACTCAGCACGCTGACCCTTCCCGTGGACTGTTCGGGAGATTTTGGCCCACGTGGGCTGTCTGTTCAGTACACACAGGACGTCCGTGGGTGTCCGCCAGCACACACAGGACGTCCGTGGCTGTCCGTGTGTGTCCGTGTGTGTCCGTTTGTGTCCGTCAGCACACACAGGACATCTGTGTCTGTCCATCAGTACACATATCATCACGTTGGTCCTTGGACTCAGCACGCTGGCCCTTCCCGTGGACTGTTTGGGTGATTTTGGCCCACGTGGGCTGTCTGTTCAGTACACACAGGACGTCCGTGGGTGTCCACCAGCACACACGGGACATTAGTGGCTGTCTGTGTGTGTCCGTATGTGTCCGTCAGCACACACATGACGTCCGTGGCTGTCCATCAGTACAAATATCAGCACGCTGGTCCTTGGACTCAGCACGCTGGCCCTTCCTGTGGACTGTTCGAGTGATTTTGGCCCACGTGGGCTTTCTATTCAGTACACACAGGACGTCCGTGGGTGTCCGCCAGCACACACAAGACGTTTGTGGCTGTCTGTGGCTGTCCGTCAGCACTCATATCAGCACATTGGTCCTTGGACCCAGCATGCTGACGGACCACGTGGGCTGTCTTTTCAGTACACGCAGGACGTCTGTGGGTGTCCATCAGCACACACAGCACGTCCGTGTGTGTCCGTCAGCACACACAGGACATCCGTGGCTGTCCATCAGTACACATATCAGCACGTTGGTCCTTGGACTCAGCATGCTGACCCTTCCCGTGGACTGTTCGGGAGATTTTGGCCCACGTGGGCTGTCTGTTCAGTACACACAGGACGTCCGTGGGTGTCCACCAGCACACACAGGACGTCCGTGTGTGTCCGTGTGTGTCCATCTCTGTCCGTCAGCACACACAGGACGTCCATGTCTGTCCATCAGTACACATATCATCACGTTGGTCCTTGGACTCAGCACGCTGGCCCTTCCCGTGGACTGTTTGGGTGATTTTGGCCCATGTGGGCTGTCTGTTCAGTACACACAGGACGTCCATGGGTGTCCACCAGCACACACGGGACATCCGTGGCTGTCCGTGTGTGTCCGTGTGTGTCCGTCAGCACACACAGGACGTATGTGGCTGTCTATCAGTATACATAGCAGCACGCTGGTCCTTGGAATCAGCACGCTGGCCCTTCCCGTGGACTGTTTGGGTGATTTTGGCCCACGTGGGCTGTCTGTTCAGTACACACAGGACGTCCGTGGGTGTCCGCCAGCACACACAAGATGTCTGTGGCTGTCTGTGGCTGTCCGTCAGCACACACAGGATGTTCGTGGCTGTCCGTGTGTGTCCGTGTGTGTCCGTCACCACACACATGACGTCCGTGGCTGTCCATCAGTACACATATCAGCACGCTGGTCCTTGGACTCAACACGCTTGCCCTTCCCGTGGACTGTTTGGGCGATTTTGGCCCACGTGGGCTATCTGTTCAGTACACACAGGACGTCCGTGGGTGTCCACCAGCACACACGGGACGTCCGTGGCTGTCTGTGTGTCCGTGTGTGTCCGTCAGCACACACAGGACGTTTGTGGCTGTCCATCAGTACAAATATCATCACGCTGGTCCTTGGACTCAGCACGCTGGCCCTTCCCGTGGACTGTTCGGGTGATTTTGGCCCACGTGGGCTGTCTATTCAGTACACACAGGACGTCTGTGGGTGTCCGCCAGCACACACAAGACGTCTGTGGCTCTCCGTGGCTGTCCGTCAGAACACATATCAGCACGTTGGTCCTTGGACTCAGCACGCTGACCCTTCCCGTGGACTGTTCGGGTGATTTTGGCCCACATGGGCTGTCTGTTCAGTACACACAAGACCTCCGTGGGTGTCCGCCAGCACACACAGGACATCCGTGGCTGTTTGTGGCTGTCCGTCAGTACACACAAGACGTCCAAGGCTGTACGTGTCTGTCCGTAAGCACACACATGACGTCTGTGGCTGTGCATCAGTACACATATCAGCACGCTGGTCCTTGGACTCTGCACGCTGGCCCTTCCCGTGGACTGTTTGGGTGATTTTGGCACACGTGGGCTGTCTGTTCAGTACACACAGGACGTCTGTTTCCGCCAGCACACACAGGACATCTGTGGCTGTCCGTGGTTGTCCGTCAGCACACACAGGACGTCTGTGTGTGTCCGTCAGCACACACAGGACGTTCGTGGCTGTCCATCAGTATACATATCAGCACATTGGTCCTTGGACTCAGCACGCTGACCCTTCCCGAAGACAGTTCGAGTGATTTTGGCCCACGTGGGCTGTCTGTTCAGTACACACAAGACGTCCGTGGGTGTCCGCCAGCACACACATGACGTCCTTGGCGGTCCGTGTGTGTCTGTCTGTGTCAGTCAGCACACACAGGACGTTCGTGGCTGTCCATCAGTACACATATCAGCACGTTGGTCCTTGGACTCAGCACGCTGGCCCTTCCTGTGGACGGTTTGGGTGATTTTGGCCCACGTGGGCTGTCTGTTCAGTACACGCAGGACTTCCCTGGGTGTCCGCCAGCACACACAAGACGTCCGTGGCTGTCAGTGGCTGTCCGTCAGCACACACAAGATGTCTGTGGCTATCCGTGTGTGTCTGTGTGTGTCCGTCAGCACACACAGGACGTCCGTGGGTGTCCATCAGCACACACAGGACGTCCATGTGTGTCCATCAGCACACACCCAGGACGTCCGTGTGTGTCCGTCAGCACACACAGGACATCCGTGGCTGTCCATCTGTACACATATCAGCACGTTGGTCCTTGGACTCAGCACGGTGGCCCTTCCCATGGACTGTTTGGGTGATTTTGGCCCACGTGGGCTGTCTGTTCAGTATACACAGGACGTCTGTGGGTGTCCGCTAGCACACACAGAACACCTGTGGCTGTCTGTGGCTGTCCGTCAGCACACACAAGACGTATGTGGCTATCCGTGTGTGTCCGTGTGTGTTTGTTTGTGTCTGTGTGTGTCCGTCAGCCCACAGAGGACGTCTGTGGCTGTCCATCAGTACACATATCAGCATGCTGGTCCTTGGACTCAGCACGCTGGCCCTTCCCGTGGACTGTTCGGGTAATTTTGGCCCACGTGGGCTGTCTTTTCAGTACACAGAGGACGTCCGTGGGTGTCCATCAGCACACACAGGACGTCCGTATGTGTCCGTCAGCACACACAGGACATCTGTGGCTGTCCATCAGTACACATATCAGCACGTTGGTCCTTGGACTCAGCACACTGACCCTTCCCGTGGACTGTTCGGGAGATTTTGGCCCACGTGGGCTGTTTGTTCAGTACACACAGGACGTCCATGGGTGTCCGCCAGCACACACAGGACGTCCGTGGCTGTCCGTGTGTGTCCGTGTGTGTCCGTCTGTGTCCGTCAGCACGCACAGGACGTCAGTGTCTGTCCATCAGTATACATATCATCACGTTGGTCCTTGGACTCAGCACGCTGGCCGTTCCCGTGGACTGTTTGGGTGATTTTGGCGCACGTGGGCTGTCTGTTCAGTACACACAGGACGTCTGTGGGTGTCCACCAGCACACACGAGACATCCGTGGCTGTCTGTGTGTGTCTGTCAGCACACACAGGACGTCAGTGGCTGTCCATCAGTACACATATCAGCACGCTGGTCCTTGGAATCAGCACGCTGGCGCTTCCCGTGGACTGTTCGGGTGATTTTGTCCACGTGGGCTGTCTGTTCAGTACACACAGGACGTCCGTGGGTGTCCGCCAACACACACAAGACGTCTGTGGCTGTCTGTGGCTGTTCGTCAGCACACACAGGATGTTTGTGGCTGTCCGTGTGTGTCTGTGGGTGTCCGTCACCACACACATGACGTCCGTGGCTGTCCATCAGTACACATATCAGCACGCTGGTCCTTGGACTCAACACGCTTGCCCTTCCCG
>CM031934.1:43775028-43780028 GCA_018703725.1 Brassica juncea
AAGTGTTGATCCTATGGAGGCGGACGAGTGGAGAACCCGGTTGGTTCGGAACTTCAAGTCCACGCGTTGTCCTGAGGACTACCAGAAGGACATAGCAGTACACTTCCTGGAGGGAGATGCACATAACTGGTGGTTAGCTTTGGACAAGCGTACCAATGGCACCATTGAGCATTTTGCTGACTTTGAGGTTGAGTTCAACCATAAGTACTTTCCTGCTGAGGCGTGGGATCGTTTGGAGTCCAAGTTCCTGGACTTGACTCAGGGACGGAGGACTGTTCGTGAGTATGAAGAAGAGTTCAACCGACTCAGAAGGTATGTGGGAAGAGAACTGGAGGATGAGAAGGTTCAAGTCCGAAGGTTCATCCGAGGCCTAAGGGTGGAACTTTGAACCTACTGTTCTGTTTGTAAGTTCCCCACGGTTTCTGAGTTGGTTGAGAGGATGGCCTTGCTGGAGACCAACCTCACCGAGGAGGGTAAGCAGAAGCTGAAGAGTGTGGTGGTATCCTCGGGTCAGAGTGGTGACAAGAAGAGGAAGAGGGACTCGACCGAGGAGGCTAAAACCTCAAGTGGTAGGTCAGAGTGCCCTAAGTGTGGACGATACCACGGTGGAGAGTGCTGGAAGGCCATGGGTGCCTGCACTCGATGTGGTAAGATGGATCACTCAGCCAAGGATTGTCCAAGTCCGTTGGGTGAGTCCAGGACCTGTCACCACTGCGGCCAGAAGGGCCACTACCGCAGGGACTGCCCTAAGTTGCAAGGCAACCAAAGTAAGGGACGTGGGGAGGCTAGCAGGCCAGTTCAGGGACGAGGCCAGACCTCCACACCTCGTGTGTATGAGCTATCCAAGGATGTGGATGGGGCTCGGCCTTTCCAAGCGATCAATGGTAACACTCTAGACAACTACTTTTACAATTCCAGTAGAATTGCATGGTATGGAATCTAGGATGGATAGATATACTTTGACGGGTCTTGTGTAGGGACCTTAAGTATTGGTGGTGTGGAAACACAAACACTATTTGATACTGGAGCTACACATAGTTTTGTGAGTCCAAGTATGATAGGAAAAGGTTTGTTCCAGTATGGAACATGGGATGGTCCTGAACGAGTGAGTGCGGCCGGAGGGCAAGTTATGAACTCACTCGGTCTGGTTAAGGACATCCCTGTGGTGATCTTGGATAGGCCGATGCCTATAGATCTGATTGTTGTCCCCCTTAAGCATCATGAAGTGATTTTGGGCATGGACTGGTTGGGAAAGTATCGGGCAACTCTAGATTGTCACCGGGGAAGGGTGCAACTTGAGAATGAGTTTGGACCCCCGATCAAGTACCAAGGAATCAAGCCAACCTCTTGTAGTTTGGTGGTTTCAGCAGTCCAAGTAGAACGGATGCTTGGAAATGGTTGTGAGGCCTTTTTGGCTACAATTTACACTGATGAGGTTGTAGGGGCCTGTGACCCAGAGGGTATACCGTTGGTTCGAGAATTTCAGGATGTGTTTGGGGCACTACAGGGCATTCCCCCTGATAGGGCTGACCCATTCATCATTGAATTGGAACCTGGAACGGTCCCGTTATCAAAAAGTCCATATAGAATGGCACCAGCTGAGATGGCAGAGCTGAAGAAGCAACTTGAGGAGTTGCTTGAGAAGGGGTTCATACGCCCTAGTGTATCACCTTGGGGAGCACCAGTCCTATTCGTTAAGAAAAAGGATGGTAGCTTTAGGTTGTGCATTGATTATAGGGGTTTGAACAGGGTGACTGTGAAGAACAAGTACCCTTTACCCAGGATTGATGAGTTGTTGGACCAACTCCGTGGAGCCAAGTGGTTCTCCAAGATTGACTTGGCCTCTGGGTATCATCAGATCCCCATTTCACCAGGTGATGTGAGGAAGACAGCATTCCGAACTAGGTATGGTCACTATGAGTTTGTGGTCATGCCGTTCGGACTGACCAATGCACCTGCTGCATTCATGAAGATGATGAACGGCATCTTCAGGGAATACTTGGACGAGTTTGTGATCATCTTCATTGATGATATACTCGTGTATTCCAAGACAAAGGAGGACCATGAAAGACACCTTAGGGCGGTGTTGGGCCGCCTGAGAGAACAGAAGCTCTTTGCTAAGCTAAGCAAGTGTAGCTTCTGGCAGAAGAGCATTGGATTCCTTGGGCATGTGGTGTCTGATAAAGGAGTCTCAGTGGATCAAGATAAGATCAAATGTATCCAGGAATGGCCACAGCCAAAGAATGCTACGGAAGTGAGGAGCTTCTTAGGGTTGGCTGGTTATTACCGGAAATATGTCAAGGGGTTCTCGAGCATATCTCAACCTATGACTAAGCTGACAGGCAAGGACGTGAGGTTCACATGGTCTGAGGAGTGTGCGAAAAGTTTTGCAGCACTCAAGAACATGTTGACTAATGCACCTGTCCTGGTGTTGCCTGAGGCTGATCAGCCTTATGTGGTGTATACGGATGCATCCATAACTGGTCTTGGTTGTGTTTTGACACAACATGGGAAGGTGATAGCCTATGCTTCCCGGCAGTTAAGGAAACATGAGGGTAACTATCCAACCCATGATTTGGAGATGGCTGCAGTAGTATTTGCATTAAAGATATGGAGATCATATCTTTATGGTGCCAGGGTGCAAATACTCACAGACCATAAGAGTTTGAAGTACATATTCACTCAGCCTGAGTTAAACTTAAGGCAGAGGAGATGGATGGAATTTGTTGCAGATTATGATCTGGACATAGCTTATCATCCTGGGAAAGCTAACCTAGTGGCTGATGCCTTGAGCCGCAGAAGGGCTGAAGTGTCATCTGAGAGGGAGGCGGATGAACTGGAAGGGATGATCAGGTCCTTGAACCTCAATACCTTGGTTGGTTCAGATGAGCCACTGGGATTGGAGGCGGTGAACCAGGCCGATCTCCTGACCAGGATCAGGCAAGCTCAGGGCCTGGATGAAAATTTAAAGAAGGTAGCCGCCAATGACAAGACTGAGTACCAGACAACTGACAATGGTACCATCTTGGTCAATGGTAGGGTCAGTGTTCCTAATGATAAGGAACTCAAAGAAGAGATTATGAGACAGGCTCATAAGTCCAAGTTTTCAGTTCATCCTGGACTGAACAAAATGTATAGGGATCTGAAAAGGTACTACCATTGGGTGAGGATGAAATCTGATGTTGCAGAGTGGGTGGCTAAGTGTCCCACTTGTCAACTGGTGAAGGCAGAACATCAGGTTCCCAGTGGTCTACTTCAGAACCTACCCATACCAGAATGGAAATGGGATCACATCACAATGGACTTTGTGACTGGATTTCCCACGACCAGGAATAAGAAAGATGCGGTATGGGTTGTGGTTGATCGGCTGACCAAGTCGGCTCATTTCCAACCCATCAAGAAAGGGGATGGGGTCGACAGGATAGTGCAAGTGTACCTAGACGAGATAGTGAGGTTGCATGGTGTTCCAGCAAGCATTGTCTCGGACAGGGATCCAAGATTTACATCTTATTTCTGGCAGGCTTTCCAAAAGGCCTTGGGAACCAGAGTGAATATGAGCACATCTTATCATCCTCAAACGGATGGGCAGTCTGAAAGGACAATCCAAACCTTAGAGGATATGCTAAGGGCATGTGTGTTAGACTGGGGAGAGTCTTGGGAAAAACACTTACCTTTAGTGGAGTTTGCTTATAATAACAGCTTCCATACAAGCATTGGTATGTCGCCATATGAGGCTTTGTATGGTAGGCCGTGCAGGACACCCCTATGCTGGACCCAAGTGGGGGAGCGTAGCATGTTGGGACCTGAGATCGTAGAACAGACCACTGAGAAGATCAGGATGGTCAAAGAGAAGATGAAAGAGGCGCAGGACCGCCAAAAGAGCTATGCGGACAAGCGTAGGAAGCATCTTGAGTTTGAGGTCAATGACCTGGTGTATCTCAAGATGATTACCTTTAAGGGTAGGACCAGGATTTCTGGGCGAAAGAAACTGGACCCTAGGTACTTGGGTCCATTCAGGATCATAGAGAGAGTGGGTGCAGTGGCATACAAGTTGGACTTGCCATCGGCAATGGATGCATACCACAATGTGTTCCATGTATCCCAACTCCGGAAATGCTTGTCTGAACAAGACATTGTCTTGCCTGAGGTTCCTGCTGACCTTGGTAAGGACCTGACTTTGGAAACCTTGCCGGTTCGGATTGTGGATCGGTCAGAGAAAGCTATGAGAAAGAAGACAGTTCCCATGATCAAAGTGGTGTGGGATTACAATGGTAAAGACCTCATCACTTGGGAAACAGAAGCAAAGATGAAAACAATGTATCCGGAGTGGTACCGACAATTTCTTCCTGATGAAACACTTAACATGGATTCGAGGACGAATCCCAAGTTAGTGGAGGAGACTTGTCATGTCCCCGATCCTAGATAGGATCGGCCGGACGGGCCATGGTGCGGGGAGACGCACCAGTCAGGTCATTAGACCTTGAGACAAGCGTATCATGGCCCTGAATGAAGGTTAAGGGCATCAGTCAGCTGAGACTTAACCAGGATACGATGGAAATAAGGGTAAAGGGGCTGGGTGAGTGTTTAGGCAGCTGGACGAGTGTTGGTTTGAGTTCAATCAGCTCGGTTCAGCTGGTAATAAGTTCACCATGATCTGTTCAGCTCACAGGAGCTGGTGGGCTAGCTCAATCAGCTGGGAACAGCTGGGGGTCAGCTCCATCCAGTGAACGGTGCGTTCTGGTTCGGATCAGTGTGGGCGAGTCCGGGACGGTTACTGGGCGAGCCGATGGTCCGGGTGCAGGACGGTTCGACCAAATGGGTCTTAGGCTTGGGATAGGGAGCGGGCAAGCTCCCAGAGTGTGAGCTGAGGCTCAGTGATCGATTTGCCAAAGGAAGAAAAGGGGAGAAACCGCCAAGGGCGGTTATGGGACGGTTATGGGACAGTTTTGGGAAGAAAGGAAGGGATTTTGGTAACTGTTCGCCCAGGCGGTTGGGGACAG
>CM031934.1:43785028-43805028 GCA_018703725.1 Brassica juncea
GGTGTGTACAAAGGGCAAGGACGTAGTCAACACGAGCTGATGACTCGCGCTTACTAGGAATTCCTCGTTGAAGACCAACAATTGCAAAGATCTATCCCCATCACGATGAAATTTCAAAGATTACCCGGGCCTGTCTGTAACACCCCCGACCCGTCCTAAGCATAGGTCGACCCACCGGCGAACAATCAAACAAGAACATGACCGACGGACGACCCACACCAAGGGTTGGAGATGAAAGGCCAACCAGCCAGCCAACAATCAAACAAGAACATGACTGACCGTCCAACCCAACACCATGGTCCGGAAGCGCTACGTGACGGGCTAGGGACAATACGGTCAGAGTCACAAACTTTACTCCACGACCTAGACCAGTTCATCCACTAACTCGTCCCGCTGCGTCAAGGCATAAGGCTTTGCAACCCGTACCTAGAGTTAGCGTTTTCCGTTAGATCAAAGCCTAAGGCTTTTCAACCCGTACCTCGACCTAACGTTGTGTTAGACCGGACTAGTCAAATATCAGAGTACTCATGAAGCGCATATAAAACAATTACTTTTATTGATTCAAGAAATATTCATACATTGAATAATTCAAGACTGGGCCCGACCTAATGCCAAATCGAGTCAACATAACACAATTCACAATACCGTTTACAAAAGGCATGAAAATCTACACCGGCGGTCCTAACGTCCAGCACCAAGCTATCCGATCATCCTTACCTAAAGCGACCTGCAAAAAGGACAACGGAGTTGGATGAGTAATCTAGTATTACTCAGTGAGCTGGCGGCCTCTACCCGCAACCTAGACTCTACCCAGACAACCCAAAATAACAATCAATCTAGCCCTAGCATGCAATAAAAGCTAAGGCTAAGCAAACCGTTACTAAGTTAGACTTGGCCTCCTGCCATGATCTAGCTTCAAGTAACGGGAACCTGCATTAAAACAAGTCAACAAACAATCCCTAGTTAACCATATATACGCCTGAGTTCAATACTCATGTAGTGTTAGAAACTTAGACTATGCAAGTATCATTAATCGATCGACCAACAATCAAACAAGAACATGATCGGCCAACCAATGATACCGCATAGCTTTAATATCCACCACCCTTCACAAGCAATCACTCAAACACATACAGGCCAACGTCAGGCCTACACTAACGAAATACACATCAAGCCTAATCCGGTACCTAAACCAGACTTAGGACTTAATGTCATAACCTGCAAGCAAATCAATCTACCACAATCACAATAATAACAATGAGTATCACGACTCGATCTAACTAGTAACACCGTATATCGGTGCTACACTGACTCGAGGGTTCCATAACCCTCTACGACACTCTAACACAACACAACACACTACCCCGGGAAATGGTGACTTAGTGTTCATCCTCTCTATCGGCAATATCCTATCTTCCTACCACAAAGGCCAGAAGAAGGAACTTTCAACCGACCGCGGCCCACAGTCCTTCGGGTCACCGCGCGACAGCCCACAGTCCTTCGGGTCACTGCCACATTACACCGTCGTGTAATCACTCAGCCATAGGCCATGATCCCGTCTCTCTGAGTCTTCCCGATCCAGCGAATAAGGGGTTTCCTTGAACCCGCTGGGTACGAGGCTGAGGAAACACTAATCACCCCTAAACAAGCCTAGTATGGACGAGTTACGCACATACTGTCGGCACCACTCACACAACAAAAACTCAATCTAGAACCTAACGTAACGATAAAGTTCCAGATCCTATTTTACACTCGACTCCACAACACAAACCAATAGTACCAGTAGTCTGGCCTATATGGCCTAAGACCCTGAGTACTAATAACTAAACAATAATATCGATACTAAACAACTCAATCAAACCGTTACCCAGATAGTCCAGCCTCCCGCTGAGAAATTATCTTTAAAGATAACGGGAACCTGCACTCAACCATATCAACACGCAAGAATAGAAAACATGATGCATCCTATATTTAGTCCTAATCAGGTTATCAACTCAGTCTTAATTCCATTCATCTCAGCTTAGCCCTTGCTAAACTGAGTCCGGTTCCATGAATAAAATAACCCTAAGGACTCTACCATTCAATTACGTAATCATTCTACTCTATATGCGACTCGATCTACCCTAAATTCCAAGTGGAATTCAAACAAACCAACTCACAGTGTTCTTGCAGCTGGTTGATCGGAGATAGCCTAGCCAAAACCCAATGCCTCTGTCTTCAATGGACTGGTATGGACGAATCAGTACTTGGACAGAACCTCCTCGGACTTCTGGATCTTCTTCTCGGACTTTCGGTAGAACAATGGCTCTTAAAAATGCTCTAACTTCTTCAAAACAGCTCCAAATCCTTCACTTCCTTTTTCTACTTCACTTTCTCTCTCTAGCCCAAGTTTTAGAGTGATGTTTGAGTGTGTGGAATGAATGAAACGAGCTGGGGGAGCTGGGTTTATATAGATATGGCCAACCATTGAAATGGTGCCATTCCATCGCCTGTGTGTCGTCCCGCATGCTTCCGGTCGCATGCGCGGTGACACACGGGCGTCCAAATGTCACCATGCATGACTCCTCTGCATGCCAGAAGCCAGCACCACGTCCAGATGTCATTCAGCATGGCTGGAGCTCATGCATCGCGACACACGGGCCTCTGGGTGTCATATGCCATGTCGTGCTTTGGGTGTCATGCTGCATGTGAGGCTTCATCCTGCGGAGACATGTCGTGCTACGGAGACACTAAGATGATTGGATGAAGGACAGTACGTCCTGATCCCTCAGATAGGGCCACCTCGAGCTTCCCGGTTGATTTGTGCGATTTTTGTCTTTCTGGTGAATTTTCGTCCCGCGATCAATCCCGAATATTTTTCCGCTCCCGTTCTGATTCTCTAAATATTTTTAATAAACTCCAGATGAATACTGAGATCCTCTAAAAATATTTCCCGAGCCTCCGGCTTCTTCCAATAATTTCGAAAAACCGAAATTAGGGTTTTCGACCAACTTTGGGTTTACCCGTCGTGCTTGCTTACTCCCATCATGCTTCCAAATAATAATATCTCTGAAATAATATTCTGATGATAGATGTGAAGTTTCGGCGAAAACTTAGTGGCTAAGAAACGTCGGGTTTCTGAAACGTCGAGCTTCTAAACCGTCGTGCTTCCAAAAATGTGATTCTTCCAAAATCTTCGTCTGATCAATCTAAGACTCTTCTAAGAAAGGTAGAGCAGCTTAATATGTCTCATGGTTCACTCACGATCCATTCTTCGACCACATCCTACTTCGAACTTCTTGGTTGGCCCGTACCGCTCGCGGTTCGATCATCAAGTTGATGCTCGACCAATCTTCTGTCTTCTCCGAACCATGTTAAGTTTTATGTGATCAAAACTCAACATTACTCCAAATATGTAATCTCCCAAAAGCTTGGCTCCAGATTCTGACTTTCCCTTGCTCGACCATTTTATCCCGAAGGGCGGGTTATCACACTGTCGGCCAAGGTGTGAACTCGTTGAATACATCAGTGTAGCGCGCGTGCGGCTCAAAACATCTAAGGGCATCACAGACCTATTATTGCCTCAAACTTCCTTGGCCTAAACGGCCATAGTCCCTCTAAGAAGCCTGCCGTGAAGGGATGCCTCCAAGTAGCTAGTTAGCAGGCGGAGGTCTCATTCGTTAACAGAATTAACCAGACAAATCGCTCCGCCAACTAAGAACAGCCATGCACCACCACCCATAGAATCAAGAAAGAGCTCTCAGTCTGTCAATCCTTACTATGTCTGGACCTGGTAAGTTTCTCTGTGTTAAGTCAAATTAAGCCACAGGCTCCACTCCTGGTGGTGCCCTTCCGTCAATACTCCCCCCGGAACCCAAAAACTTTGATTTCTCATAAGGTGCCAGCGGAGTCCTAAAAGCAACATCCGCTGATCCCTGGTCGGCATCGTTTATGGTTGAGACTAGGACGGTATCTGATCGTCTTCGTGCCCCCAACTTTCGTTCTTGATTAATGAAAATATCCTTGGCAAATGCTTTCGCAGTTGTTCGTTTTTCATAAATCCAAGAATTTCACCTCTTGTTATAAATCATGGAGTGGATTGCCATAACCAGGCCCGGTATGTAACCGGCCCATAGAGAGAGAAGGATGGCCCAACCCTAGAGAGAGAGAGAGTCGGCCGCGTCAAGGAGAGAGAGAGAGCCGGCTTAGAGAGAAAAGGAAACCGTCTTTCCTTTTCCTTGTAATTGTTATCTTTTCATTATTATGTATTAATAGTTTTCCTATTCCTAGTGAGTTTAGGTTTTGGATACTTTCCATTTATCTTTATCTTGTAATCCTTATATAAGGAACCCCATTTGATCATTAATAATACAGAGAGAAATATTCAGTCTCTAAACTCTCTAATTACAACACGTTATCAGCACGATAGACTCCAAAACCCTGAGACAAAACCTTAACCTAAAATCCGTCACACATAAACCCTAAATCCGGTGCATCTTAAAATCGATCGATCTCTCCAACCCTGAGTAACTAGACAACGATCTACATATCATCTTGAAGCTCTTGACGAGACGAATCCATCAGCCCTCACTCGCAGAAACAATACGCGGCGCCGTCTTGGTCTTTTGGAACCCTAAACCCGAAGAACCCTAAATTGTTCTTGCCTGCGTTCCGGCTTGCAAACATCCGATCAGGACGCTAAATCCCTTAAGCGTTCCTGATCCTAGACATCTGCAGCTCCCTGTTCACAACAGAGCCTGCTCACGTTCACATCACAGCAAGCTCGCGTTCCAAACAGACGTCTGCGAACCCGATAGAAAGAAGACGTGTCCCGCTTTAGCTCAGATCTCGTCCGACGTTCTCAGCACACATCTGCGACCAGGGGCAGACACGATAAGGAGCCAGCTCGCGTCCGTTTTCCATCTCGCGACCCGATAGGAGCCAGCTCGCGTCCGTTTTCCAACTCGCGACCCGATAGGAGCCAGCGTCCGTCCGCGTGCAAGATAGAGGTTCATCCGACTTTGGTGGTCCAGTTCAACCCTACAAAACAAAGGTAATTCGAAATCTGAAAACAAGAATCAAATCTGGTTGTTTTGTAAAGATTGAAACCCTAAAATATAATCTCTAAAACTAAAAACCATAGGTTAATAGATCAATCCCTATGAGTAAATCGAAGCTCTATAAGTTCGATCTAAAACCTAGAAACGAGATTGATCCATTAATCAATTAAAATCAGAACCTTAAAGGTTTTTGAATCTCAAATAAATTCCCCTTGATCAAAGATCAAAGTTTTTTCAAAATCTCCTAAAACCCTAATTTTGGAAAATTGGTTTTTAATCTTTGATTTGAAACTTGAGTGTTTGATTGATCGCCTAGAGCTGTGATTAGGATTGTCTTAAAACTTGAATCTGAATCTTGTTTAAACTGGAACCCTAATCTCAAATTTGAAATCCTAAGGCCTTGAAACCCTTAATCAGCTACTTGAATGTTTTAAAACCCTAAATCTTGTTTTAAATTCCTAAAGGCCTTGAAACCTTAAATCTCACAAACCTGTAAAGATTGAAAGTTTAAATATTGTTTTGAATGATAGTTAGGTTGCTAGATTGCTTGATTCTAAAATCTAATATTACCAACCTTGAAATTGGTAAAACTTAATAGATATGCAACTAAGCAATAGGATTGTATGCATTTAGATTAATAATCTCGTTTTGTATGTGGCTGTGTGGCCTAATACATTGGTCATACTTGCGGCCTTGTGCCCTTGATTGATAGAAAGCCATGTGGCTTAAATGTATCATACTCGTGGCCGTGTGGCCTAGTATCCGGATGGTTATATAAACCGGAATGCATCATGATCCGATTCTTAAGATTGTTGTATCACATAATGGCCGTGAGGTCTAAAGCATCACAATACATGACCATCTGGTCCAAGTATTATAGATAGACTTATGAAATCATGTTCACTGATTATTTGAATTGGTTGCAAGAACTCTAAATCATAAATTGATTAATGATTTCAGATGTCGAGATTTGAGCCTTCAGATTATGCTGCCCTAAATTCCTCTGGGGATAATTATCAAGAATGGTAAATGAACACTTCAATTTCTCTGATGTCTAGAGGACTCGGGAGATGTATTATTGAAGGCAATAATGCAATTGAAAGTGAAAAGCATAGAACCATAACAATTATGCGCTATCATCTCACTGAGGAACTGAGAAACCAGTATGAAAATATAGAGGATCCTTGTGACCTTTGGACAAAATTATAGTCCAGATACACTATAGTGTTATTACCAAAGGTCAGACATGAAAGGATGAGTCTCAGATACCAAGACTTTGAGAATATCACTTTGCTTTGTCCAAAGTCGTTTACAAACCGAGACTATGTGGTGAAATGGTAACAGAGGGGGATTTACTGGAACAGACCTTCCTCACAGCTGATCCACGAGATCTATTGTTACAACATATCTATAGAGAAAAAGGTTTCACCACCTATAATGATCTTCTATCATACCTATTACTAACTGAGCAAAGTAATAAGATGTTAAAGAAAAGCAGTGAGATGAAATATCCTGAGGCAATGGATCAATATGAATCCAAGGCAGCCGTGTCCCAAGTGACTGACGGTGTGGCCGGCTTGAATATTAACTAAAGAAAGATCTCGACATGATGATTTTATTTGAAGTATATGATTTTATGATTTGCTTTTAACCCTCTTTGATGTTTCACGATTTATATATATAAGAGTTTGTTTTGATTATATCTTGCCTGTTCTTACTTGAACATATAAATGTTTTCATTTTAAAGAAGTTGCCTAAAGGGCATTATGGTATGGTATAGTAAGCCTAGTAAGAAACTATGGCCAAGGCATTGCCTTAAACGGCATTATACACACCATTGAAGTTATAATGAATGGTTTCCAAGTAGAAACAATGGGCAAGGAAGGAAACAAGTTCCTTTAGATTTAAAGATGAAAAACGCCTAAGACCTTATAAGTGGCCAAGACTATACCTATGATCTCTACTGATCAAAACTATTCTACAGATCAGTATGATAAGAGGCAAGAGCCGTGGTGACCATATTGAGATACACCATGAAATTTTACACTCTATGGCATGATAGGATTAGCCATCCTAGTCTAAACTTGATGCAAAGATTAATATTGAAAAGGCACAGAGTTATCCCGTAAAAATCTCACGTTGTGAAACATGTACACAAAGGGAAACTCATTAGGCTTAATTGTCCCAAGCATCACGACCGTCTTAAGAGATTTTGAATAAACCACCGCATACATATATGTGCCGTCTAAGATGGAACCTCAGAAGAGGATTGGAAGTATATAAGAAAAGGACTTTCTCCACGAAATTCAAAGAGACCGTGAGCCAAAACATGGGTGATCAAATAGTTGCCAGGTACGAATTGCATGAAACGAATGAATCCGAATATTAATGGAGAAAGATTATAAGCTGGATAAAGAATGTTAAAAGAACGAATGGTTTTAACCATCATTGTCTTGGCAAGATCCTCGGACTAGAGATTATGATTTAAGACGTCCAAAGAAAGGTTATACAAAGTTAGATAATTGAGATGCCTGACACTGAACCGAAAAGAATGACTAAGTCATAACCAGCTTAGCACCAAATGAATGTCCTAGAAGAGACATAATCAAGTTGCTATAGAGTCTATACAAGATAGACCAAGTGTTCCATAAGATAAAGGAATCTTGGATAGAAAGGAATGGTTCATAGTATGATAGATCCGAGGTTATAAGAGAAACCATACAAACATTGAGAAAAGGCTGCGCAGCTACACATCTAACGTACCAAACCATGTAGTCTTGGGACGCCAAGCTACTAGGTAATAAAGGTCCTGGATAATAAGATCTCAAATCCATTGGATCATGTCTGGAACATAATGGAACCATATGAAAGTGTCGACACACACATGAATGTTATATAAAGATGCATAAGAGAATAGCACTTGAACATATAGAGATAAACGAGGATCATGAACACACGAATGAGTACTCATATAATCATAAAAGATCATAAAGATTAGAAAGATAAACGTGGAGGTTCAAAGTATCTAAAGAAGAGATGGGTGTATTGGCCATGTACATATACAGAAACGCCATCTGATAAACCAGTGAAATAGATGGATCTTGTGAGAAGTAAAGAAGCCGTGAGAGATGTACATGATGTAAAGGTGTTCATGTCTTCATACTAACAGCATTAGATTATAGCTTGTTACACAAGGTACTCACAGAGATCAAAGGAACAGAGTAAAAGGAGATAAACTCCTATGTGGTGGTTGCTGCTACAGATATTCGATATTAAAGCCAAGTCTGGTCATAAGTAATAAAATAGATACAATGATGTAGTAAGCAGCATATGGATCACTGGATAAGATAAGATGAAAGAAAAACTTTGTTCCTAAGCTGATTCATGGACTGAAAAGCAGCTGCATATAGTAAAAGAAATTGATCACAACATGATCTTGGAATTGTATAAAAGACAATCCAATACAGTCCATATATTTGAAAATTTCTTGTGATTATACTAAACCTAAAAGAGGTTAGTAGACATAGAATAAATCTATGTGGATAAAGGCGTCCGGCCCTCTGGCTAAAAGCGTCCAGCACTCCAGCTAAAGACATCCGGCCCATAGGCTTAAAGGCGTCTGGCCTTTCAGCTAGAAGCGTCCGGCCCCTTCTACTAAAGACGTCCAGCCCTCAGGCTAAAAGCGTCCGGCCTTTCGGCCAAGGGCGTCCGGCCCTTTCTTCTCGATCACGAGCTAATAGAAAGATCAACCATCAGGTTTCAAAACCGACATCAGATCCATTGATTAGGATCCGGCATAGCAAACAGTTTGCTACTGCTGTGTAAAGGCAAAGAGATCGATGTCTACATGTGAGATACATGAGTGTGTTTGGCCAAAGAGCAATAATAAGATATTATAAACTCACAGCAATGATCATTGATCTTGAACACTCATGAGACAAGTAGTGGACATGTATAGACGAGGTCTATGACCCGGACATGGATCGGCCAGATTGAAACATGGTCGAATGGTAAACCATAAATAGCCAAAGTAAAGAGTTTGGCAGTAGACGATCACGTCTAGACTATGGATATATGCAAACACGATTTGCAAAGACCAAATAGTGATCTCCGAGGACAATATGGTTCATATTGTTTAGCACACATGCTTTACCAGGACACTCGATGTCAAGAGACATGAGAAACGACATGAGGTCGAAGTGGTCTACTTACGGCTTAGTAATGAAACTGGCCGATTACTCCCTTCCTACATATAAATGAAAGATCACGCATCAGATGGGTAGAATGTAGAACCTACACTGAGGTTCACATCAGGGGGAGTAGTGCGTGTTGTACTCTTTTTCCTTCATCATGGTTTTGTCCCACTGGGTTTTCCTTATAAGGTTTTAATGAGGCAACATGAAGCGTACTACAAATCCTGTAAGGTTATGGCATCCAAGGGGGAGTGTTATAAATCATGGAGGGGATTGCCATAACCAGGCCCGGTATGTAACCGGCCCATAGAGAGAGAAGGACAGCCCAACCCTAGAGAGAGAGAGAGGCGGCCGCGTCAAGGAGAGAGAGAGAGAGAGAGGCGGCTTAGAGAGAAAAGGAAACCGTCTTTCCTTTTTCTTGTAATTGTTATCTTTCCATTATTATGTATTAGTAGTTTTCCTATTCCTAGTGAGTTTAGGTTTTGGATAATTTATATTTATCTTTATCTTGTAATCCTTATATAAGGAACCCCCTTTGATCATTAATAATACAGAGAGAAATATTCAGTCTCTAAACTCTCTAATTACAACATCTCTGACTATGAAATACGAATGCCCCCAACTATCCCTGTTAATCAGCACTACGATCCCGAAGGCCAACACAATAGGATTGAAATCCTATGATGTTATCCCATGCTAATGTATACAGAGCGTAGGCTTTCTTTGAGCACTCTAATTTCTTCAAAGTAACAGAGCCGGAGGCACGACCCAGCCAGTTAAGGCCAGGAGCATATCGCCGACAAAAGAGACAAGCCGACCGGTGCTCACCGAAGGCGGACCGGGCGGCCCATCCCAAGGTTCAACTACGAGCTTTTTAACTGCAACAACTTAAATATACTCTATTGGAGCTGGAATTACCGCAGCTGCTGGCACCAGACTTGCCCTCCAATGGATCCTCGTTAATGGATTTAGATTGTACTCATTCCAATTACCAGACTCAAAGAGCCCGGTATTGTTATTTATTGTCACTACCTCCCCGTGTCAGGATTGGGTAATTTGCGCGCCTGCTGCCTTCCTTGGATGTGGTAGCCGTTTCTCAGGCTCCCTCTCCGGAATCGAACCCTAATTCTCCGTCACCCGTTACCACCAAGGTAGGCCACTATCCTACCATCGAAAGTTGATAGGGCATAAATTTGAATGATGCGTCGCCAGCACTAAGGCCATGCGATCCGTCTAGTTATCATGAATCATCAGAGCAATGGGCAGAGCCCGCGTTGACCTTTTATCTAATAAATGCATCCCTTCCAGAAGTCGGGGTTTGTTGCACGTATTAGCTCTAGAATTACTACGGTTATCCGAGTAGTAGTTACCATCAAACAAACTATAACTGATTTAATGAGCCATTCGCAGTTTCACAGTCTGAATTCGTTCATACTTACACATGCATGGCTTAATCTTTGAGACAAGCATATGACTTCTGGCAGGATCAACAAGGTAGCATTCATAAATCAGGGCAAGACCATGTCATATTCCCGCAAACACATGGAAAGTGGGAACAGACGCAGACTTGACCGTCATCTTTTGTCCGGAGACAAAAGTGCTTAATGGGACAGAATTTCTTTGAGTCACCGCCATAATATTTCCACAACCGAGATCTCAGCAAACAGCTTATTCACATTTGCGAACAATGCATAAATTATGCAAAGACGCAAGAATCACAAGTGTCGGCTTATGTGTTCACGACTTCCCCACTGAAGGAGATGCCGCAAACAACATTTTAAGCAAAGCTTAACAATTCCTTCCAGATAGGTACGCAACACAGGCCCCGGTCAGTTCAACAAGCATAAAACTATGCTAGTGAAGAAACTGAGGAGGATAGTTGGTCTGTAGTTGGGTGCACGAGCACAGAGCCTACAAACACTAGCTATCCAATCACCACTCATACGCCGAATGTTCATTTGCCCCGCTAACATCAATGTTTCCAACCACTCTTGAGATGTAATCAAAAGAGCAACTGGAAGACGGATGAAACCAGGCCAAGACTACACAAGCGCGAAAAATTGAAGTTAGGGGCAAAACGGTCCGCCGGAAAATTTGCCGGAAAAGTTACCAGAAAATTCACCGGAGACAATCCGGCCATCGACCTCAACCCAGCCATCGATAGTGTTGGACCGAGCAGTCCAACACTACATACCCCTTCGGGTACTGAGGGTAGGCTCAGAAGAGTGCCTACCCCTTATAAAGACAAAACACTTTTTTTCAGTCTGTCACCAGTAGACATTGGTTGTGTTCCGAGAGTATTTTTAATGTAAAAAAAAATACTTCGAATTTGAATCTGATTTTTTGCATGCTTCATAAGTATGGTTAAAGCTATTTTCTGGTAAATTTTAATGATTTTCTTTTGCTTCTAACCATGTCTTTTGCATGCTACAAAGTTCGGGGTTTCATGGTCTAAACGGAAGTCTACAGCACCTTTTGATCAACATTTGACATCCTAAACTATTTGTTGACATATTTTTGATGTTTCCTTTCAGAAAACTTTCTTCAAAAATATTGATTTTTGAATTTTTGTCTTCTCGGGTGATTTTGGCTGTCCGTGGGTGATTTTGGCCCACGTGGGCTATCTGTTCACTACACACATGACGTCTGTGTGTGTCCATCAGAACACACAGGACGTCCGTGGCTGTCTGTGTGTGTCCGTGTGTGTCCGTCAGCACACACAGAACGTCCGTGGCTGTCCATCAGTACACATATCAGCACGCTGGTCTTTGGACTCAGCACGCTGGCCCTTCCCGTGGACTGTTTGGGTGATTTTGGCCCACGTGGGCTCTCTGTTCAGTACACACAGGACGTACGTGGGTGTCCGTCAGCACACACAGGACGTTCATGGCTGTCCGTGTGTGTCCGTGTGTGTCCGTCAGCACACAAAAGACGTCTGTGGCTGTCCATCAGTACACATATCAGCACGTTGGTCCTTGGACTCAGCATGGTGACTCTTCCCGTGGACTGTTCGGGTGATTTTGGCCCACGTGGGCTGTCTGTTCAATACACACAGGACGTCCGTGGGTGTCCATCAGCACACACAGGACGTTCGTGTGTGTCCGTCAGCACACACATGACGTCCGTGGCTGTCCGTGTGTGTTCGTCAGCACACACATGACGTCTGTGGCTGTCCATCAGTACACATATCAGCACGTTGGTCCTTGGACTCAGAACGCTGACCCTTCCCGTGGACTGTTCGGGTGATTTTGGCCCATGTGGGCTGTTTGTTCAGCACACACAGGATGTCTGTGGGTGTCCACCAGCACACACAGGACGTCTGTGGCTGTCCGTGTGTGTCCGTCTATGTTCGTCAGCACACACAGGACGTCCGTGGCTGTCCATCAGTACACATATCAGCACGTTGGTCCTTGGATTCAGCACGCTGGCCCTTCCCGTGGACTGTTTGTGTAAGACCCGATCCCGGCTCTTAAGCCCAAACTGATCTGCGGCCTTAACCTTTCAATCTAAGTCCGAGTGAACCAAGTTTTAAGCTTATTGGGCAAATCAATTCAATTCAATTCAACTGAGGTTAAATACAATAAATCTATACAAGGAAACATATTGGGCAATCAATTGTATAAATATAAACTGAGATTCATACATCATTCTTAGGTTTGTCCTAATAAGTTATACACACTTAGTCTAACATAAGTTCACAAGTTGCACAATAGGCTATCAGTATTTCACATCTATCTACAATGACCCATTCACCACACATCTTACCATAGCCTGAGTCTTCACGGTGCCTTTCCCTTACCGCGGTCCATGTCCGATCCTGAAACCACACAAGACACAATGCACATTCATAAGGCCGATATCCTAACATCAAGTCTAGATAAGCGTGGTTCTGCTACTTAGAATCTATAACCTGTCCAAACCAACATACTCAAATAAATTCCCGAAAACTAATTAAAATTCATGATAATCCCAGATAAATCCCAACTAAGAGATTCCCATAAACAGTTTCCAACCAAAAACACTAGAACATCCAAATCCGACCATGAACAGTCCGGCCAAAGGCCAAGGACTTGGATACTGAACCGGCCAGGGCCTTGGTTCAGTGTTCCCTGTATGAACAAAACAAACGAACACAATAATCTGATAGGATAAACAAATCTAAAGAGATAGAGGGAGTAGATGTAGGCGCATAGCAAACCGGCCACAAGCCCGATCGGATCATCAGCCGGCTAGGGCCGATCGCTCGCCGTCCACACCACTGACCTTAGGCATTCTCTCCACAGGCGCCATCTCCTTTTTTTTCCTTCTCTCGGTCTCTCTGTCTGGTATCCATCTCCTCAGGCCTTGCTTACCACGATCTGGTTTCTCCTGGAACAGCCAAGCCTCTCGCCGGTTCTCTCCTTGGATCGCCGGTTCTCTCTTCTCTTTTTGGGGTTTGTCTCTCACGATTTTGGCAGAGGTTCCCATCAAGAATTCTGTGTCAAATTCTGGATCCAGGACTCTGTATTTATAGAGAGAGGGAGTCGGAACTGCCATGGGGCCGAAGGAGTGGGATTTGTAACCGAAAAGGTGTCTCTCTCTCCCTTGGAACCGTTCGGCAATAACTGCCCCCAACCGGTCCTCAACAGCCTCCAACTGCTCCTGTCCCTCTCGGTTCTCTATCCTGAAGCCAAGGCCAAGCCCTTTAACTGACCGTCCATACCGTGGCCGCACCATCTAACCGAACCACCATAACCGTCCTTGTAACCGACCCAACAGTCCCGTACATGAGCTGACTGCTAGCTGGTCCCAGCTGAGTGAGCTAGTCCTTCTAGTTCCACGAGCTGATGCATACTGATTGAGCTCCCATTGAGCTTCTCTGAGCTGCCCAAGCTCGGCCGCTGTCCCGTCCAGCTCCCACATCACTCGTCCAGCACTATTAAACCCATTCTTTCTTCACTCTGGTTAAGTCTCAACACTTTGATGCCCTTAACCCTATGTCTGAGCCATGATACGGTTGTCTACTGGTCTATTGACCTGACTGGTGCGTCTCCCCGCACCATGGCTCATCCCAACGATCTGATCTCGGACCGGGGACATGACAAGTCTCCCCCACTTGGGATGGATTCGTCCTCGAATCCTCATCATGTGTTTCCTCGCGGACCACCTGATCATACCACTCAGGATACTCGGCCTTCATCCTTGCCTCTGTTTCCCAAGTGATTACATCCTTGCCATTGTATTCCCACACGACATTGATCATGGGAATGGTCTTCTTCCTTGTTGTCTTTTCTGTTCGATCCACTATGCGGACCGGCCTCGTCTCTTGAGTCAGATTCTTACCCAAATATGTAGGGATCTCGGGTAGTACTATGTCCTGATCAGACAAACATTTTCCGAGTTGGGACACATGAAACACGTTATGGAACGCATCCATGGCTGGTGGCAGTTCCAACTTATAAGCCACAACCCCAACTCTTTCTATGATTCTGAACGGAACCAAGTACCTAGGGTCTAGTTTTCTTCTGCCAGAAACTCTAGCCCTCCCTTTGAATGTGATCATCTTGAGATAGACGAAGTCTTCAACTTCAAACTCAAGATGTTTCCTCCGTCTATCTGCATAACTCTTTTGACGATCATGTGCTTCTTTCATTTTCTCCTTTAAGGTCCTTATTTTCTCAGTGGTTTCTTCCACTATCTCAGGACCCAATATGCTCCTCTCCCCCGCTTGGGTCCAGCATAATGGCATCCTGCAAGGCCGTCCATACAGTGCTTCATAAGGTGACATCCCAATGCTAGTATGGAAACTGTTGTTGTAGGCAAACTCGACCAAGGGTAGATGCTTTTCCCATGAGTCGCCCCAATCTAACACCACGGCCCTTAACATGTCCTCCAATGTCTGGATTGTCCTCTCTGACTGCCCATCCGTCTGAGGATGATAGGCTGTGCTCATGTTCATTCTTGTTCCTAAGGCTTTTTAAAAAGCCTGCCAGAAGTAAGAGGTGAACCTAGGGTCTCTGTCCGAGACAATACTAGCCGGCACTCCATGCAGACGTACTATCTCGTCCAAGTAAATCCTCACGATCTGATCCACTCCATCTCCTTTCCGTATTGGTAAGAAGTGGGCCGACTTGGTTAGTCTGTCAACCACCACCCAAACCGCATCCTTTCGGTTCTTGGTCGTAGGAAAACTGGTCACAAAATCCATTGTGATGTGATCCCACTTCCACTCTGATATGGGGAGATTCTGGAGCATACCACTGGGCACTTGATGTTTGGCCTTCACAAGCTGGCAAGTAGGACACCTTGCCACCCACTCGGCCACTTCTGTTTTCATCCTTACCTAGTGATAGTACCTTTTTAAATCCCTATACATCTTATTCAGCCCGGGGTGGACTGAGAACTTTGACTTATAAGCCAGACTCATAATCTCTTCTTTAAGCTCCTTGCTGTTTGGAACACTTACTCGGCCATTCTCCAAGATTGTTCCGTTGCTTGTGATCTGATACTCCGTCTTGTCGTTAAGAGCCACTTTCTGCAAGTTCACATCCAAACTATGGGCCTGCTGTATCCTGGTAAGTAGATCGGCCTGATCCACTGCCACTAATCCCAATGGCTCATCACGTCCAACCAAGGTATTTAGATGTAGTGACCGAACCATCCCTTCTAGTTCATCCGCTTCTCTTTCTGCCGAGACCTCTGCCTGTCTCCGGCTTAAGGCATCAGCCACTAGGTTAGCCTTGCCTGGATGGTATGCTATGTCCAGATCATAATCAGCAACAAACACCATCCATCTTCTTTGTCTCAAGTTCAACTCAGGCTGAGCGAAAATGTACTTCAAGCTCTTATGATCAGTGAGAATCTGGACTTTGGCTCCGTACAGATACGATCTCCATATATTCAAGGCAAACACCACGGCCGCCATCTCTAGATCATGGGTCGGATAATTCCCTTTATGCTTTCCCAGCTGTCTCGAAGCATAAGCAATCACCTTCCCATGTTGAGTCGGGAAGCACCCCAACCCAGTGATGGACGCATCCATATAGACCACATAAGGTTGATCTGCCTCCGGAAATACCAATATTGGTGCATTCGTCAGCATATCCTTTAGAGCTGAGAAACACTTTTCACACCCTTCATTCCAGGCAAACTTCACATCCTTGCCTGTAAGTCGTGTCATGGGTTGAGCCAAACTCGCAAACCCCTTGACATACTTTCTGTAGTAGCCGGCCAGCCCTAGGAAACTCCTAACCTCAGTAGCATTCCTAGGCTGTGGCCAATCTCGTATAGTCTGAACCTTCTCCGGATCTACTGACACGCCCTGATCAGACACAATGTGTCCGAGGAACCCAATGCTCTTCTGCCGGAAACTACACTTGCTTAGTTTGTCAAAGAGTTTATGTTCCCTCAAACATCCTAGTACGGCCCTGAGATGCTTCTCATGGTCTTCCTTGTTTCTGGAATATACAAGTATGTCATCTATGAAGATGATTACAAATTCATCCAAGAAATCTCGAAAGATACCATTCATCATCTTCATGAATGCAGCTGGTGCATTGGTTAGACCAAATGGCATAACCATAAACTCATAGTGGCCATACCTGGTCCGGAACACCGTCTTCCTGATATCATTAGGCTCAATTGGGATCTGATGATACCCTGAGGCTAAATCAATCTTGGAAAACCATTTGGCCCCTTTGAGCTGATCCAACAGCTCATCAATTCTGAGTAATGGGTACTTATTCTTCACAGTAACCCTATTCAACCCTCGGTAATCAATACACAGCCATAAGCTAGCATCCTTTTTTTTCACAAAAAGAACTGTTGCTCCCAAAGGCGAGACACTTGGTCGTATGAACCCTTTGTCCAACAACTCTTCCAGTTGCTTCGTTATCTCGGCCAACTCAGCCGGAACCATACGATATGGACTTTTGGACATTGGGGCCGTCCCTGGTTCTAGTTCTATTATGAACGGGTCAGCCCTATCAGGGGGAATGCCCTGTAGTGCCCGAAACAAATCCTCAAACTCTTTAACCAGCGGAATCCCGTCTGGGTCACCAGCCCCTACAACCTCCTTAGTGGGGATTGTGACCAAAAATGCCTCACAACCCTTCTCAAGCATCCGTTCCACTTGGACTGCTGATATCACTAAGCATCCAGAGGTCGGACAAATACCTTGGAACCTGATCAGGGGCCCACACCCACTCTCAAACTGCATCCTTCCTCTGTGACAGTCCCGAGTTGCCCGGTTCTTTCCAAGCCAGTCCATGCCTAATATCACCTCATGATTCTTAAGGCAGACCACAACCAGATCCACAGGCATAACTCTATCTTGGATAACTATTAGGATATCCTTTGCTCGCCCTAATGAATGCATTACTTGCCCACCGGCCGCATTCACTATGCAAGGATCATCCTCCGTTCCCATCTGGAACAACCCTTTTCAGATCATATCTGGGCTCACACAACTGTGTGTAGCTCCAGTATCAAACTGTCTGTGTGTTTCCACACCACCAATACATAGGGTCCCTACATAAGACCCCACTTTTCTAATCATCTAATCCATTCTAAGTTTTGTACCATGCCAATCTACTGAATTGAAAAAGAATGGATCAAGAATGTTACCAGTGATCGCTAGAAACGGTCCAGCCTCTGCTGCATCCTTGGTCAGTTCATAGACACGCGGTGCTGAGGTCCTACCTCGGGTCTGGCTTGGCTTGCTGGCCTCCCCACGTCCTTTAGCCTCATCTTGCATCTTGGGACATTCCAAGCATAGGTGTCCCGTCTTGCCGCAGTAATGACAGCTTCTGGGATCACTCCCCGAGCCCTTTCCACGGTTCTCTGACCGTCCAGGACAGTCTCGAGCAAAGTGGCCCATCTTGCCACAACGGGTGCAAGCCTCCTTTGCCTTCCAACACTCTCCACCGTGATGCCTTCCGCATGAAGGACACCCCGGCCTATCACTTGAGGCCTTGCCCCCTTTGGCCGTGTCCCTCTTTCTCTTCCGGTCGCTTCCGGATCCACTAGAAGCCGTGTGGCCCCTAGACTTCAGCTTGGCTTCTTCGGCCAAGTTAGTCTCCACCATAGCCATGCGTTCCACCAGTTCAGACACTGTCTCGAAGTGACCAACGGAGCAATAGGTTCGAAGTTCGACCCTTAGGCCTCGAAAAAACCTACGTATCTATACCGTCTCCTCCTCCAACTCCTTGCCCACATATCGTCTGAGCCGGTTGAACTTCTCTTCGTACTCATGTACTGTCATGCGTCCTTGAGTCAAGTATAGGAACTGAGACTCCAGACGGTCCCAAAACTTATGTGAATTGTGATCAAGGTGTCGTAAGAGACCTTGCCTATGGATGGAATTCTCTGCCCATATTGTGTTTGATTCGGGAACAACACATGGTTGTAGTTCCTGAGCGATGTCATAGTATTAGAGAGGATTCACTTTTGTGAATTCAAGTCTACCGTTCTTGTTTGGAAGTACGGGCTGCCAGTTAAAGTTATGGTATGCCTTCCCCATTCCATAGTACTTCCGTTAGAGCGGTATGTTTCTATCTAGAATGAGATTGGCTATCTAGTTATCGAGCTCAATTAGGATATTAAGGAAAGAAGTCTTTTGAAGAGGACCAGTTATTGTTAGCCTACAATGGTATACTACTAAGTGTTCGAGTATCACTCAAATCAGTCTGGCGTGTTGAAGATCTTTTGGGAAAAGGTGAAGAAGTGTACTCTAGTAACTTGATCGTTTAAAAAGTAGAAGATAAAAAGAGCAGAGTAGAAGACAATCTGATAATCAGGAAATATGAAGATGTGTTTAAGGCATTGAAAGGATGGTTGACGTCTAAGAAAATAACATGTTCAGTATTCTTGTTGAACCTTGATTCACTGCAATAGCCTAGGGATTTCACCAAGTGATTCTTGTCGAGTTCTAGTAGTAGTTAGAAGAATATGAAGAGCGTTTCAGATAGATCAGAAGTGTAAAGAATATTGTAAGTGAAATCATTCTTAGAATGGGTGAGTGTGTTTATTTGAGAGTAGCACCCCTGGTCCGAATCATGTTGGTGTGATTGATCGTGTATGTTCTTGTTTGATTGTTGCACGGTTAATCAAGTTAACATTGACCAGACTGAAGATGTTACATTCACGTATGCCACATCACCTCGCGTTCCAAATTTCATGTTGTTGTTATGGGGGAGAGCCAGATAGAAAAGGTTGAGAAGTGATAGTCTACAGATACAAGATTTTTAGAAAAAGTATCCAGACCGACAAGAGTTGTGTAGCAGTAATGAATTTGTTTCTTCCTCAAGGTGTTTTTTCAGAAAAGAAATGATTGATTGTAAGAGTTAGGGATCCGGCAATCAGTTGTTTAAACATAGGTAGTGAAGATAAGTTTAGAGCTGATATCCAGAATCTTTGCAGAATCTCCAGTGTTCAGTAAAGTGTGTACATCTATGTTATGACAATTCGGGGACAAATTCTTTTGAGGGGGGAAGAATGTAAAGACCCTCACGAGCAGTTAGGATTTTGGTCTGGAAAAGTCCTGTTCGACCAGTTCGGAGTTGGTTCAACCAGAACTAAAAATAAAAATCGAGCCGGTAAATTAATGTTTTGACGGGACTGTCTTGTGGTCGAAAGACCTTCCCTTGATAGTTTTGGTCGAGACTTAAATATTTGGTCAAATTATTTTTATTTAAGCTGAACGAGATTTTCCAAGAGCCAAAGGACAAGGAATATTTGGTCGAAATATTATTCAGAATTATCAACCAGCTTCCTTAATAATCTTGACCCG
>CM031934.1:43810028-43812528 GCA_018703725.1 Brassica juncea
TTGACTCGACCAGCCGTGCAACAATCAAACAAGAACATGCACAGCCGATCACTCGTAACTGAAAACAAACCGAGAAGCCATAATGTGTACATAAACGACTAACCCGAAGTTCCCGAAATAAATCCAGGTACCTTAGGCCAACCGCCTAAGTACACATATCCTATTAGGTACAACCCGAGGCTTTACAACCTTAAGAGTAATACCCAATAGTTGGTTCGTCCGGACAAGGACTAATATCATTTAGAACCCGTACTTTAAAAACATTCTTTATACACTATATACTTATTCATTTAAAAGAATCTTACAAAATCTTATAGATTAACCTCGAGGTTTTCGGTCAACAAACCTTATACATAAAGTATATCAAAACGACTGCAAGGATAATAAAACTACCGCTGGCTAATGCGGTTCCTTCCCGTCCTAGAGTAAAGGTCTCCCACCTACTGGTTACCTGCATATCAAATGAGTCATGAGTAACTAGTTTACTCAGTGAGTCTAATCCCACACCCAAACACATATCAATAGTATCCCAAGCAAGCGACACCATTTGAATGCAGTGGAATTATATTCCATAATTAATATAATTATAAGGCCTCTCAATCCATCCATGTGAATCTATCTTAAACATTAACTCCACGATACCCGCCAATCACTCATATTCTTAATATATATATATGCTAAACCCGGAAAACCACCAAGGCTAACCGAGCCTAACGGGGAATAAATATAACCATCATCTCCATCAGATATTCCAAGATAGAACATCCAACGCTGCATGCAGTTACACGGCCTCCAGGGTGCGACCCTATCATCGTGTCTTCATGACCTTGATCCATATCGCAGGACCAATTCACGGCAATGCGGGACTTTCGGGAGAGTGAGTATACAATAATTAAGACTTCACATGATTCACACTTATTAATATAATACTTATAGATTAGTACTTGAGAACAATTACTAAGGCTCAGGATAACCTCAAAGAATTATTCTTATTAATTCTTAAGTATTTAAACTAGATAAATACTTCATATATAAATATAGATCAAGGGATAATACTTAATCAATCAACCATAATTACTCCTTAATTAATCCATGATTAATCCTTAATTAATCAATGATTATCCCTTAATAAATTCATGATTAATTCTTAATTAATCAACCATATTCAATATGCAATCATGCATACTCATTCATAATTCATTCATCATCTATCTAGACTTTTAAATCCATGAGATTGGCTAAGGAAGACTAGACTCGAGCTCAAGCTAATCACACTTCACTTTTGGATCACTCTCGGTTCAGAACCATCACAAGGATCCGGCTGATCCGAATACTCTCCTTGGCCATCTGAATTCAAAACATAACAGTTGGAACATAAGGTTCACTAGTCTGGTTCAAGAAGAAACTCAACTCAGTTCATAACATTTCAGTTCTGTTCTCTCATATCAGTTCGGTTCAAGACAGATTGATTCCATGTTCAGCTCGGTTCACGCTTTAACAATTTAACTCGGTTCATATCAGCTTAGTTTATGCTCAGCTAACTCCGGTTCTAATCAGTTCCCAACAGCTTAACTCGGTTATACTCAGACGACATCAGTTTAAGACAATTTCAGACCATAGACAGCTCGGCTCAGATCAGATCAGAACATACTCAGCTCAATTCAGTTCTAAACAAGATCAAATCAGTTCGGTTTAATTCCCATAATTCTTATCAGTTCGTCTACTGGTTCTATGAGACTGATTAAATCATAAACCAACCAAGACTGAAGAGAACAAGACCTTAGACAACTGATCCTGACAGGTTAACCAATATACAGCAATTGGTTCTCATCAAAACATGGCTGAATCAAGAAGCTGAAGCTTATCGGTTTTACTCAACTAATTGAACTTGACTGGTTGTCTCTCTTCAAGCTAACCACGAATTAACCTGATCAACACCACAAGAATTCATGGTTTGATTTATTCAGAATTTATCTCCAGTGTAAGCAAACCAACAAAACTTCTCACAGAAACTGATCCACAACCATCTTACCGATCAAAATCAAAGGCTGAAGAACATGGGTGATTCTCTACTTCAGGATGCCAAATCTTCAGCTTTTAAACACTCCAAAACTCACTGATTAAATTCACAGAAGGGTGAGAAAGGTTCGTCCATGCTCACTTGTCTTCTCTGATTTTTTTCTGAATTTTTGCATGAGTTTTTCTCACAGATTTTTCTCTCTTCTTTCTCTCTTTCTCTCTGAAATTTTCTCTGGTTTTTCTTGTGCAACAGGACGTCCAGATAAGAGAAGAACATATTTTATAGCATGAGGGGTTGCTTCAGCTGAGGGTTTACTTAAACCAAAGCAAGTTGATGTCCTTTCCCTCCTTTGAAGAACGATTATTTTGTTTTTATTAAACAAGCAACCAGCTTGTGACTTTCATGTGACTTTAGTGAAGCAAGCAAGCAGGTAGGTGCAGCTCATGTGACTGATTTACTGAGAAAGCAAGCAGAATAGCT